>CAIGQQ010026466.1:1334-11608 GCA_903798035.1 Danio albolineatus | reverse complement strand
AGAAATAAAAATGTGTTAAATATGAAGAATGAAATCATGATGCTTCAAGAATAATAATAGTAAAAGTTTGAGAATAGTCATAAAGCGTGTTTGGCATGCTGTCCCGGGAGAGAGCCCTGAGCTCATAAGATCCTCGAGCCCGGGGCTCCCTCCCGTTTGCAAGGCGAGAGGGGAGTTTGAGCTCAGGTAGATCTGGAGAACTCCCCTGCTGTAGTAGCTGATGAACAGATAGTGATCGCTCTTCAGAGATAACTACTTACTAGGAGCATGTCTATGGTGCTGATTTGGATTAGTCAATTAACTTAAGCTGCATGTTTTTTGACGGTGGGAGGAAACCAGGGAACACGGGGGAAACCCACATGAGCACAGGGAGAATGTGTAAACTCCACACAGAAACGTCAGCTGGTTTGGGAGGCGCTAGAACCAGTGACGTTCTTGCTGTGAGGCAACAGTGCTAACCACTGGGCCGCCGTGCCACCCATCAAGGAAAGAAGGGGGAGTAGGGGTGGAAGGGGGGATTCTTCAAATGAAGATGGAGATGAGTTATTAAAATTATTATGATTAGAAATGTGTTGTAATAATCTGCTCTCCGTTAAACAGAAATTGGGGAATAAATCAAACAAGGGGGGCTAATAATTCAGGGGGGGCTTTTATTCTGACTTCAACTGTATGTTGAGTTTGGAATGATCTGATTGGCCTGCTAATGATTACGGATGGGGGACCAATCGCGATCAGTCCTATCACAGGCTCCTCTTGAAATCAGTCCGTGAAACTTCACAAAGTTGTTATGTTTTGGTGAAAAAAAATCATTAAATTTCAATAATAAAGTTCATTCATTCATTCATTTTCTTTTCAGCTTAGTCCCTTTATTAATCGGGGTCGCCACACCTGAATGAACCGCCAACTTATCCAGCATTTGTTTTACGCAGCGCATGCCCTTCCAGCCACAACCCATCTCTGGGAAACATCCATACATTCTCATTCACATACATACACTACGGACAATTTAGCTTACCCAATTCACCTGTACCGCATGTCTTTGGACTGTGGGGGAAACCGGAGCACCCGGAGGAAACCCACACCAACACAGGGAGAACATGCAAACTCCACACAGAAATGCCAACTGGCCCAGCCGGGGATCGAACCAGCAACCTTCTTGCGGTGAGGCGATTGTGCTACCCACTAGGCCACCGTGGCGCCCAATAATAAAGTTATGAAAAGAAAACAAACATTACATTTTGAGAAAAAAGAAATGTTACAAGGAAAAACTCTTATTTTCAGGAATAAAAAAATGCTAAATTGTGAGAATAAAGTAGTCATGTTTCAGGGAAAAACTCTTTACATTTCGAGAATAAAGTTGTTTTCAAGAAAGAAAATGCTAAATTGTGAGAAAAAAGTCATTATGTTTAAAAGAAAAATGTTCTTGCAACATGACTAATTGAAATTCAACAAGTTCTCTTTTCTTCAAAGCATTCCGAGTCATTCATTTATTAAATTTCCCTCAGCTTAGTCCCTTTTTTCATAAGAGATCGCCACAGTGGAATGAACCGCCAACTATTCCAGCATATGTTTTACACAGCAGATGCCCCTCCAGACGCAACCCAACACTGGATACACCCATGCACACTCACATCCAAAGGAAACCCACGCCAACACGGGGAGAACATGTAAACTCCACACAGAAATGCCAACTGACCCAGCCGAGGCTCGAACCAGCGACCTTCTTGCTGTAAGGTGATCGTGCTACCCACTGCGCCACCGTGTCGCCCAAAGAAAAGTATTGAAAAGTTCAGATTTTGAGAATAAAGTCGCTATGTTGAGAAAAAAACGTAGAAAAACAAGAATAAAGTTGTGTGTATCAAGGAAAAACTCTTTACATTTCGAGAATAAAGTTGTTTTCAAGAAAGAAAATGCTAAATTGTGAGAATAAAGTCGTAACTTTTAAAGGAAAAACATTCTTGCAACATGATTTGTTGAATTTCAACAAGTTCTGTTTTCCTCAAAGCATTCAGAGTCATTCACTCAAAAATAGAAACCTGAAAACTTGTAACCATTGACTTCCAAAGTATTTAATTTTCCGACTATAGAAGTCAATGGTTACAGGTTTTCAGCATTCTTCAAAATATCTTGATTTGTGTTCAAGATGCATTATTATCTTTCATCAATTCTGTCATAATTTAGTCACTTTACTTGTTTTAAACCTTTGAGTTTCTTTCTTCTGTTGAACACAAAAGAAGATATTTTTTTAAATTGCTGTAACCATTAACTTTCATAGTACTTATTTTTTTCTATTATAGAAGTCAATATCTTATTTTGTGTTCAACAAAAAAAAAAGAAACTTATAAAGATTTTGGAATAACTTAAGAGAGAGAGTAAATAATTGAGAATTTTTTTTTTAGGTGAACTGCCCCTTTAAGAGAAAAATCACAATAGTGGGAACACAAAATTAAGAATGCAAGATTTATTCATTTATTCATTTATTCATTCATTCATTCATTCATTCATTCAATTTCCCTCAGTTTAATCCCTTTTTTCATAAGGGATCGCCACAGCGGAATGAACCGCCAACTATTTCAGCATATGTTTTACACAGCGGCTGCCCATCCAGACGCAACCCAACACTGGGAAACACCCATACACACTCATTCACACACATACACTACCGACAATTTAGCTTATTCAATTCCCCTATAGCACATTTGTTTGGCCTGTTGGGAAACCGGAGCACCCGGAGGAAACCCACACAAACACAAGGAGAACATGCAAACTCCACACAGAAACGCCAACTGACCCAGCTGGGACTCAAACCACAGTGCTACCCACTGAGCGACTGTGCCGTCCCAAAGTCTATGTTACATGTAGTAATAACACAATAACAGAAATAACACAGCATTTTGATGTAATTGGGGGCTCGTCCGGGATATAAACAATGATGCTACCCACTGCGCCACGTGACACCAAAAGCATAACTTTTTTTTAAATTGAACGAGTTTTTCTTGAAACATAATTGAAATCGAGCACGTTTCTATCTTGAAAAAGTATAGATTTTGAGAATAAAGTCGCTATGTTGAGAAAAAAAGTACAAAAACAAGAATAAAGTTGTGTGTTTCAAGGAAAAACTCTTTACACTTCGAGAATAAAGTTGTTTTCAAGAAAGAAAATGCTAAATTGTGAGAATAAAGTCGTTACGTTTAAAGGAAAAACTTTCTTACAACATGATTTATTGAAATTCAACAAGTTCTGTTTTCCTCAAAGCATAACTTTATTCATTCATTCAATTTCCCTCGGCTTAATCTCTTTTTTCATAAGGGATCGCCACAGTGGAATGAACCGCCAACTATTCCAGCATATGTTTTACACAGTGGATGCCCTTCCAGACGCAACCCAACACTGAATACACCCATACACACTCACGCACTACAGCCAATTTAGTTAATCAATTCCCCTATAGCGCATGTGTTTGGACTGTTGGGAAACCGGAGCACCCGGAGGAAACCCACACCAACACGAGGAGAACATGCAAAGTCCACACAGAAACGCCAACTGACCCAGCCGGGACTCAAACCACAGTGCTACCCACTGAGCGACTGTGCCGTCCCTAAGTCTATGTTACATGTAGTAATAACACAATAACAGAAATAACACAGCATTTTAATGTAATTGGGGGCTCGTCCGGGATATAAACAATGATGCTACCCACTGCGCCACGTGACACCAAAAGCATAACTTTATTTTTAATTTAACGAGTTTTTCTTGAAACATAATGACTTTATTCTTGAAATCGAGCACATTTCTATCTTGAAAAAGTACAGATTTTGAGAATAAAGTCGCTATGTTGAGAAAAAAACGTACAAAAACAAGAATAAAGTTGTGTGTATCAAGGAAAAACTCTTCACATTTTGAGAATAAAGTTGTTTTTAAGAAAGAAAATGCTAAATTGTGAGAATAAAGTAGTTACGTTTAAAGGAAAAACTTTCTTGCAACATGATCTATTGAAATTCAACAAGTTCTGTTTTCCTCAAAGCATAACTTCATTCATTCATTCAATTTCCCTCGGCTTAATCTTTTTTCATAAGGGATCGCCACAGCGGAATGAACCGCCAACTATTCCAGTATATGTTTAACACTGTGGATGCCCTTCCAGATGCACCCCAACACTGAATACACCCATACACACTCACACACTACAGCCAATTTAGTTCATCAGTTCCCCTATAGCGCATTTGTTTGGACTGTGGGGGAAACCGGAGCACCTGGAGGAAACCCACACCAACACGAGGAGAACATGCGAACTCCACACAGAAACACCAACTGACCCAGCTGGGACTCAAACCACAGTGCTACCCACTGAGCGACTGTGCCGTCCCTAAGTCTACGTTACATGTAGTAATAACACAATAACAGAAATAACACAGCATTTTAATGTAATTGGGGGCTCGTCCGGGATATAAACAATGATGCTACCCACTGCGCCACGTGACACCAAAAGCATAACTTTATTTTTGAAATTTAAAGAGTTTTTCTTGAAGAATAATGACGTTTCTATCTTGAAAAAGTACAGATTTTGAAAATAAAGTCATTATATTTTGAGAAAAAATCTTCAAGAATAAAGTTTCAAGAATGAACTCCCCTTACTCCCACACATGAGCGTCCCGCAGCTACTAAGAGTAAAGGCTGATCTGCAGCACTAATGAATGAAGTGATCTGGAGTTGATAGAGCAGATCTGTTGAGTCACTGGAGCGTCTCGCTTTTTAAGGCAAAATAAGCCGATTACAGGAGACTCGCTGGACCAGCAGCGTCTGTTTCCGCTTTCCTTCGCCAACACTGATGCCCACGCTGGCACTGACAAACACACATGCTGACGTCATGATTGGTCACGTTTTACAAGGTGCTGATCTGACCCGCCGTTCAACTTTACGCTCATCACGAGCTGAAAACACCATCAGTCTTTCTCCGTTCATCTGCTGGACGGATCAAAATATTAAATATAGAAAAATATCACAATTGCTGGAGGAAATAATGCTATGAAAGCTTACATTAAAGAGGAGATTAAGTGGAGATTAATGCTGATGCTTAAGGATTAAAGGAACACTTTTATTATTTATTAATTATTATTTAACTATTATTATTATCATCATCATCAATTAATTATTATGATTATTATTTTATTATTATTTAATTATTATCATCATCATCATTTAATTATTATTATTACTATCATCAGCATTATCATCATCATCATCATTTAATTATTATTATTATTATTATTATTATTATTATTATTATTATTATTATATTTTATTTATTTATTTATTTATTTATTATTAGTATTTATTTATTATTAGTATTATTTTATTTTTATCATCATCATCATCATTTCAATATTATTATTATTACTACTATTATTATTATTATTATTATTATTATTATCATTATTATCATCATTTATTTATTTATTTATTTATTTATTTATCATTATTTAATTTTATCATCATCTTCATTTAGTTATTATTATTTTATTATATTTGTTATTATTATCATTTATTTATTTATTATTATTATTATTTAGTTTTTATCATCATCATTATCATCATTTATTTATTATTATTATCATTTAATTAATATTATTGTTGTTGTTTAAATATTATTACTAATATTACTATTATTATCATCATTTATTTTATTTATTATTATTATTATTATTATTAATATGATTTAATAATCATCATCATTATTATTATTATCATTTATTTATTTATTATTAATATAATTGTTATTGTTTAAATATTATTATTATTATTAATTACTGCTATTATTTATTATTATTATTATTATTATTATTTATTACTTTTATTACTGCTATTATTATTATTTATTATTAATATTTATTATTATTATTATTTATTATTATTATTTATTACTATTGTTAATATTTATTATTATTATTATTATTATTATTATTATGTATTACTATTATTATTATTGTTATTATTAATAATATTTATCATTATTATTATTATTATTATTATTATTATTATTATTATTATTATTTATTATTATTACTATTATTTATTATTTTTATTATTATTATTATTACTATCATTTATTTATTTATTTGTTTATTTATTTATTATTATTATTATTATTATTATTATTATTATTATTATTATCATTTATGTGTGCATGTGTGTATCTATGTATGCGTGCATTTGTGTGTGTGTGTGCATGTATGCGTGTATGTGTCTGTGTGTATGAGTGTGCATGTGTGTATATATGTACTGTATGTTTGAGCATGCATGTATGTACAGTATGTAAGTGTATGAGCATGTGTGTGTGCAGGCATGTATGTATGCATGTGTGTGTATCAGAGTGCATGCATGTATATGTGTGTGTACAGTATGTATGTGTGTGCTTTGCATGTACATGCATGTATTTATGTGTTTATGTGTCTCAGTGTGTGTGCATGCATACGTGTGTGTGTGTGTATGTGTGTGTGTGTGTGTGTGTGTGTGTTTATGTGTATGAAAGTGCAAGCATGCATATATGTGTGTGTGCGTGTGTATGAGTGTGCATGTATGCATGTGTGCATGTGTGTGTGTTTATGTGTATGAGTGTGCAAGCATGCATGCATGTGTGTGTGCATGAGTGTGTGCATGTATGCATGTGTGTGTGTGTGCGTGTGTGTGTGTGTGTGTGTGTGTGTGTGTGTGCCCCTGTGGAGTTGAGCGACTCGTGTTTCTCCACAGGATCTGCATGAAGGATAAACTGAAGTCAGAGAGCAGAGCGACAGATGGAGACGCTAGCGAACGCAAACCACGAAACCACAGGCCCTCGCGGAGCCCGCAGACACACACACACACACCCTGCTCTGACCCCGGGGCCCATCAGGAGACACACAACACTACACACAAACACCAACACAAACCCTGCTCCGACCCCGGGGCCCATCAGGAGACGGAAAACACTACACACACGCACACATCAACACACAGTACAGTACGTCAGTCAGTCAGTGTTATTCATACAGCACTTTACCACAGCAGAGATGGACAAAGTGCTGAGAACACATCTGTTTAGCTGTGCCTTTACTGAATGAGCACTGCGCTACAACCAACAGATCGCACATTTTTAATCTGTATTAATCAGTTTTATTACTTGTTGTTTTTATGTATACACTCCCTGACGAAAATCTTGTCATCGATCGCAATTGTAAGAGCAACAAATAATAACTCGACTTCTAGTTGATTAGGAAAAGTGTCAGAGGGTGGATTTCTCTGCTGAATCATCTGTTGATCTGCATCCCAATCATCACCAATACTGCAGAAGACCTACTGGAACCAGCATGGACCAAGATTCTCACAGAAATCAGTCAAGTTTGGTGAAGGAGACATCATGGTTTGGGGTTACATTCAGTATAGGGGCGTGCGAGAGATCTGCAGAGTGTCTGCAACATCAACAGCCTGTGTGTTTAAATTAGAAAAATTACAAAAACACTTAAGATGTTTTAAAGGTGCAGTGTGTGAGTTTGACACCCAGTGGTTGAACTATAGGCAGGGTTCAACACTAAGGATTTTTTCTACTGGCCCGATTGGACCAGTGGTTCAGGTTTTTACTTTGCCCTGCCTAAATTTTTCACGCTATTTTTCCCACATGTCAGTGTTTATGAATAGATTACACCAAAAAGAACACAAGTAATCTTCACAAACTGTACACCAGTCTAAAGCTACAACCCTCAAGCACCCATTGCAGCTAGTTGCTTTTCAATAGGAGGCTTGCAAAGGATGTATTTGCTAAATTTTTGCAAGTTTTACAGAAAACGCTTATTAGATATTGAGTGAATATCATAGTACAAACAACACACACACGCATTCATTGCTGTACATCAGGGTTTATTTCGAAAGGTAAGAGTCCACAGAAAACATCCCATCGAACACATTTAGTCCACTGAGACAAGAGTGTGGATTATAGATGGTTATTTGTTTGTTCATATCACCGTTTCTACCAGAGACCTGTTGTTTACCATGGTACTTACACGTGAAAACGGCGTATTTGTAATAAAAAGCAAGGCAATGTCATAGCTTACATAGTTAACAGTTGCGCACACACACACACACACACACACACACACACACACAAGTCAGGTGTGGCCTTGGCTCAGTTCTAGATGCTCGCCAGTAAGGAGGTACTTTATCCACTGTAAATAAAGCGATTCTCTTTAACAGACTCATTCATAAATTATTTGCAGTAAAAATGCTGATTACCGATGTATTTTCCATATGTCTGCTATATTAGGGATTGAAATATGACCTATCTACTTAACGTTAGCGTTAGCTTCTTGCAAAGTGCAAAGCCGTTTGCCATGCAATGTTTTATTTGTGACGAGTTGGCATAATGTTAACAACATAAACGACCACACTGTCAATCACAGGCAAAGGAGAAGGAAAATATTGAGGGACAGGCAGAGCAGAGCAGGGTCAGTCAGATGTACAGTGTCAGGTAATGGGGTGAAGGGATAATGACAGAGTTTTTATTAGGATGAGCAGTTTCTTTAATGTGTTTAGAGTTGTGGCTGTTCAGCAGATGAACCTCACAGGCTCACCTACAGTATGATCTGTCCATTTAACAAGTGTAATGTAAACAAGTGAGTTATTATGAGTTTAGAAAACATCTTTTCCTGCATTTCTGCTTCAGGAGTCAGTGTTTACCGTACACAACAGAAATAATCTGAAGAAAAATCTGCTGTGATTGAACCTGAGTCTCCATGCTGCAATAATAATGATAGAGCCAAAGTTTTTAACTCTTTATAAGTATAAACTCTTTAACTCTTTATAAGACATATCTTTAGAAGTACAATTTGACTGTATTATTTGTGTCCCCCTCAAAAAATTGCTCAAGGGAAATTTAATATTTATTGTCCCCCCCTAGTGTTAAATGAGATTTACGCCCTTGCTCGGACTGCTGGAATATAATAGGCTAAACTGGCAGTGGGCGGGTTGAAGAGACCACAACAAAGACAGCGTTCCAGCACAGAAAACACATGTTCCCAGCAGAATATCTGACTTCAGCAGTGTTTCTCAGATAAACAAGAGTGTTCACTGAGCATTTTTCTGAATATCTGTAAACATACTATGGTGTTTTTATGCTTTAGAAGAGTCAAACACTCACATACAGCAGCTTTTAAAAACTCTTCCCTGCTACTTGACTCATCTCCACACACACATGTGTAGTGTTTTCCAGATAAATGAATCTCTTTAAATATGCTAATGAGGCATTCCAGCGCATCAGCCAATGAACAATCGGTCATTTGCATTTCTAACAGGCTCAATAAAGCGGATCTCCATTGGTGAGCGATCAGTGTCTTTCCACACACAAACAGCCATTGATGAAACACAATACAGGCTTTGCAGAAGAAACACAACACACACTCAATCCTCCAGAGCTCATTGTGTTCAGATCAACCACACGTTTGCTTTAACAGCCAGAGATTGAGGCTGACTCTTCAACTGAGCCGCAGAAAACACAAACACATCATTTATAGATCAATGAGAGGATGCTTAAAGAGACGGTACACCTCAAAACCAAGAGCTAGGAGAGCATTGAGGGGGATTTAAAGCGGTGGTGCTTGGTTTGAAAAAAATATATAAATAAGAATAATGCACAAAAATAAAAGTAGAGCATTAAAGGGGATTTATAGCCATTGAAAAATAAGAGTAAAATAAAATAAATAAATGCACAAAAATAACAGTAGAACATTAAGACTGAAATTGTGATCCTTGAAATAAAATAAAATAAAATAAAATAAAATAAAATAAAATAAAATAAAATAAAATAAAATAAAATAAAATAAAATAAAATAAAATAAAATAAAATAAAATAAAATAATTCACAAAAAAGTAGAACATTAAAGGCTGAATTTGTGATGCTTGCTAATAAATAAAATAATATTTAAATAATAAAAAAATTAAAATAAGAATAGTGGAATAAATAAAAGTAAAATATCCTTGTTAAAACATAAAATTAAATAGGAAAAATTATTCTTAAAAAAATCTAATAAAATAATGTACGAAAATACAGGTAGACAATTAAAGGGTATTTATAGCTGAAGTTGTATACCTTGGTAAAAAAATAAAATAAAATTAATTTAAATGCTCAAAAATAAAAGTAGAGCATTAAAGACAATTTAAGGCTAAAATTGTGATCCTTGCTAAAAAAAACATTAAAAAAATAAATAAAATAAAATAAAATAAAATAAAATAAAATAAAATAAAATAAA
>CAIGQQ010026456.1:5749-16972 GCA_903798035.1 Danio albolineatus | reverse complement strand
CAGATTTGATTATGATCCTCAGGTGTTGTGCAGAGAGAGTGTGTGTGGACGCTGTTACTGGGAGATTGACTGGAGTGGAGGTGATGTGTTTATATCAGTGTCATATAAGAGCATCAGGAGGAAGGGAGGGGGTGATGAGTGTGTGTTTGGATATAATGCTCAGTCCTGGAGTTTGAGCTGCTTTTCCTCCAGTTTTTCATTCAGACACAATAACACACACACTCGTCTCCCAGTGAAGCCACTCAGCAGGAGAATAGGAGTGTTTGTGGATCACAGTGCAGGAACTCTGATCTTCTACAACATCTATAGAGACACAATGAGCCTCATCCACTCAGTCCAGACCACATTCACTGAGCCACTTTGTGCTGGTTTTAGGGTTTATTCTCCTGGATCATCAGTGAAACTGTGCTGAAGACTGACAGACTGAGGAGAGATTTACCCATAGTCCTCTGCAGGAGCAGTCAGTAGCAGTGAGATGAGTCTGGAGTCTGGAGTGCGCATGTGTGTGTACGTGCAGGTGCAGGTGTGCGGGTGTTCACTACTGTGTGTGTGTGAGCACGCTCGTGTTCCGTGTTGTGTTAGTGTTTGTGTGTGTGCTCTTAAACAAGAACAAACTCAGATTATGGGACAGGATACTTGGCAACATCACTTCACTTTTTCTTTCCTTTTCCTTCTTTTGTCTCTGTTATTGACTGAAAAAGTGTGAATAAATGTGTAAACTGTGAATAAATGTTGTTTTGTTGTTTTTACTGTGACCACCTCCTCCTCCTCATTATCCTCTCTATTGGCCCGTTTCCACTGAGTGGTACGGTACGGTACTGTTCGGTACGCTTTTAAGGCCGTTTCCACTGTCTAAAAGCGTACCGAACCGAACCGTACCGTACCCCTTTTTGGTCACCCTTTCGAAAGGGTACGAAACCCAGAAAGGGTGCCGTAAGGTGGAGCTAGACGCGCAGCTGAACGCCATTGGCTTACAGAGATACGTCATTTGCTCACGCAACAAGCAGAATGAAAACAAAGGACCCGCCATGTTTAATACACAGCCGAGAGGCAATGCTCCGAAATAATATCAGCATATAATAACGAGCCATGGTCGACCCGAGCTTAAACAAACCTTGTCGTCTTCTTGAACAGCCACCATGCCGAGAGAAGAGCAGATTCTTATGGGTTACGAGCCCATAAGCGCGAGGGCGAGTGTTTTCGCTTTGTCTTGCGCTCACATGCGCGTCAATGTTTGAAATAACAAAGATCTTAACCTGTATTATTATAAACTGGGAATGACGGAGTTACTCTCTAACGAGAGAATAATGACGGAGCTGCTACATGTACTGGTGACGATTAAAGACACAGATGAGAGGTTTGCACAGACGGGGCTCTAGTTTGTATTGTTTTTTAACCTAAATAAGGCATACATGTCTGCTGTGTGTAGTTTTTCTGTAATTTGGTAACATCGGAGACTGTGTGGGGCTGTATGTGTTCATATATGCTGCATTTATTTATTTATTTGATATAATCGCGGACCGTAGGCTATTTCACATCATTGATCTGCAGTTATAATCAGATCATGTTCAGTCAGTAATGAACATTTATACACCAGTGTTTATGTATATAATAAAGCATCTGTTTTGTGAGAAGTGCTTCTCGTATGATTTGTGAACGACCCATAAAGCTTTACTGTATACATTTCCTCGAGCGAAAATGACGTCGACAAACTTTCTGTCGTACACCACGCCCACCAAAAGAGTACCCTTTTGCAGTGGAAACGCAAGCCTGATAAAGGTGACCCGTACCGACCTGTACCGTACTGTACCACTCAGTGGAAACAGGCCATTACATGTATTTAACCTTTGACCATGCTGTTAGTTTCGTCATTGGGATAATAGATGGACTTCTACACTTTCAAATCTGTGTCTTATCAATATGACCAAACTGACTTTTATGATCAATTGTGTAAGAAACTCTGAAAACTGGACTGGCACAGTTTCAATTCACTATAACTTCTATGTTAAGCAGCTTTGACACAATTTACATTGTAAAAGATCAATTGAATTGAATCTGCTTAAATGTGTACACATTAATGGACCAAACAAAATATGATCTGATTTATTTTACATTTAATTTGCGTGTGTGTAGCCAATGTTTCCAGTATCTTTTCACTTTTCAGCTTTTGATGAGAGTTTTTAAGACTTAATGAAAACTAATGTTTTATTTATTTATTTCAGACCTAATTGAAGAGAATGAGGGGAGTAAAGAGGAGGAACATCATGTCAAAATTGAGGAAAAAACTCGTTTACAGACTGATGGTATTTTGAAAAGGAGAGACAAGAATCGTTTCACCTGCACTCATTGTGGAAAGAGTTTTGGAAGAAAATGTGATCTTAAAATTCACATGAGGATCCACACTGGAGAGAAACCATTCACATGCACTCAGTGTGGGATGAGTTTCAGCCAATCAACTCACCTTAAACAACACATGAGGACCCACACTGGAGAGAAACCATTCACGTGCATTCAATGTGGGATGAGTTTCAGCCACTCATCATCCCTTAATCACCACATGAGGATCCACACTGGAGAGAAACCATTCAAATGCACTCAGTGTGGGAAGAGTTTCAATCCATCAGCAAACCTTAAAGGGCACCTTTGAGGAAAAATCTACTTTTTAAGCTGTTTGGACAGACGTGCGTGTAGGTATAGTGTATAGACGGTCATATTGGGGTGATATAAACACACCCAGTCCTTTTTTTTTTTTTCAATTTAACAACATAAAAATGGTTTTGAGACCGACCGCAACGTGACGTAGGAGAGCGGTCCCCCCGCCACCAATATTGATTGACAGGCGCGCGTTACCATGTCCTAAGTTTATTTCATGTCTGCCGTATTTTAGCGTATGAGTCAAAGCGATGTTACTGAAGAAACACCCTTGCTCTATTTTTGGACGTAAGGCTCATTGTCTTCCTGCGAATGAGCAACAGAGATATTACGTTGAGTGGCCGTTTGCGCTGAACACACAGTGAATGCAACGTAGGCCTATCGAGACTCGGGCCATTACAAACAGCTGATCCACCGAGTCTTTCAGCACTCTCTCTGAAAACACTCGATGGATCTCGGCTGGCGGATCAACATTCACCACATGATTGCTCTCATCGGCGCCATTGTTTGTAACTTTAGGTGGGTTTGCAAACGTGTACTTTTCATTGTGTCTTCCTTAAACTTCAGCCGTTTGCATTTCTCGCAGTCACTGGAGCTCTTTGTCATCTCCAGGTGCGGCTCCATTGTAAGTAACAAACTTTCCTTCGTTATAGCCTCAGTCAAAGTTAATCCAGTGTCTGTGGTTATTAGTCTTGGTGTTCAAGCTCGGAACTTTAAACTAGCACTCAGCATAACTTTGTTTAGTTGCCGCAGTTTTGTTCCGTGCAGAAACGCGGTGTTGAGAAGCCTTTATGATGAATTAACTGTGACGAATTAAAGCGCTGTTAGTAGTGAAACCGCTTAATCATTACATCCCTATACGGATGACGCATGCATCTTTACATATAGCGGCTGTAAAACTACACAAAGACACAAATGACTACCACTCTGACACATTCTGGCACATTAGAAATATTGATTCCTCAACAGTAGTCTCTGCTTGGTCTGTGTCCGAGTCGTACATGTACAACTAAATGCTGGTCCTCTCACTTATGCTGCTTCTCTCTGTCTGTTGACATGCACAAAGAGGGGAGCTCTTGTCTCTGCCCCCTTGTTAAGGTGGGCGGGAAGTCAAAACTAATTTTTATGTGAAGCAACACACCCTTAAAACTGTGACCTGTGTACACGCCCCCAATATGACACTGTAACACATTATAATAAAACAATCTGAATTGTGTTTTCAACTGAACCTAAACTGGCACACTCAGCAGAACCATAATATTAATATTAAATCTTTAAAAAGCTGTAAACTAGGTGCCCTTTAATGAACACATGAAGATCCACACTGGTGTGAAAGAGTATATGTGCTTTGAGTGTGAGAAGACTTTCATTACAGCTCCAAAATTGAAACCACACCAGACAATTCACACTGGAGAGACCGTACAAGTGTTCACACTGTGACAACAGGTTTAATCAGTTAACACATCTGACAACACAAAAGAGGATTCACACTGGAGAGAAACCGTACAGATCTGATCAGTGTCTACAGAGTTTCACTCATTCGGCGCAGCTTAAGAAACACATGGACAAAATGTTGCACACATGACATGATTGCAGCAAAACATTTTCTCATGTGCCCAGGATGTTTCATGTCTGAATAATGTTTGAAAAGGCTGAGTGACGGTATTCTGTTTTCCAACACTCCTACACTGCAGTAGGTGGGGTTGTAAATGTGTTGCACTCCTCGCTTTACCGTAAACACACTGATGGCGACAGAGAGAAGAACAGTTTCATAAACATCTGGCAAACAGCACCTCTGCGGTTTAAAATCTCTCTGCAAGTGATCGTACAGGTGAGGATACATCTGTACTCCACTCTCCAGTGTATTCATGTAGCTAGTGTTGTTTTGGATGATGTTCACTGTCTGACTTCCTGAATGAGAAACAAATCACTGGGAAGACAGCACACATAAAAGAAGGTGGAGCTCCAGCAGGTTAGTTTGCAGTATACCAGGGCCTCAAGTTTAGAAAGCCCATTCAATTGTCCTGTGTTGGAGCTTTTATTAGTAAAGTTTCTTTACTTTTAGGCTCAAGATTCTTTCTAGTTTACTACATTTACTTTTTTGAATAGAATACAAACTTGATGAATATTTTATGATTTAGGCAGAGCGACAGGTATTAAGTTTACAATATTAATACACTGTGATGATCCCAAGACTCCAGATTGAAGTATGTGGTAAATCCTGATTGGATGCCTGCATTACTCATCAATGGGTATATGAAAGTTGTTGTGCTAGCTACCCCAGGACACTGTGGCTACTCAGGAGTCCTCATGTCAAGACCTGCCATCTCATTCACTCTTTAACCTTATGGTTTTTTTTTTTCATTACTTGTATCATGTAGTTAAAGATTTATATCCCAAGTTCTTTATCTTTATTATTATCCCTAGACATTTGTTGGTTGCTTTGATTGATTGTTCTATGAGTTACATTATATAATAAATAATTTGCATTCAGGCTATTTTGTTGGTTCATCTCTCTTTTATGTTGACTCAAACAAGCGGGTCATAACACTTTGTAAAATGTGTCCAGTTGTATCCGAGATCTTGTCCTTTCAGTCATGACCATAGGTGATAGTAGGAACTTGGATTGAGCTGTAAATTGAGAACATTGACTTTCCTCTCAGCTCCTTCACCACAACAGACAATCACATCAACTGCATTAGTGCAGTTTGACACCAAACAATGAACAAATTGCGGTATTTATTCTCATGAACCATTGATCACAGTTCGCAAAGATGTACACTTAAGGCTGCTTTTCCATTTATCCCCCACCTGTTGGTCTGCCGGGTCATGTCATTCGTTAACAGAAACTCCATTGTCTTCCACACGCTTTCCTTAATTGTTGACCCTCCCCTCAAAGCTAAAGTGTTTACCTGTAAAAAAAAAAAAAAAAAAAAAGGAATTCAACAGTTACACAGCAAAATCCATGTATCATTCATGTTGTTTTTTCATATTTAATAATAAATTTAAATACAGAAAATTGAAATAGGACTTGTTTTTCCATTATTCATTTGCAAAACAACATTTAAACATTTATCCAATTTTGATATTAAAAGTTGTTCAACTTGACATGGCCCAGGCTAGACGAATCTTTATTTTCTTCTCACCGACAGGTTTTGTGAAATCGCTAACAGATGCCAGCCATTGGAGGCAGATCATTGCTGGTTCATGCGAGTGACATGCAGTTGTGTATTATCAAAAACATGATGTAGATTCATTGACACCAGTGAAATATTTGTCACACTAATTATGAAATAGGTTCTGACTGAATAACACGTCACTGCAGTAAAGAGTCTGACATTAAGATTTCTTTTGCCTATAATTATAAATATATATAAAAACAGTAAGTATAAAAACAGTTAAATTTAGATATTTAGAACTATAGATTTTTTACTATAGTTTGTTACTCTGTAGCAGTTTGAAGTGCTTATTTTATCCTCATTGGATAAAAGCATCTGCTAAATGGATAAAATGTAAATGTGAAGGCAAATATGAACAATGCAATGTTACAGAAGACATGAACCATTCCCAGTGAGCAAACGTTAAAAACACTGACACAGTAAACCGATTCACTTTTGTTGTTAACTAAAATATGAAATCTTACTAAAGCCATCTTGTAGTCTTCCTGTTGAAGCTGTCCCTCAATCATTTGGAGCTGTTGAAGACTGGAGATCGGAAAGCTGTCTGTGTTTATGGTTGGGGTATCCTCTGTTGCAGACAGCTCTTTAAGGTCATAGACCATTTTTACTAATGTTCCCATCTGCTCTTTGATCATTTCTTGATTCACAAGAATCTTTTTAACAATAGCTAGGAAGAAGAAGGGGAGAAAGCTATCAAAATATGATAATAAAATTGTATATGAAAAAACAATGTTTCAATACATACCTTCACTAAAATGAGTGTGGGATGCTCAAGAGGGAAACAAGACAACAGGTGAGATACAGGCTTATTTATGTTAAAGGAACTCTTCTTCTAGTAATATACCAACACTAATGATGCAGTGTTTAATTATCCACAATCTTTTAAATATTTATTTACGTTTGATCATATTTAGAATTGTTTTATTTATTATGGTCAGGAATCCCTGCTGAAAAAAACAGCTTAAACCAGCCTAGGCTGGTTGGCTGGGTTTTAGCTGGTTGATCAGTCTGGAAATGACCAAAACCCCTCTAAAACCAGACTGGTAAACCAGCTGAAGACAGCCAACCAGCCCAGGCTGGTTTAAGCTGTGTTTTTTTTTCAGCAGGGATTTGTTTTTAAAAAATCTGATGGATGGATGAATCGATGGACGTCCTTCCAAGATGAAGGAGTAATTAGGTCTGTGTCAGGTTTTTCTTCTTCAGGTAATGGAGAGAGAGCAGGCAGAAGAGGGAGATTTACAAGAGCATCAGTGGACATTTATCTAAAATATGCTGGAGAACAGCAGGTAGGGCTCTGTCAATGCTGTCTATAGCTGCATTCTAAATCACTTACTTATACACTATTCCATGCCATTTTGTAGTATAATTAGTGTAAGTAGTGCACTCACACTGAAATATTCTTTTAGTCTAAAAAGATTTAGTGCACTTTAAAATCCCGGATGATGCACTTATTTAACTGTTGAAAAGAAGTGTGTGTTTATTTTAGTTTGACTGCAGTAAAAGCAGCTTATATAGGCCTAATAAGCATGTCAATATAATCAGACACTTAAGAATTTCTTTATGTCTGCAGAATGTTGGACTATTTCTCACTAAAATCAATCTGCTGCAGCTGACGTTCTTACTGTGTTAATCTAATGTAAACACACCAATCATATGAAAAAATAATGATAATAATAAACACAGGATTCACAGGTTTGGTAAGAAATGATAGTCCATCCGTGCCCCTGAGTATCCCACAGCCTGTTCCCACCCTCTACACATTTTATCATCTCCCATATCTTCCATGTTGCAACAAGTGTTCATAATCTGATCAAAAGTTACATATACATTGTATCGTAAGAATTATTGTATCCCCACAGTCAGTTACCTGACATATATCAAATGTGTATGATGTTTTTTCCCCCTTCACATATTCTATATCATTTCAAACACCCATCCCTCTCCGTCCCTCTTCCGGAACATGGGCCAATGACAATGGTGGTAATCTCAATGAGCCTCAGAAGCCACCTCCAATCTTTCCACATCTTTACCAATTCAAGGGCCTCTTCTAAGGGTGATTCAGATAAGATGCAGTAACACTTTCAATTCTGAAACTATTTTAAACAAGACATATCACAAACAGAAAATGTGGTAACAGTAACAAGAAAAATTATAATAATAATTAAAATTTTAAACCCTTAAAGGATATAGGGGTCAATTTATAAACTGTAGATGTGGACCACACCCCAGCCAGGGTACAGACACCCTGCTCACTCTGTAAAACAGACACCAATGTTTCATCTCAATCAGACTGGCTTTGAAGACTTCATATGTTGCTTTGTTAGTAGTCAATTTTTGGTCACGAGATGAAAGATAATCCTGTCTTGGTTGTTCAAATTTAATTTCAAACTTTTCTTACCCCGTATCTTTCTCTGAATTGTTTTGCTATATTAGCCCCAAAAGCACAGTCAACACTTATACAGTGGGCTAATGGTTCATTGTCCAATGTTTGAAATAGGTCTCCAATTTTGTTCAATTCTTAATTTTCTACTTGTCAGAGTGTCAGCAAGTAATTGGTTGTGTGTGTTGCAGGTCTGTTAGTGTCAATGTCTGGTATTGTCTCAGTCTCCCTCTCTTAGACCTGAGAAGTCAGGTCCACATGCAACACAGGATGAGAGGTGGTACCGAGTATCACCCCTGCCAGCAACCTTAACACAATGGGACATTCTGACAATTACTTTGTTTGGTTCAGACCATGTGGGCTCCCTCCACTTCCTCCTAAACAGGCTAAGGTGTACCCAGTCGGCAGTGTTGGCCACTGGTTTCTTAGATTAGTTGTCAGGAGTGATCTGTGATGACAAAAGCTGCAACCAAAGCAGTTAGTTTGTCATGATATTATTTTGGTGCCAATGGTGTAATGTTTTCCAGCAACAGCACAGAACTCTGGCCAGGATACTGTCGACCTGTCAAAAGCTCAAAAGGTGTGAAGTCAGGTCCTGTTGTAGAGGAATGTATAGACAAAAACGCAATAGACAAAATATTCAGTCAGTTCATTTTAGTGTGCGCACAGATTTTAGCCAATTTTCTGTCATCTATAATTATATTTATTGCCGGCGGTACCATGAAGAATGAGCCAGACCCATGGAATGCTCAACAGTTCTCTGTTTCTTAGATGGGTCGACCCAAGGAGGTGAAGAAAGCTGGCCTCCGCCACTGTGGCAATTTGAAATGTACAGCTGCACCCACATGCACAATCAAATTAGATGTTAACCGTTAATTTTTTTGCCAACTTAAGTGTCTCAACCATTGGTATCATTTCAGCTTTTATAATTTATATGCCCTAACCTGTCCTCAGACTATTATCATCTGCTCTAAAACAACAGCCATCAGTGAGCAAACTCGGAACTCCAGGAGGGGATGTCAATTATAGTCCAGTCAAGACAGATCTTAATTTTTTTTTTCAGTGATAGGAGCACAATCATATGAAAGTCGATTATTATATTTGGGGCATTTCTAATTGAAACTATTTTATATTGTCTTTTAGAGGTGAGAAAGTAAATGAGGTTTAATTCACAACTGACATGACAAAGTGTGTTATTATAGGCCTTTTTTAGTTATATTTTGATGGTTAATATAAGGCTTTTGATTTTCTACAATTTGTGACTTTCAGTTGTCATAGTTCCCAACTCCCCGGCTTCATGTACTGGATTTATGGCAATTGAAAGATATAGCGAAGCTCTGTCAGCCATCTCATACTCTTCTTTTTAAGTGTTCTTCATGTAATTTAATTTAGGTGACCACCCCCTCTTTGTCAATTTGTAGACCCTCTCCCAGTAACACCCATTTTGTGCCCACTTTTGACAAGCATTCATCTTCATATTATATGGTATCGTTTCTGTCATAAAACAGTGTGCAGTGTAGGCGGTCAGGTGGTAGTAAGTAAATGCCCAATTGGTTAATCCAGGTTTTCCAAAGGTTGTATAGGGAGACCAAATTGTCATGGCTTTCACCTGTGTTGTCCAGCTCCACCTAGTAGATATCAACACCTTCTCTCTACTTGCATGTGGACGGTAACCACTGTCCACCTAGTGATGCCCCATGTTTTGAGCAGTTAAATGAGCTGCCTTTAGGGAGGGTGATGATAACCCTATCAAGTGAACACAATATGCTGGCTCCCAGTTTAACTAAGAAGTCTTTCCCCAGAAGGGCCACAGGCACATTTGTTGAGTAGAGAAAACTGTGGCTTAGTTGCTGGTTAGCCACGGTGATGGGTATTGGTTTTTGTAACTGGCCTTCTTTCTGCTTCCCCAGAGAACCCCATAACTTCAATTGTCTTGCTTGACAACATATCATCAGTCACTGCCCCCTTTATGACTGTAGAAAATGAGACCTCAGTATCCACAAAGGCTGTTAATGGCCTAGCGTTGACCATTATCTACAGTAGGGGTTCAGCCTGTCCCCCCTGCTGGTTCTCTGTGGGTCCCGTCAAGTCTCCGCTTCACCCCCCAGGTCCCACAACGGGAAATGAGTGGGCCCCTGGCGTTTAGGAGCTGGGGATGACGGGAGAGTTTGTATTGGATCTGGTCGCCTGCCTCAACCAGCAGCCCCACCTCTTCAGGGATCCCAACCCCCCGCAGGTTGGCTGCTCATTGGGCACTGATCTCTCCAGTGGTTTAGATCTCCACACACAAAACAACCCCTGTTGGTGTCCCCATATCTCCAATGGCTAACTGGACATTGATATTTTTCTATGGTTTGGGTTCCCACACATTAACGACCCCTATAGTTTTTCTGGCCGTCCCATCTATGATATTGGGTTGGCTGCTGTATGTATGTCTGTGGTGCTGTGTTAGGCTGAGGTATATATGGTGATTGTATGTAAGAAATTTGTGGTTATGGGCTAGGTTGTGGTGGCTGCACAGGCGACATAGCAGGTGCATGAGTCAGAAGAGCAATGACTTGTTGCATCTATGTATTTTGTCTTACTGTCATCTTATTCTGTAATTTAGCTTTATCCTCTTCCAGTTGGAGTTTCAACAGCTGTGACTTAATCTATTCTAGCTCTTCTTTCTTTGTTTCAATGCTATATGTGCCCTTTCCATTCCTCTCAATTTTGGCCAAATTGGTTTTTGTGTCAGGCCAGTTCCGCTACTCTTCCACTGAGACTGAACAGAAGAACACTCATATTCCTCACATTCACGATCAAATTCTCCCTCTATGTTGTTTTATATTTTCAATGAATCAGTAAAAAATAGAAAAATAAAATAAAATTTCAGCTGTTTATAACACTTATAAATGCAACACAGGAAAAAAGTCGATAAAACCTGCATTCTAACCATGGTTCTGGACTTTAACCAGATTAAATAGCCTGGACTCTAACCAGGGCAGGGGAAACAGTGCCTGGACTCTAACC
>CAIGQQ010026454.1:18512-31518 GCA_903798035.1 Danio albolineatus | reverse complement strand
TTACGTGGAAAAACTGAGCATCAGTTAATGGCAGACCTACCTGCTGAAAGACTACAAGTTGCCCCACCATTCACTTACATTGGCTTAGATGTATTCGGACCATGGGAAGTCACCCACCGTAAAACCAGAGGTGGCCAAGCATGCAACAAAAGGTGGGCTGTGTTGTTTACATGTCTCAGTGTGCAAGCAGTACACATCGAAGTAATAGAGACTTTAAGTGCTTCCAGTTTCATTAACGCGTTGAGAAGGTTTTCATCCATTAGAGGCCCAGTTGTGCAAATTCGGTCAGATAGAGGCACAAACTTTACTGGTGCTTCAAAAGAGCTCAATCTTGAATCAGACGCAAACCTTCAGAGATATCTCCAAGATCAACAATGTATGTGGATTTTCAATCCACCGCATGCGTCCCACATGGGAGGTGTGTGGGAGCGTCTCATTGGTATGGCAAGGAGCATTCTCAATTCGATGTTGTTACAACAGCGTTTTGCTTCTCTAACGCATGAAGTCCTTGTAACACTGATGGCGGAAATTTGTGCCATAATCAATGCAAGGCCCCTTTTGCCTGTTCCTACCGACCCAGAGAACCCACTTATTCTTACTCCATCAATGTTATTGACACAGAAAACTGGAATTCCATCATCACCTCCAGTTGACTTCGGAAAAGCAGAGATACTCAGGGAGCAGTGGAAGCAAGTCCAGCACCTGGCAGAGATATTCTGGCACAAATGGCAGCGTGAGTACCTGAATACTCTACAAAGCAGAACCAAATGGCTGGATAAACAACCCAACTTGAGAGAAGGGGACATTGTTCTAATGAAAGATTCCACTGTGAAAAGAAATCACTGGCCAATGGCAATGGTCACAAAAGTATATCCCAGCAAAGACAGTGTTGTGAGGACTGTAGAAGTGAGAGCAGTCAAACAAGGTACAGCTAAGGTGTACACAAGACCCGTGTGCGAGCTTATTCTGTTGATTTCATCGCAACATGATGGTGAATACATCTAGGTGATTAGTAGATGTGGTATTTTTAGATACCAGACAGGGAGTGTTATGGTCTCAGAAAGCCATAAACACAGTTGACAGTATTGAATGATTGGCAATGTATGTTTTTGACAATACATGTGTTTCGGTGGAGTTAAGGCGACATCTAGTGGTTGATGATGGTAGCGGAAGTTATTGCCGTAAGTTTTGGTTTCATTTTAGTTCAGCAGAGACATGTGGCGTGGCAGCTAGTCATCTCTTCTTCCGACGAGCGAAATCGTGATATCAGTTTAGTTTATAGAGGGCAATACCCTGTAAGTATTATTTTTGTTGAGTTATTTCATAATGCAACGGTTTTCTGTCAAAGAATGTTGTTAGTTTATATAATTGCTTGTTAATGTCAACAGAATTCATTGAAATGACGTTGCTGCTTAATGATAAAGCACACCATGCGATAGTTATGTGAATGTAAAAACCATTTATTTGTGTTTTACAGTTTTTACAGTAAGAAGGAATAAAGGATGAAAAATGGATGGATCGTCTTACGTCATCTGTGATTCTTTATGACTTTTTTATGTTAGCTGACTGGATAACTAAGCAGCCAGCCTTAGCGAGGCCAGTACAATCACCAAAACCTCTTCCCAAACACCTACTAGGACAGAGAATCATCCAAGAATTATACCAGAATTATTAAATAATTAATAAAGAATTAGGAAAATATTAAAGAGATATTAAAGATTAAAGAAAAGGGCGAATGTCAAACTCCTCATTTAACCCTTTTGGAGACAACGTGTCTAAAGTGAAAATCCAGAAGGCTTCACGTTGTAACAACAATCTATTGAGATCACCCCCCCTACGTGGACACTTCACAGCTTCTATCCCTATATATTGTAGAGTGGAGACAGAATGTCTTATAACTGAAAAATGCTGCGCAACAGGACTTTTAGGATCATGATGTCGAATAGCGCATCGATGTTCCGAGATGCGAATCTTTAAAGGTCTACTCGTCTTCCCTACATAACATAAACCACACGGGCACCGCAACATGTAGATAACGTTCGCGGTCTTGCACGAAATAGTGCCTCGGATGTTGAACTTTTTCAATGTATGGGGATGTGTGAAAGTTGATGTTTTATATGTAAAGTTACATTGTAAACAATTACCGCATTTAAAATTCCCATGTGGTATAGTGTTTAGAAAATGTGGAGCGGGTTTTAGATCAGCTCTAACCAACATATTTCGGATATTAGGTGTTCTTTTATGTACTAAACGAGGTGAATTTTTAAAACAATCTTTAAGACTAGGATCGCTTGAAATAATATGCCAGTGTTTCAATAGCACTTTGTTAATATCTTTCGTCACCGGCGAATATGTCATATAACAATTAATGCGACGAACCAGTTTTTTTGTTGTTTTTTTAGCTAAACTCTCCTCTTGTGATATATCTTTAAAGCGAGTGTGTGCAGATTGTATCCACTCCTCTTTGTAAGAGCGTTCTCTAAATCTCTCTGATAAATTCTGTGATTGCTCTTTAAAATCCTCATCTCTACTGCAAATCCGACAAATACGACTAAATTGAGACATAGGTAACGAACGTTTTAATGATATTGGATGGTACGAATGTCCATGTAAAATGGTATTACGATCAGTAGGTTTTCGGTATAATGTTGTTTGTATACCGGATGCTGTCCAAAATACTAGTACATCTAAAAAATTCATTTTTTCTTTATGGAATTCCATAGTGAACTTCAAAGAGTTAGAGCTGCTGTTGACAAAAGAATGGAACTCTAATAACTCCGATTCAGTACCACTCCATATTAGAAAAAAATCATCGATGTATCGTTTCCATAAAACAATATGTTTTAAATACAGATTCAAAACAGAATTATGAATAAACTGTTGTTCAAACATCCCACAAAATAAAGATGCAAAACTCGGGGCCATCTTAGAACCCATACTCACACCCGAAATCTGGAGATAATAATCAGATCCAAACAAAAAATAATTGTACTGGAGTACTAATTTGGTTAAGTCACTCAGATAAGTAGTACTTGGAACCAAACTGTCTCTCTGATTTAGAAAAAAATCCATAGCTTCTAAACCACCCTGAAATGGAACATTAGTATAAAGTGATTCAACATCCATAGTGGCTAGAAGTACAGGAACCTCAGGTAGTCTGACATTTTTGACACATTCAATAAAATCCATAGTATCTCTAACAAAAGAAGGTAAAGATCTAACTAAAGGTTGTAAATGAAAATCAACAAAAGCCGAGATTTTTTCTGTAAGAGACCCAATCGCTGCCACTATTGGTCTCCCAGGAGGAATGTCATTATAGGATTTATGTATCTTTGGAAGCGTATACAAAACCGGTGTAATCGGATGTTCAACCCACATGAATTCACATTCAGATTTTGTTAAAAACCCTGATTCTTTAAAAGAAGTTAATGTATTGTGTATAATCGATTTAAATTGAGCCACCGGATTAGTGCTAATCTTTTTGTAAAACAAAGGATTGGAGAGTTGTCTGTGTATTTCAAATTCATAATCACATCGGTCTACAATCACTACCGCTCCTCCTTTGTCGGCATTTTGAATTACTCTAGATCTATCTGATTTTAATGCTTCCAATTCAATCAGTTGTGCATCAGTTAAATTATGTGCCAGTTTATAACATTTTTTAGATCTTAATATAGACAGCACATCCTTTTCTACAAACCTGCAGTAAGTGTCCAAAGAAGCATTTCTATTTTTTAAAGGAACAAATGTAGATTTACCTCTGAAGACAGTGTGATGTAGCTCAGTAGATTTTTGGTTCTCAACAGGTTGAATAGGTTGAATACCTTGTATGTCTGGCAAGACAGATGTAGCAGAGTCAGAATCGGCATTCAACGCCTGGATCTGGGGCAACCTGCCATGATTCCCATTAAAAAACTCTTTAAGTCTCAAATTTCGGAAAAAATTTTGTAAGTCCATATATGTGTCAAATTCGTTACAATGTGCAGTCGGAGAAAATGAAAGTCCTTTTTCAAGAGCACTCAAACAGTCAGGAGAGATAGCTTTTTTAGATAGATTGATGACATTGGTCTTTTTCGGGGATGTTCTCCGTGTCACATACTGAGATCTCACGGGACCTCTTGGAATTGCTCCTCCTGCATCTCTTCTTGAACCAGCGGTCTCGACGTGTCGTCCGCGCCCTAAAAAACGTTGAGAAACATTGCTGGAATCCGAATCCAGATCCAGTGACGAAGACGACTGGGCAGAGGAATGCCTGTTGTGCTCATATCTAGAGGAGTGAAAGCCTCGAGAAGATGAAAGTGATGGTTGGTATCTCTGACATGATCTCCACAGGTACACTCGATCATTAGCATAGTCCATAGCATCTCGGTTGAACTTTCTTTTCTTGGAAGCAATAATCTCCTCCTTGAGCTTGGCTATCCGTTGATTGCATTCATGTAACAACGAATTAAAGTCTTCCTCAACTGGATGTTTTTCTTGAAGTAGAGATTTTGCCTCCTCCATATCTTTCCGTATTGTCACCAGCTGGTTGGATATCTCTTGAATGGTAAGTGCCATTAAATCAAGCGTATTATTAAAAACAACTAAAAACTGAGAACGGTGTTAGATTAAAATGTTAGTAGAGTAAAAAGTTTGTTACAAAAGCAAGTATTTGTATTATTTGTTAAAGAAGTACACAGAGATGTATCTTACGTGAAATCCGTGTTTCATCGGAGAAAAAGTCATGCAGCGCACTGACTGCAAAGTGTGAAAACTGTGTGTGCGCACACACATAGGCTAAACACACGCGTGCGCCTCTCTGTCTCTCTCAAACACAGACGTATTTGAGATTTTAAGTTAAAAACAGGTTGAAAGTTTTTAAAAAGTAAGACATAAAGTTGACTTTAACAACAAAAACAAACTAAAGTTGTTTCTAAACTCTTAAAACGTAATGTAGAACTGTTTTAAAAAATAAACTAAAGTTGTTTCTTAACTCTTAAAACGTAATGAAGAACTGTTAGTCGATTAGTTTTAAAAAAGCAAAACAAAGGATAGCTTTTACAAGTAAAATGTTTTTAAATGCAAGTATATGTTAAAGAATAAAGTTTTAGTTGATCTTACGGAATATCCTCTGGAACTGAGATCCTTACGGGTCAGTGGTCGAGAAAAGAATGAGCACAAAACTGATTCTAAGACAACGCCCCCACAACCCCGCCTCTATTCCACCCACAAGATTGGGTGGAGAGTAAAAAAGTGTGACGTTCTCTCCTCAAGTCAGAAACTGAATGAGGGAAACGCGTCCAGAGAGGAGCCACACATGACCCCGCCTCCAACTCCAACTCCACCTCTAACCCCACCCTCCGACTCAGCTAGCCAATCCTGAAGAGGTAAAGCGGAGGGGTAAACATGATTGGTTGTAGGTTAAAAGCAAATGGTAAAATAACATTAAAAGTTTTAAAACTAAATATTTAGTTAATAATACGGTTAACAAATAAAGGTTTTTGAAAACGATTTGTTTTTAAAAAAGCTAAGTCGTATGCAAAATAATATGTATGAAAATAATTTGATAACGATGATCATTTGAATTTTGTGTGAGATCTGAGATCTTTGTATAGAGATCTGATTGTATTACTTATTATTAAAAATGAGTATATATTATTTTCATTTAACATATTTATTTGTTTTCATTGAATGAACTATTTATTTTATTTTTTAACTAAAGTTTACACACACACACACACTCACACACACACACACACACACACACACACACACACACACACACACACAATCAGTGAAACTTAATACAGATTCTCCAATCCTATTTTAAACAGGAAGGTTGGGTGTTTTACAATAGGTGTCTGGCAAATCTAGCAGAGAGCCATGTGGTAGGGTCAGAAAAGGTTCAGCACTGGAAAAAACTTTCAAATTATCTAATGCTAGTTTGTAAATGTATATTTTCTGACCTGGTGTCTAATTCTGAATGAAATCTAATTTGGGTAAAACATTTCTGATTAGGAATAAACAAGATGTTTGCTTTTAGGTTAAATGGTGTTTTATTTTTATTTTTTGTCAAACGCTAACTTGATAAAATCTAACTAAAGTATAGTTAATAGCTAAAGTTAACCACGTACCTCACTGTTAAAGTGTTAAAATATGTCTAAAAGTTCACTTTTGTCTAATTTAAATACAATCTATTTTTCCATTTCACTGATAATGTGTTTTATAAAAAAACAATTACACAAATCATACACAAATTGTATAAATTAGTAAACAGTATAACACAGGACTTAATTAGATCAATAATAGTCTAAATTGTCTAAAACATGAATACTATGTTCACAAATTTAATTATAAAGTTTGATAAAGTAGTCATGACTTTATTTCATCCCTTTTTATAATTATTTTAAGCTCAACTATTCAAACCCCCATTTCACTCCAGTTACAAGCTCTGGTATTTACAATATGTGTCTGGTTACAACCCCCCTACCCAGAGTACCCTGTCTTTTACCAGATCATTGTAACATTTTTCTTTTCTTTTGACTTTTGTTCATTCTTTTTGTCAAATGAAAAATAAAAATAAATAAAAACAATTAATATTTTGTTGAAAACGCATGCTCGCGTATGTGTAAACACACACACACACACACACACACACACACACACACACACACACATTTTAAAAATAAAAATAATCTATAAGACTTAAACTAATATCTGATACGTTTATGAATGTTTCTAAATTACCGTTTGTAAAATACGTATGGATTGTACATTTATATATGATATTACATATATGTAAGTTTTACATCATTTAGACATAGTGTATGTATCTCCTTATTAACTGGAATTTGCATAATCATAACCCCCTACCGTTTCTACAACAGGTAAAGACAACCTCCAGTTCAGCTTTCCTTAAATTAGGGAGAAATTTCTTTTGTTGTTTCAATGTGCTTTTTGTCTTCGACTTTTAAACGCTTCTAATCCTTTTTATTTTTCAACGCTGTTGAATTTATTCCACTATGGCTGACAACTTTGAAGGTAAGTCTTCTTTTGTTATTTTTATTTTATCTTAAATACATTTAACTTATCTAACAGTCTTTAACTAACATTTTTCTTTTCTTTCTAGCTCAAATCGAATTTGATACAGATCTCGATTTCGGTGTTGAATTGGAGATGATCCTGGAAACAATTTGTAAGTGTATTTGTTTTTGACTGTTTTTAGTTTTTTCTATGTATAAAATAATATTACAAGGATGTTAAATATAAGTTTGTATTTATCTTTTGTTATTAGTTGACGAAACACAACTTTTTAGCAATATTGGCGAGGAACCAGACACTTCACAGGCTGCAGCAGATCACGAGGTAGTGGTGGTTAGCGAATCAGCCGTTGAGACATCAGAGGCTTTGGTGCACCCCCGACCACAGGAGACAGAGACGTGTTCTTTTGAACTAGATGCGCGCGGGGCAACATCTCCCCTGCCGGGGACTTCTACCGGAGCAGCTGTCGGATATGGTCTCGGGCAGAATCAGAAAAGATTATCAAAATCCGAGCAACCCCGACCACAGGAGACAGAGACGTGCTGTCTTGAACTGGACGCGCGCGGGACAACATCTCCCACGTCGGGGACTTCTACTGGATCAGCTGTCGGATATGGTCTCGGGCAGAATCAGAAAAGATTATCAAAATCCGAAAACGATTCTGACGAAGAGAACGGTATGTATTAAATATTCATT
The DNA here is from genome assembly GCA_903798035.1 of Danio albolineatus. Classification (NCBI taxonomy): domain Eukaryota; kingdom Metazoa; phylum Chordata; class Actinopteri; order Cypriniformes; family Danionidae; genus Danio; species Danio albolineatus. The sequence continues at coordinate 23,802 of CAIGQQ010026454.1, read as the reverse complement.
ATATGATTTATCACTTATGCTTATATCACACAATAACTAATTGATATATATTTTTGTTTTTCAGAAGAAAATTACGAAGAGCGAGCGCGGGGATCTCTGGTTGGAAAATGAGGAGATTGTCATAGACGGGGCAAATGATGATGAAGGACAGGCTGAGTCTGATAACGATGATGATGATGAGGAAGAAGGCATACCAGCAGAAATTCTAGATTTATTTAGACCGCGAGATCTAGCGCATTTGAAGTATGAAATTATGCTCCAGGCAAATCGGAACTTCCAGAGGGTTTTACGTTTGAATTCAGCGGCATTGACTTTCGAAGAAACCATTGATTCGGTACGAAGTGGGCAAGATCAAGTTATCAACATTTTACAAAGTGTGGTCAACTCGCAGCGTCAGAACACCGAAGTTTTAGCCCAGAGCGCCTTATTTTGGAGGAGTTGTCACGAGGAGACGCAACAACGATTCCAAGATCTGTTTCAATACGTTTTTTGGTGTTCCGGAACAAATGCAATATCAGAGAACTGAATTATGCCTGCTTGTAAACGCTATAACGCTTCTAGGTGAGAGGCTAAACCTTATTCAACGCATGCTGAATGACATTCTAGGTAAAAATAAGTAACCTTTTTGTAGGAATGTTTTTTTTTTTCTGATATATGTGATTTTTTTTTTTTTGTTAAGGATTTGTTTGCTTTTCTGATTAGTATCTTTTACTCCTTACTTCATTACCATTTATTGATTGTATTCATCCGTTGTATATTTGTGGGTGAAAACGCTTTTGTCGGTGTTACATAATCTTGGAATCTTTTCAAATAAAATTTCAAAATGGGTACTAAAAGATGTCAAACTGATTTAAATGATGATACACAGAGACCAACTAGACTCAGACATGATAATGAAAGCAATATTGAACAATTACAGAGGGAAATAAATAATCACTTACAAATGTTACAACCACAAGATCTTAACATCGCTAATCAAATTAACAATTTTATAAATGACCAGTTCGAGTGGTTAGAAAACCATAACAATAACGAAGCTGTACAAGTTGGACAAGGGCAAAAATGATAGGGTTAATTATGATCCATCTCTACCTCAGATGGGGTTAAATGAAGCTCAAATTGATAGATTAATTACAGAGGGTGGGTCCGTAGCGGGGTTTAGAGTTACCCCAAGAATACATTTTAATGCTCTAGAAATTCACAGATCACTTAATTTTCGTGATATTATCACAGACGATCTAGCAGCATACAATATTCTTTTTACGGATATTTTAAATGAGATTGTGGCATTTTCGAGATTACTGGCAGGACAAAATGGGTTTATTAATATATCTCTGAGGGGGCATGATTTACCCATTGATATTAATTATGTGTTAAGTCCAGAAAATAACTACAGTGTTGAATCATTTGCTGATGAAATAGAAAAAACTCTCCAAAGTAATATAGACATTCCCGTAGACGCGCCCATAGAGTTGTGTGTCTCGGTTGTCAAAAACCGTTCTGGTGGTGGAGGTGTACGTAGAAAATTGACTGATCTGGCACATAATGATGTTATCAGAAAAAATAAGATGAATCTATTTTGCCCCGTTAACATCTCAAGCAATATCTGCTTTAGTATGTGCCTAGCCCATTTCTTAAACCCCAAAGCTCCTTATAACGACCCAATTACAATAGCTAAGGACATTCACACATCTGTAGGGTTTCACACACAAGACCAAATTGCATTCAGCGATATAATTAGATTCGAGGACCATCTAGATGTAAAAATCGTTGTTTTTCATCGGTCTTGTAGCGGTAAACTAGAGATTTACAAAAACCATGACAATTTACACCCTAGAACAGTACATCTGTATCTATTCGATAATCATTACTATATGATAAAAAAATTTAATAGTTTTATAGGTACATCATATGTGTGTGAATTTTGCTTTGAGGGTTATAAAGATAAAAGGGAACACAAATGCAAATTTATGTGTAACGTTTGTAATACCCCCGAATGCCTTAGTTTAAAAACATCGAAAAAAACATTTAGATGTACAGATTGTTTAAGGTTGTGTAAATCAGATTTTTGCTATGAGATGCATAAACAAAAGACACCCGACGGTAGACGATCACAGTGTGAAATGATAAAATTCTGTAAGCAATGCCATAGTGTTTACAGAACCAAAATTTTAGGGGGTAAATTAACCCAGCACGAATGCAAACCCACACGTTGTATTCATTGTAACGAGTTTATAATGAATGATGACGAACATAATTGCTATATTCAACCGATCGAACTGGATGAAATTAGTGAGAAATATGTTTTTTATGATTTTGAAATTATGTATGAAAATGGAAGACACATCGCAAACTTTGTGTGTGCCATTACATTTGATGGTGAGGAATTTACAGCCGAAGGCCTGGACTGTGTTGAGCGTCTAATGAAACATTTTAGGCGCCCGAAATACGCAAATTATACATTTATAGCGCACAATGCTTCAGGCTTCGACTCTTATGTTTTACTGGAATATTTCACCAGTGTCGGTCTTGCACCCGAAATTATAATGAGAGGGGGTAGACTGATTTTTATTTATGATAAAGCATTCAAAATCAGATTTATAGATAGCTACAACTTTCTAGCTATGAAACTTTCAAAAACAACCACTGCTTTCAATCTAACTACGGCAGAAAAAGGTTTTTTCCCACACAAATTCAATAGATTGGAAAATGTGAATTATGTTGGCCCCTATCCACCAAAATGTTATTATGATTATGACATGATGACTGTGGATGATCAAACTAAATTTGATGTGTGGTACAACGAAGTGTGTGGTGAGGTATTTGACTTCAAAAAGGAGATTGCTGTGTATTGTAGAAATTATGTGGTTTTGCTGCGTGAAGCATGTATGAAATTCAGAGAGACATTGTTAGAATGTATCGGAATTGACCCATTTTCAACAAATACGCTTCCTAGCTGCGCTATGAAAATCTACAAAACAAACTTTTTGACAAGAGACACATTAGCTTTAACCCACGACAAAGCTTACATTAACCAATTCAAGTCTTTTTCAAACGAATCAATTGAGTGGCTTGAATACATTAGTAAAAGCAGAGGTGTTGACGTCCAACATGCATTAAATACAGGTGAAATTCAGTTTGGTCCATACTTTTTGGACGGATTTTATGAGAAAGATGGTCGTAAAATTGCGTTAGAATATCTAGGTTGTTACTTTCACGGGCATTGTTGTAAATTTAACCCACACGATCAACACCCTTTAATTAAAAAAGCTACATTTGCTACACTTCGAGCCCAGACTGATCACAAACTAGAAACATTAGAAAAAATTCATGGTTTGAATGTTGAGTACATCTGGGGGTGTCAATGGTCTCACGCTAAGAACAATGACCCCGCTGTGATGACCTTTATGCAGACCTATAGCGCGACCGAGCGACTCAAACCAAGAGATGCACTTTTTGGCGGTAGGACTAAAGCATTGAAATTATATTATAAAGCAGGAGATGATGAGACAATCAAATACATCGATTTCGTCTCCCTGTATCCGAGCATTCAATCGAAACAAAAATTCCCAATTGGACACTCCAAAGTAATTTTAAAAGACTTTGAACCGATTGAAAATTATTTCGGGATTATCAAAGCATCTGTTTTACCACCGCGGGGTTTATTTCACCCCGTTTTACCTATGCGGTGTGCTAAAAAACTAATGTTCCCCCTGTGTCGAACCTGTGCTGAAAAACAACAAGAAGAAAGTTGTACACACTCTGATGAAGAACGTATGCTGCATGGAACGTGGGTTACTGTAGAGCTACAGCAAGCCATTCAGAAAGGTTATAGAGTGATTAAAATAGATGAAGTGTGGCATTTTACCAAAACATTCGATTTGTTGTTTAGTGATTATGTGAAAACATTCACAATGGTGCTATCCAGATGATGTGCCATGTCAAACTAAAGATGTTAATGTATTCATAGGTTGCTTCGTTACAGCGTACGGGCGTTTGGAGTTATATAAGCAGCTTGATAAACTAGGGGAGCGCGTGCTATACACTGACACAGATAGCGTTATCTATGTATCAAAAGACAACAAATGGCAGCCTGAAACAGGCGTCTTCCTGGGTGATCTAGCTGATGAAGTTGGTCCAAATGATTCGATTTGTGAGTTTACAGCGGCAGGTCCTAAAACGTACGGATACAGAACTGTGAAAGGAAAAGTATGTCTTAAGGCTAAAGGTATCACCCTAAACGCTGAAAACGCCAAACAGATTACGTTAAAAAACTTGATCTGTCTGGTAGAAAAATATACAACAACAGGTGAAATGGCACAGCTGTTAGCACAGACAAACACAATTGTTAGAGATAAAAAAAAGTTTACTTTGCATAACAGGTCATTGAAGAAAAGATTCCAAGTGGTTTACAACAAACGCGTTCTCTTGCCCAATTACTCCGCATTACCATATGGCTACTAATATGATGTGTAATGCTTATGATGATGAAGAATTTTTTGATTTTTTAATTCTGACAAGATGCTCAATGTGAAATTTAATAATGTGGTTTTTGTGTATTCATGTTGGCAAAATATTTATAGTGAACTGATGTCATTGTATAATATAAAGTTTATTGAAGGCATTCCAGAATCCTTGATTGATGTACTGCCTACAAATAAAATTTCTTTACTGGTTTTTGATGATGTAATGGCTGAGTCGTCTAATAATGAACAAGTTCAGACAACATTCACTCAACTCGTTCATCATAATTCTGTATCTGTCATATTAATCCTTCAGAATATTTTCTGTCAAGGCAAAGCCATCAGGACTATCAGTCTTAATGCAAACTATATAATTTTATTTAAAAACCCACGAGTGTTATGAAACAGACTGATAGACAGGACGATTCAAACGCACAACAGTTTATTAAGACAATACTGAACACTAAGGGGATTGCCGGAAGGATATGGGAAGACGACGGGGATTTGGACAGCACACACCAGATATCAGGACGGAGGACAGATGGATGATCCACAGACCACAGATTGAAGAATCGGGGGAATGGACGAACAGATGAACAACTGAGGGCAGACAGAGGACACACAGACTGGATATTCGGGAGACGGGATCGACAGATGGCTAACACAGACTGGAGACTTGGAGGACGGGACTGGCGGATGGATACACACAGACTGGAGGTTTGGGAGACTGGACCAACAGATGAATACACACAGACTGGAGACTTGGACGACTGGACTGGGGGATGGATGCACTGAGGACAGACAGATGATTACACAGACCACAGACT
>CAIGQQ010026454.1:0-18502 GCA_903798035.1 Danio albolineatus | reverse complement strand
AGATGATTACACAGACCACAGACTGGAGACTTGGATGACAGGACTGGTGGATGGATGTATTGAGGACAGACAGATGAGTGCACAGACCACAGACTTGGAAGACTTGGAAGAACAGACAAATGATTACACACACCACAGACTTGGAAGACTTGGAAACAACTATACTAAGTCAGCGCTAAGGTAAGTGCAGAGAGTTTACTTAAAGAGAGTGTTCAGAGGGAGCACACTCAGAGTCCATTTCGTAGGAACGAGCCCGGACTCTGAGTGTCGTGAGGAGTGAGCTTAAATGGAGTGCACGGTGATGAGAAACAGCTGTGACCAATTAACATTACTGTGAAGGTGCTAGTAGTGATTGTGACTAAGTGAAGGAAGCTGTGCTGAATAGTGAATCAACCAGCGATCTCTGACTGAGGAGATCGCTGGTGATCGTGACAACGAGATAAAAATCAGATTGCCATTTTAGGTCGTCAAATGTATCCGCAGAGCGGAAAATTCTTTATGGAATGTTATGAGGATGCTACAAAAATACCATACGGTTATTTGCTAATAGACTTTAAAGCGAGAACACCAGAAAAGTTTCGCCTCAGAACATCTCTGCTTTCAGAGCATCCGGTTGTGTATGTACAGAAAAAGAAAGCGCTGAAGCGAGGTATCAGATAAAAAAAATGAGTGTGAGACTTTGCAGAAATTTACCTCTTTTAAAGCTATTATATAAAGCAACACCGAAGCAGCGACGCGCTATTTTACAATCATCCTCCGATGAGCTCATATTGACGCTTTGCGAAGTTGCTTTAAACGTACTGCATGGTACTATACCTTTAACAGCTAACCAACATCAAAAACTCAAAAAGAGAAAAAAGGAGATAAAAATTACTGCCGATCAAAAAATCAACGTCAAGAAGAAAAGACGTATTCTAAACCAGCGAGGAGGTTTTCTACTACCCCTATTAAGTGTGGCGATTCCGTTCATTACAAGTTTGATAACATCAAGACAGTCCTGAGAACATGGAATATGCAGAAAAGATGTTCCTAATTCCACAAAACCAACTTGATAAAATACGAAACGGAGAAACGCGTGAAAGTATTCAGCAGGTTGTTGAGAATGATTTAGACATAGCTATAAGAAAAATATTACAAAGATCTGATCTGGATATACATGAAAAAGCTAAACTCTAACATTTTGCAAAGAGTTTTAATCATGGTTAAAAAAGGTGATATGGATAACGCAAGTATAACTTTAACTTTACCGCATCAAGAAAATCCACCCGTTGATGTAAAAACACCTGCTCATACACCTGTTCAGACTCCTGATGACGGTGAGGATGAAATCACGAATGAGGTGTTAAATAACGTACCGCAGAAGAGTTTTAAAAATATAAAATACATTTTGAATAAAATGTCCAACGCTAAACATTTAACTTCTTGGAATGAATCTGGTGAATTTATTTATAAAGGACGTGTTATCCCCGGATCCCATATGTTAGATCTGTTCAGATGTATAACGGGTCTTAAAATCATTCGCCATGACCACAGACCTGTTGGATGGAATGAATTTCTCGATGGTTTTGTTGCATTAAATATACCTTACTTGACTATATCCAACCCATATGTTAGAGGGATAATAATAGAATCTCATAAAAGAAAAACTTTCACAGACATTGATGTTGCAACACCACCATCAAACTTATCTAAAAGATCTAAAAGACACAAGAGATCCCACAGGATTACACCAGACTCTAATGCAGGAAATGACACCAGTGCTTGGTTATCTTTTAAATGATGATTGTGAACTATGAATGTGAATGTTGTTGATTATTGTTTTTCATGTTAATAAAAACATAGAAACTGTTATTTGTTGTTTGTGTTTTCTTTATTTATTCATGCGAAAAATTGACACAGACGATAGATATGAGATAATACAAAGTAAACATTCTTATTTTTTCATCACACATACATACATGTATACATTTAAGAATAAGACAAAAACATTTTACCAGTTTGAACACATTGAATACATTTAAATGTGTTACTGTTACAGGTTCTTGGTTTCAGTTTTCTCACAAAATGATCAACCATCTTATCATTTTTCATTAGGTTATCATGATACATATTAATAATCTCTTCATAATTATAACCCTTTGACATATGATACAGAAAAAACACACAATGCTGCCCACAGGTGTCAGATGTAAAATCTTGAATCTGTTTGTTAGAGTAGGTTATACAAACAGAATTAGTTTTTAGAAAGTTTCGGATTGAGGTCGGGAAACGTATGCTATCCGGACTGTTTCCAAAACTGTCAAAAAAACAACCTGCACCCTCCTGACTTATGTAGATAGCTAACCAGTGTTCCCCAGCAGGAGGGGAACTTCAATGCTATGTGGAAAACTTCCACTATGGGGGATTTCGTCAGAAGCCAATCGTCTGAAAGAGTATATAACGGGCCAATGAAATGCCAATGAGCTGGCGGCATCAGCAAGCCCAGCTGATACCCATTTGTAATCAAATCGATTTAAAAAGGGATCAGATGGCTTGGCTGATTACCTTCTTCGCTTCAGAGTCTAAACAACTGCTGAGAGAGTCGGGTTCCTCTGAGAGATCTTCCTGAGAGAGAGAGAGAGAGAGAGAGAGAGAGAAAGAGAGAACGAGAAAGCTGCCAGCGCTGCGAGCAGGCTGTTTCTCCCGGTCAACAGAGCGTGTGATACGCATCGGCGGACGGTGAGCTGGGTCCATCCTCCCTCGCCTGGGCGTTCTCTGGGTCCGGTCCTTCACAAGAGCGGTTTGTATAAGGGCGTTTTCCCTAAAAGAGCAACACGGTCGTGCAGCGCGTCTTTTTCAAGATGTCGCTCCGACCGTGCGTTTCTGGATGTGGTGCGTTTCTCGGATGATGGGCACGAGCACTGTGTTGCATGCCTGGGGGTCCAGCATGTTAATGCGGTGCTCGCGGGCGGTGCATGTTGTCATTGCGATGCCATGTCTGTTGCGCAGCTAAGATCGCGGATCGCTCTTGCAAAAGGGCGATCCACCCCTGTTGTCTCCCGCTCCGCGGTGGGCACTCGGGTAGATCTGAGGATTACAGTGGGGGCTAACCCGCCGCCTTCGGGCTCGCGGACCTCCCACTCCTCAGCACGCTCCATCCAGGAGTCGAGTGAGAGAAGCGCTCCATCCTCCCGGATGGTCGCCCTCTCACTCGATGACGCAGAGGACCAGATGTCCATCAATGCATCGGAGGGTGGGCTGTCATTTTCCGACGAGGATTTGAACCCGCTCCCGCCCTCCGGGGTGAAGAGCGAGGCGTCGGATCTAGAAGCGGATATGATGGCTGTGCTTTCCCGGGCTGCTTCGGCCGTGGGGCTGGAGTTGGTTTATCCCCCAGCTCCGCGGCCGGACCGTCTAGATGGGTGTCACGTGGAGGCTAAGAAGAAGGCGCTGCCTTCTAAGCCTCCCGTCCCCTTCTTCCCGGAAGTGCACCGTGAGCTCACGCAGTCTTGGAGGGCACCTTTTTCTGCCCGATCTGCGTGCGCTTCCGCCCTCACCACCCTGGATGGTGGGGCAGCCAGGGGGTACGAGACGATTCCCCAGGTTGAGCGTGCCATTGCGGTCAATTTATGTAAGCGTGGCACCTCCCCCTGGCGTGGTCATCCTCGTCTCCCGTCCAAAGCGTGCAGGTTATCTGCGTCCCTCGGGGCCAGAGCCTACGCTGCTGTGGGCCAGGCTGCCTCCGCCTTGCATGCTATGGCCACGTACCAGCGCTACCAAGCTCAAGCGCTGTCGCAGCTGCACGAGGGTGGTTCCGACCCAGGCTTAATGCATGAGCTACGCACCGCGACTGACTATGCTCTGAAAACCACCAAGTCAGCGGCGCGTGCCTTGGGAAGGACGATGTCCACACTAGTGGTCCAGGAACGCCACCTCTGGCTAAACCTGGCAGATATGCGTGACGTCGACAAAGCTCGCTATCTTGACGCACCCATATCCCAGGCTGGCCTGTTCGGCGACACCGTCGGTGAATTCACCCAGGAGTTCACGGCGGTGAAGAAGCAGTCGAATGCGATGGGAGAGGTCATCTATCGGCGGGCACCTAAGACCGCTCCCCCCGCTGAGCCATCCACATCGGCTGCTCCTCGCCGAGGGCGCCCGCCTGCGGCTTCAAGACCTGCTCCGCTGCCGCCGCCCGCTCCACCGGCGAAGCGCCAGCGTCGAGCCTCCCGCAGGCGTCCAGCGCCCCCGCCCCAGGGCGCCGCTAAGTCCGGTAAAAGGACCGCGAAGCGACCCTGAGACGGGCCATCCGGAGAGGAGGGAACATGCTCTTTACCCGGTGGAGGGCCGGGATCAACATCAAAAAACGGCGTTTTTCAACACCCGGCTGCTGACTTTGCGGTCAACGGCCACCAAATTCTCAATGAAAGAGCATTTTCTCCCTTCCCCGGATGTGACAGCCCGAACACTGCCGGTCTGGGACGCTATGCCTTCCAGCTCGCAGGATCGGTGCTCCTCGCCAGTGGCTCCGAGTGTGCTGTAGGAGGGCCTCCCTCCTCGCACGCTCCGAGCCCCCTTCCAGGACCCTGGGAGGAAGGTGAGAGTGAATCTCTCACCTCCTGCTCATCTGTGGGACCCCAGTGCTTCCCAGGTGAGCCCTCCCACTCCTCGCTGCCCCACCGCTGGTGCGTCAACGATTGTGCCTTTGGTGCCACTTGCGCGGGCTCTGCCGGCCTGGTTAGCGCTGGCCAGCCCGTCGCAATGGCTCATTCGCACGATCAGACTCGGCTATGCGATTCAATTTGCCAAACGGCCCCCCAAGTTCATGGCCGTGTATTTCACCAGGGTCAGTCCTGCGTGCGCCCCTGTCTTGCGCGAGGAGATTGCTGCCCTCCTGACGAAGGGTGCAATCGAGCCGGTCCCTCCAGCCGGGATGAGGTGCGGGTTTTACAGCCCGTATTTCATCGTGCCCAAAAAGAGCGGTGGGTCACGACCAATCCTAGACCTGCGCGTCCTGAACCGCTGTCTGCACAAGCTGCCGTTCAGGATGATCACGCAGAAACACATCCTCCGGTGCGTCCGTCCTCAGGAATGGTTTGCAGCAATCGACCTGAAGGACGCGTACTTTCATGTCTCCATTCTTCCACGCCATCGCCAGTTTCTGCGATTCGCGTTCGAAGGTCGAGCATGGCAGTACAAAGTCCTCCCCTTCGGGCTCTCTCTGTCTCCGCGGGTTTTCACCAAGCTCGCGGAGGGTGCTCTGGCGCCCCTTCGGCTCCAGGGCATCCGCGTACTCAATTATCTCGACGATTGGCTGATTTTAGCCTCCTCATGGGATCAATTGATTGCGCACAGAGACAGGGTGCTCCGGCACCTTGACCTACTGGGGCTTCAGGTCAACCGAGAGAAGAGCAAGCTCGCCCCCGTGCAGAGCATCTCTTTTCTCTGGTTGGAGCTGGACTCGATCAACATGATGGCGCGCCTCTCTCGGGGGCGCACCGAGCTGATGCTGAACTGTCTGCGAGAGCTCGACAGCAGAACAGTGGTCTCTCTGAAAACTTTTCAGAGGCTCCTGGGGCATATGGCATCCGCAGCCGCGGTCACGCCGCTCGGATTGCTCCATATGAGACCGCTCCAGCATTGGCTTCACGATCGGGTCCCCAGACGCGCATGGCTCACGGGCGCACATCGAGTGGTCATTACCCCGCTGTGTCGCCGTGCCCTCACCCCCTGGAGGGACCCTGTGTTTCTACAGGCCGGAGTGCCTCTAGAACAAGTGTCCAGGCATGTCATCGTGTCGACGAATGCTTCCAGTACGGGTTGGGGGGCCATGTGTTGCGGGCATGCAGCTGCGGGTCCTTGGAGAGGAACCCGGTTGCATTGGCATATCAATTGCCTGGAGCTGTTGGCAGTGTTTCTTGCTCTGCGCCGTTTTTTACCGGTGCTAGGGGGGAAACACGTGCTGGTCAGGACGGACAGTACGGCGACGGTAGCGTATATCACGTATGCTCACTCAGCCACGGTATAGTTCCCTCCTTCGGGTGGGCTCGTGTCTTCCCTCCCTGCTAACCATCTTCGTATGCGCTCTCCCCCTTCCAGGGTTAGACCATATGTTTTTTGCCACCAGGGCTCCCCAATTGTTGGGCAGCAGTTGGCCTCCGCAGCATCCTCCCTATCGGGACTGTACGCTTTCCCAACGCACTGTCGTATTCTAAAAATTCCTAGAGAACTCTAGGTTCATTTTTTACGACTCCCCAAAAAATATAGATAAACCTTTGATCTTCACAGGTAAGTAAAGGTAAGTTAGGGCCAGGGGACACGTTGGAAGGCTGCGTCCCTGGTGATGACGGTGCGCTCACGCCTAGAGCCTGGCTAACCTCTCTCCAGTGACGTGGTAAGGTTCAATCACTGTGGCGTTTTCCATAGATTTCCCCATAGTGGAAGTTTTCCACATAGCATTGAAGTTCCCCTCCCGCTGGGGAACGGAACGGTTACTAAAGTAACCCTCGTTCCCCGAGGGGGGGAACGGAAATGCTATGTTCCTTCGCCACAGTGGTTGCCCCTTTTTGCTGACAGCTATTTAGCCTCTTCAGCGAAAGAAAAAAGGTAATCAGCCAAGCCATCTGATCCCTTTTTAAATCGATTTGATTACAAATGGGTATCAGCTGGGCTTGCTGATGCCGCCAACTCATTGGCATTTCATTGGCCCGTTATATACTCTTTCAGACGATTGGCTTCTGACGAAATCCCCCATAGTGGAAGTTTTCCACATAGCATTTCCGTTCCCCCCCTCGGGGAACGAGGGTTACTTTAGTAACCGTTCCGTTCCCCCGGCAAATTTGAAGGATCTGTATTAATTATAACCGTGGCTGGAAGATCTTTTAATATACTTTTGGGGAGATGATCACAAGGTAGCGTCCCCAAAAAATGAGTACCGCAAGATATTTTATCCATAATGTTAGTCAGTTGAATCGTATTCATTTTTTACTCGGTAGTAGGTGTAATCACGTAGGTTAGTAGTAATCTACTAACACCTGTCTCCTGTTTGAAATTTCAATAACACTGTCAAATATAGCATACACAATCAAGTTTATTGTGTTTGTGAGCGGTTGTCTGAAACGGGCTTCGAGTCTGATGTTTCCTGATTTAATTAGAGATACATGCTGACCACATTCCTCGTCCGGCGTGAGATTAAACGCATACAATGTATACCCGTTAAGAAAATCTTCTTGGTCTATTGCCAGAGCTTGATTTTTAAGGTGTCTTCCAGTAGATAAAACGAGTTGGTAAAATTCTCTCACAGCAGCTCTGTTCTCGTATTCCGGTTGAAGGGGTTTACAGGGTAATGCTAATCCATCTTGATAGATAGATAAATATTCCAGATTAAAATGTTTAAATGCGAATGGATTTTTATCGTACGCACCCGAAAAGGCAGAGTTCTCTGTCATTGCTAAAATAATAGATTTCGGTAGTGTTCCAAGAAAAAGATTCTCGTGATTAGAAACTCGTGCTCCTGCAGGTATCGAGAAGTTTTTTAAACACACTCGATCTATAGGGTATTTAGCTGTTGTTGAAAGGAGTGCTTGTGCATGACCCATCCGAACTGCAGGTGCTACTGTTACTTTTTTCACAAAAAGTGATGCTGATAAAATCTGTAGTTTATAAATCGTCGCACCAGATTTCATCAGACAGAATTCATCTTTAGCTCTCATCATACGTATTTTTATATCTATGCCGTTCAACATAAGTTTTTCTTGAAAGAAGATGTCACTGTGAATTGGTGCTAGTAAGTGAACAACATTTCCACCAGTGCTGAATGCGGCACGCTTCCTGAACCCTACGTTTTCACCATCAGGATCCGTTTCATCCATATGTCCTGCCGTGTCTTTGTAAAAAAGTCCTGCAGAGAAAATTGATTCCAGGGTATCCCTTCCATAATTCATCAAAGTTTCTATTATACAACGATATCCATACGTTGAGGAACTTTGTGAGATTAAGCGATCGCCTAAAGACACGTCCACCTGTGAGAATATTGTAGCTCCTGGGTAGTTTATCAGTCCGACAGGTGCACCGTCTGCGATGTCGGTACCGTCAGCATTTACAATTTTAACGCGTGTGTATAACAGCGTATTATTCAGATCAATGTAATCTTCACCTGTACCGGCTATAAAAAACTCTATAGGTGAAGTATCTGTTATTGCAGAGAGCGGGAGGATTTCCACATAATTATTTTTTTCTATGGACGTTTGTGTGAAGGGGATTGTAAACAAATCTAGTTCAGACTTAACACATTCTTCTGACATATTATGAAGCAGAGCCATAGTTTAGAAAATAGTATTAAGTGGTCTTGTACAGGTATAGGATTTCTTTACACGTTTCACACGTCTCCTTTGCTTGCGTTTTGCAACTGAACGTTTTTTACTCGTGCGTCTTGCCTTTTTAACGGGGAAACCACTCCCACATCGTCTTCTCCTGACCCCTGGTGGTTTACGTTTTCTGTTTGTCATCACCATCAGACCGTTGCCATTTTGACCATTATTGTTGTTGTTATCGGTGTACGATTTGGTCAGCGCTGTAGTCACAACATCACTGACTATATTTTTTGCTGCTGTTTTTAGATGAGGTTTAGCTATACTGAAACCTCTTTTTAACAGCGGTAGTGCCGCCCTGAACAAACTTCTAAACATACCTCCAAGACCTGCCCCATACATGACCGGACCTCCAGCATATCCCGGCATTCCATTTCCGGCCTGATTCTGGTAGTATGAAACGTAACGTCTGGGGTCCATATTGTATGACGTAAAATGTGTCATTTTTAAAATAAAGACTGTTTTACGGGTCTAAAGTGAAGTTTTACCACAACTTTACCGTAGGTAAATGGTATTTCTTTGTTCTGATCGTCTTTGACCTCGATCGCTATTTCTGTAATATGTGATTTATTTACAGGTACGTAGTGAGGCTTTTCGTATCGAACATTAATGATCTGATTATGTTCACCCTGTACATGGACACAACTTAACAGTGGGACGTACGAATCACCGACTGATTGAAATTCTATTTCATTAGAATATATATAAAATGAATAACATCCGGCTTTGATATCGCTTTGATGAGGTGCGTACGTCACTATGGGTCCTCCGTCACCCCGATAATCTTTTGGCTTTAGGGTATCTATAGATAGTCCTGGTTTTAACCCCAAAATGATAGCCAGTTTCCCATAAAATGTTAACGAAGTCTTAGGTGGGGCTTTTAGAAATATTTTATTTTTAACATGATCATATCCAAGAGTGACGCGTGGTGGTAGAGTTGAATTTATTTCTCTAATCAGAAATAACACATCCTCATAATATCCACACTTTAATGTTTTACATAGCTTCCATATGTTTTTATCATCAATAATAATATTAACCCTATCGTTAAAATATAGCTCATCCGTCTGTAGAACGTCTTTACTCATATGGATTATGAATGAAGCCTCTTCGTCGTTAAAATTATACCAACTATAAGGATAATCTATCTCAATCAAACCAACCTCCCACACACCTTTTAGATCTATAGTTATCGCCAATCTGGTTCTGTAATTAGAAATTTTGTTTTCAGGATATATATGACTCGATGCATTGCAGGGTAGTGTGATGTAAAATCCAGCCTCTGCCATGGTTAGGTTTTCATAAAATGACGTGAAGTGTAGGTTATCCATATCTTTATGGCTTCTGTAAATCCACCACGTCACGTTCAGGGATCCACGAAGAGAACTTATCATCCCAACCTTTCCATCGGACCAAGTAAAATACGCCTTTTTTAGTTTTTTTCTTATCCAAAATTTGTTCTATCTTAAATGCTTTATCTTTATCCACAGTTATTTTTTGTAATTCTTGTTCATAAAAGCACCCGTCAACAATTTCCCCGTCATAGTCTTTTAATCTGTAAACAGGTGGGTATACACTTTGCTATAGTGAAAAACTCTTCAGTATAATTCTGTTCATACCCCTTAGAAAATATATTTCTTACTTTAGTAACTCTGACAACATCCCCAACTTTATATTTAAATACAGGTGTAGTTTTTCGCATGTCACCGTACAAGTTGTGAAACACCAGCGTTTCGTTTTCTTTATTCACATCCACAGGTTTCATTTTAATACTCTTATGATAGCTGTTGTTGTAGCCTTCTATGAGATCTTGTAGAATGTCGCAGTAACGTTTTGAATTTACCGCTGTTAAATATCTCCACATACGTGTTTTGAGCGTTCTATTAAAACGCTCAACCACGCTGGCTTTTAGATCACTGGCAGTGAAAAAATGATGTATGTTGTATTTTTTAATCAACTCTTGAAAATGTTTGTTAAAAAATTATTTTCCTTGATCGGTTTGTACTTTCTGAGGGACGCGTCCTTCTTTGAGAATAGATTGGAAAGCTTTTGTCACTTCAACACCACTTTTGTTTTTTAACGTGCGACACCATGCATATTTTCCGAATACATCTATACAAGTCAATAAAAATTTTATATTATCATTTTCTTTACAATAAGCGGTCATATCAACCAAATCTAGTTGAAATTGTACATCTTTTCCATACACAACTACTCTATTTCGTTTGTACTTGACGGGGGCTGTTCTATGCAAAGTATACGCATCTTGAGAAGCTAACCATTCTTCCACTTCTTTAGCTTTTATTTTAACCCCGTATTCCTCTTGTACACCACTTTGTAAACGTTTTTTACCACCCAACGATCCTTGGTGTGAAGGGTTGTAGTAAACTTTTTTCATGAGATCATGAGACATGATTTCTCTACGATGACCACAAAATAATGACTCGAAGATTGAGATGAAACAGGATTTTTATTTTCAAAATCTTAATGCATACAGATATGGCCACAAAAATCACGCGAGTGATTTAAAGTGGTCTCACATATTACTGCAGTATTCCGTGGGAAAGCAAAACATGGACCAACACAAGACGCACATGGCCAGCAGGGGGCAGTTATGTAACATAGTGAACATGTACGGCAAGCAGCCAGTCACGTGAGCAAAAGCAGAGAGGTGTCAAGCTCCGCTAAACATTCCTCCGAGCAGGTCATGCAGACCAGCTACAGCAAGCGCTCCATTCCGGTTATGCTCACTGGTAAACCAATATAGCTCAGATCCCAGCAGACATAAAATTTCTCTAGTAGGCTATGTTTTTGCTGCCTAAATTAAAAACACTTTAATCAAATGAGTTTGTTTCAAAGCGGCATTCTTTCTTGTGCTTTTTTTTTTCTTTCAGTACAGTGTTTAAATAATATTTAATAGGCCTACATCAACTGTGTATTTTATAGCCTATTTATTTAGACAGTGTGTGTTATACTATAGTTTAATTGACTGTTACCATATTTTAAACTATGGAGCTCCGAGCATATTTCGAATTACAAATTCGCTTCCACGACCACGTCTTATTCATGCATATACTTGTTTTAATTAATGTTATACTTTAATAATTAATTATGAAATGGAATAATTCGTACCTGAAATACTTCTACTAAATCCATGAAACAAAAAAAAATAACTTACAAATCAATTTATGGAATTTAAGCCTGCATAAGCAACAGAACACGTACAGGTACGAAATTCAAATCGAATAGATTCTAAAAATAATTTGTAATTAAAGTCATAATATTTATTTAAATTATTAATATTTAATATTAGGTTAAATTATTAATATTAAATTATAATTATTAAATTATTAATTTAAAAATTATCTAATATTTAAATTATTAATGTTTAAATTATTAACATATAATATTTTTTAACCCTTTAAGACCTGCCATAGAACAATTCCGCCAGGGTATATCTTAGTATTTTTACATGCTGTGATGTCATTCTTTTGAGTATTTTCAAATGCCATATATCAATAAAATCCTTACATCCCCAACTTTAAGTTTATGTATGTCATAAATCCATATTAACGAGTTAAATAGCTTAAAAGTGCAATAAAACACATAAAAATTAAAAAATCGCTTAGTTTTTATTTTAGTTTTTACTATATACATAAATAACACAAATGTAAACCTCAAACTTGTCAATGTAAAAAACATGCATAAAACCCTTTGAAACTATATAAAACTAATTTGGACTAATTACATTAATTCGTTTGTGAGATACACTTATTTTTATTAACAGTGTAGACAGAACAATTTGATTGATCAACAAAAAAAATCTCTCTACAAATTACCACACATGAAGGGTTCTGAGGGCTTCAGTGTTCAAAACAACATCAATGTAAGTAAAATAATAAGCACGATTCAGCAATACAGCAAAAAATGTAAGTATAAAAGTTTGATGTTTTAGGCACAAAAGTGAAACCATAAGAGTAAACAGCGCGTCATCTATCGGGATTATTCTGTTTGTTATGTTTATATTCATACTCAAGCAAAGCATTGTTTATGAGCATATACAGTAATACTCAAAAGCAAAGCATTTATAAAGTATATACTAGCATGTCTTGGAATGGATCTAATCCTTCACAAAAGTCAGCTTCGTCTTTACTGGCAATAGAATCTGGAGCAGATGATGAGTCGGAGAATTCCTTGTCGTTTGACGCGGTTAATAACTCCAAAACATCGAATTTTTTTTTGTTTATTGTGCGGTCACGACTCCATGCCAGTGTGTGTGTGTGTGTGTGTGTGTGTGTGTGTGATATTGTGCCTGTATGTGTAAATGTGGATGTGTGTGTGTTGTGTGCATGTGTGTGAAAGAAATTATGAATTTCGTTTCGTTTTTTTTTTTTTGCATGTGCCTGTGAAATAGTGACAACTTTAAATGATTAGCCGACTGGTTATGCACAGGCTACATTATTCAAGGGCATTTACTATGACATAATTTATCAGAAGATTGTGATATGCTACAATCATTAAAGCATTAATGAAACCCTTACGCTTTGCACTGACCGAAAATCATCCACCCGCACAGTTGAGCAGTAGACGGGCTCAAATAAAAAATGTAATTCGTATATTTTTGCTTGAAAAAAATATATTTTAAAAACGATTTTCATATGGTTTGCTTAAAGTTTAATAACTGTTGTTGGTCAGTTATTTTCAGTTCAATTTTTGTGCAGTGGCGCCTGTAGTAGTAATTTTAAAAGGAACAATAATATGCCGTTTCGTTATCATTATTGTCATTATTGTTATATAATTATACATATTATCATTATTGTTCGCCATCATTATTGCAAATGTTAGGCTATCATTTGTAAAAACGCCACCACAAGCCATTAGGTTAGGCCTACCCATTTTATTTATTTATTTATTTAACCTATTTTAATAACTTGTTTTCAGGTTAGATTTTCATATTTTAGGGCAATGAACTTATAGCCTACAAGTCAAAATACAATAGATATGCTTTAGCCGTTAAAATATGCCTACAGTACATTTTCTTGCGTTTAATTTGGCATAAGCAAATACACTAGCAGTGTAGGCTTGTAGCCTAAATTACATATTTTTTAAGTTAATCATTCAGAGAACCGCAGCGTTGATGCGCGGAAATTATATATACAGTATATTATTTTAAAATCATATTATATTAAATAATAAATTATATTTTAAAAAAAAAATTTCAAATTTTTTCAAAGCCTCAGTGTTCTCCTTCAAATTAATGTTATGTTTTTTGACAACTGTTTAAATTAACTGCCCTGTTTTAGTGTGTTTCGTGTGTTTTAATTTCGTTTCGTTTTACTTATTTATTTTTTATTTTTATTATTATTATTTTTGCATGTGAGTGTGAAATATGCACACATATCAGCAACAAAAATAGGACAATGTAACATGAGCTATATTTAAAAAGTATTGTATAGCAGACTTTCCCAGAGATGGGTTGTGGCTGGAAGGGCATCCGCTGCGTAAAACAAATGCTGGATAAGTTGGCGGTTCATTCCGCTGTGGCGACCCCAGATTGATAAAGGGACTAAGCCGAAAAGAAAATGAATGAATGAATGTATAGCAGACCATTTTAATGCGTTGTGCTGCGCTCTCGGTTTTCTGTGCATTTGGTGTGTGTGCGAGTGTGTGTGTCCGCCATGTTTGCTTGGACACAAACAAATCAACGGATAGGCTACTTTATTACTTTATTACTTTATTAAATATACTAAATGTCCTAAAAGCTTGGAGGGGATGGTGGAATTTTTTTCCTTTTTCAAAACCTAAAACCCAAAGGGCGAAATGCCAGCGTGGATCAAGCTCTGTGATTTTCCACCCCATTAAAGGCTTCTTTCTTGTCATGTAGGTAATAACAAAAGATATGTGTTTTTGGGTGCGAGACATAAGAAAGTTGTCTGCGATTCTTCCTATTTTGAAGTCATGCAGTGTGAAACTCCCTGTCGCCGATCCATCTTCCAGTGTAAACAAAGCAGCGACAGAACACTAGCCCAGATAATCATGCAGTGTGAACACATCTGTGACACAACTATTTTGAAAATCATGCAGTCTGAACTCGGCATTGTCACGCTGACGTGCACCAAAAAACTCTTGCGACGTTGAGGCGGGTGTCTCGGATTAAGCAGCCGGCTGCAGCTCTCAAACGACTGCGTTTACCAGTCGATCATTCTTTAAGTTTTAATTCTTTAAGATTGTGCTGCGCTCTCTGTAATCTGCGCATTTAGAGTCACAGCAGTGGGCGGAGTCTCACTGTACCCTCAACGCGGGGTGTGTGTGTGTGTGTGTGTGTGCGCGTGTGTGTGTGTGTGCAGTGGCGCCTAGTAATATTTTTTAAAGGAATAATATGCACAGTTTCGCTATTACTGACATTATCAATGAAGGTTAGGCAGCCATTCCGTTTATTATACGGATCATGGCTTCCACGTCAAACAAGTAGATTAATTTATATTTATTCTCCTTATTACTTTTGTTTTATTTCAAATAAAACAAATCTTTGAAGTTTTTATTTTTCATTAATCATTCATAGTAGATATTGAAAAGGGGGAGGCCAAAAGGAGATTCTTATTTTGACTGGTTAATCATATGTCCCTCCTCAAGCTTCATGTTTCATAACATTTTAGCTAAATCAAAAGAAAAATAGTCAACTATTTAAAATACAATATTGGCTTCATTCGCATTTTCATTTCATACAATTACAACACTGAGGCAGAGCAGTAAAGATTTTATTGACAGTGGGATTAGTACATTTCTGCACAGACTAATAAGAAAACTACAGCTATAATTTAATTATTTATTATTGTTAATAATGATGATGATGACAAACATAAAATATTTGTTTTTTCTAAATATACTGTATTTAAAGCAGCGATTCTACATTTAAATAAATCATTTTTATTTGTTTTATTCCCCCCTCTAGTTTCCCCATTTCTAACATCTCTATCAAAGAAATAATTAGTTCCTTAATTATAGTTTTGTAACTATTTGTAACTATTACATTTTTAAAAATTCAATTGCATAAAGTTAGATATGGGAAACTAGAGGGAAAAATAAATAAAAATGACTTACTTAAAAGTAGAACTGCTGCTTAAAACATTGTATATTTAAACTAATATTTTATGTTTATCATCATCATTAGAAAAAGCCAACGTGGGCGTCTTAAGGAGCAAAAATGCAACATATGTAGTTGCATCCTCACTCATATTGCAAGTCATACCTCTCCGGCCCTTCGTTTGGGATGCTTTTCATGAACCGGCCCCCATGACAAACTAATTGAATAGCCCTGTCCTAAAGGCTTGGACGGGACGGTGGAATTTTTTTCTTTTTTCAAGGAAAGCTGTTAGACAGCTGTTAGCTGTTAGACAGCAGCTATAAGTCCCCCACCCCCATTCCGCTTTTTGTATGCTAATGTTCCCTGCTTGGGTCATTTGGTCAAGCTTTTGTCAGAAAAAACGGTTTGAATTCGTTTTTTTTTAACTCGCACATGAAGTTAGAAATGGGAAACTAGAGGGGAAAATAAATAAATAAATAAAAATGATTTACTCAAAAGTAGAACTGCTACTTAAAACATTGTATATTTAAACGAATATTTTATGTTTATCATCATCATTATTAATAATAATAAATAATGTAATTAAATTATAGCTAGTTTCTTAGTAGGTACATCTGTAAAAAAGTAGCCTACTGTATCCCTGGATTTGTTTGTGTCCAAGCAAACATGGCGGACTCACACACACCATCATGCGCAGAACACTGACAGTAGAGCACAGCACAACGCATTAAAATGATCTGCTGCATAATAATAATAATAATAATAATAATAATAATAATAATAGCTTATTTGACGGGACGAGGTGAGCTTGTGTCCGCGGAACTGCGCAATCACGGCTCCGCCTGCTCTGATCATACAGGTTTTCAGCAGCAGCGTGGAAGGAAGGAGCCTCCGCTCTGTCTGTAACAAGCTCCATGTCGTTTATCTAACTAACTTAATCTTACTTATCTATATTATAACTATTCACAATTAGTCTGCAGCTGTTTAAGAATGGTTGAAAACAATAAACATCCTGCAGTTAGTTTGCTCTGACAGCTCAGCCGGTATGTTGCATGTAATGCGACCTGTCATTCAGGGGCTGCCCTGGATTACTGGCACACGCCATAGGCACATTATGTTTATTATGGCATTATGTTTTTGAATATTATGAATATTTAGGATTAATTGATAAATTATTGTTAATTTTCTCACTGATGATCCAAAAGATTTCTTCAAATGCCACAGTGAAGCCTGCTTAAATCCAGTGTTTTTATAAAATATCAATTTTTTAAAACTTGATGTTTGCATGATGACTCCAAACCAAAAGGAAGGCATTCATATAATAAACTATAACTATGCAAATTAATGCAATACTTATGTAAAAAAAAAAAACGAAAATATTATATACCAGTAGCCTAGTCTATAATAAGCCAACATATTGCCTAGTTGTTTCTTCACGTGCAGCATTGGAACGCGAGTGACCGAGACAGAGAAAAGGAAAGCACAGAAAGTCTAAGATAAAATAAAACGCTCAAGTCAAAATCTTTAAATAATGACTTATGTTAAAACGTTAATGTGGCATAGTTCACGACAACCGATTCCATGTCTGCGACGCCTCAGAGTTGATCACGGGTGGATATGACCAGTCATTGGTTATGCAATCTTTAAATACCTTCTCTAAAATATTAAGGTGTTTTAAGCAATTTTATCTGACAGTCTGGCACAAATATGCCGACATCTCTGTGCACAATGAGTTTCTGGGTTCTCTGTTTATTGATAGACTATCCTGCTGTAGCCTATTTTACAATGTTCTCTTCAAAATAGGTTGTAATAGTGTCTATCACAACATAGACTAATATGAAAGGAAATGGTACAGAATACAATATAGCAAAACAGCTCACTTTTCAACACAATAAGCTTTTTATTAATCACAAATTTTTGTGATTGCCACAGCAACTTTGATTTTTTTTTCCTTCTTTAAAAAAGCGGAAACGTTGCTCTTTTGTTTCTAAGAAGTTCGTTAAGTCTGTCTATCTGCTTCCAGTCACGGGCTTCGGGGTGGAATCTACGAGTAACGGCATCCGTCAGTGATTGGCGAAGATTATCGGGCAGTGCGTTTCCTGTGCTATATATATATATATATATATATATATATATATATATATATATATAGTATTTATATATATAGTATTTTTTTTCCTTTTTAAAAACCTCATTACTGGCTTGTTTGTGTCCTATAAAGGGCTATAATGGTCCGACGTTCATCGCCATTATCACCAATGAAGCCTATAAAATAGGTCCATTAGTACATTGTAAACCGATTAAAATGTTCCTTTCCAGTTATCAAAGGAATGATTTGTTGTTTAGTTATGGTTTGTATGGAGTCAAATAAGTCTCATTAATAATTCACGCGTATGACGCGATGTACACATGCGTAGCCAAATTCACGTGCGTAAAATCAAATTCACGTGCGTAAAATATTTATATACATTCACAAAAACAATTCACGTGCACAAAATAAAAATACACATTCATGAAATACGTTTCACAAATGCAAAACAGCATCTGCAGATTTATAAGAGTGTACAAAAAGTTTTGAATTTTTAAAACTTGCGAGTTCATCCTGAATGAGAATGTGCAAATCCTCTTTCACGTACGACTCCCCCTGGATACGAGTGTGTGTATTTTTGAGACCTTTCTGGCGACGCAGGGACCTCGTGACCTTTCAGCCAATCAGATGAGAGCTGTACTCAAGATCGCCTGTCTGCGCGCCGTTTGCGCAGTCTGTTCCTCTCCAGCACGGTGAACGGAGAAGTGAAAGAGACGCGCAGGCTTAAACTATTATATTCCCTGACTTTCACTGACTAAAAACTTAATTTGCATTATATCTAATGAACATAAACTGTCTGTTGTTTATGGCTGTTGTTGTGCTTTAGTTGCCCAATATGTCAAATATACCCTATTATTTAGCAATAGATTAATAAGCATTTTAAATGATTCTGATGAATGTAACGGGTTTCATTAGAAATACGGGAGACACATTGAATGCAGGATACACCTCGTCTGCACATAGATTCATTGCATACACCTG
>CAIGQQ010026448.1:23132-38411 GCA_903798035.1 Danio albolineatus | reverse complement strand
TATTACTATTATTAAACACTATTATTTACATCTGAAATGTTTAACTTAAAATAAAATTAGAAATATTGCCTTGACAACTATAACTAAAATGTATCAAAATTACATCTATATAAAAATATACAACAAACACACGAATTACTGCAATGAAAATTAAATGAAAAACAAACAATTAAAACAGCTATTTCAAAATACAAGAATATTTTAAAATATGTGTTTTTCAATTGCAGCCGTTCATATCAATGCCTACAACAGAGGAAAGTATTGTAACACCAAAGACACACTTCAGCCTTAAGACTATATTTGTGTGAGGTCTTTATTTTGTCTCACGATTAATAAGCACTCTATCCATTTGACTTGCTGACACTCTAAATTTCTCCCCAATAAGCTTTCTTCCAAACCCACAATCCTGTGGTCCTGACAGGGCAGTTTGACACAAAATAACAGAGCTCTGAGGATCTGTCCAGCTACCAAATACCATGTTAAAACCGCAGCTTCATGTTGCACGTCCATCCACAGGTAATATTCAGCCCATTTGCCTGTGATGCTCAGATTTATAGTTTATGAGCAGCATAATCTCTTGACCTGCTGTAGTAAACGCAGCCATAAAGCTCTTAGGGAGCTGGCACTGCTCAAGCCAAAGCATTTACCAGCTTCACATCAAATTACAGACAAATTACGTTTCAATTTGCCTTGGCTTTAACAAGCACTGCGATCCAAACAAACAGAAGAGCAGCGGAGTAAACTGGCTTACAAAGACGCAGGTGTGTACGAGATGCACAATGTTAAAATTACATTTTGGCACTTGTATGATTATATTCAGCTTTTGATAATTAACCACACCACATGTCCTTGCTGCTCAATGGTGGACATCCAGTTAGTATGTACAAGTTGAAGTTATTTCTGAAAATACATGGTAAAAGATACAGAGTCAGGGATGCATTTCCCAAACAATGACATAACTCATAGTATAGTACAGCATAGTGCGATGCATCGTTTGGGAAATAAACGATGTAGTGACAAGTGTTTCCCAAAACTAGTTGCTCTGTGGCAGTTCCATCATTTGAACAATGTCAGGTATAACATAAATCATATGTACTGTAATGATGCTCTAAATGGGACGAATAACAACTACTTTAGAGAAAATTCACATTAAATTATTATTTTTTTATTTATTTTGATAAATTATAATGTTTTACACACACACATGCATACACATTTTTAAAAAATCCAATAGTAGTTTTTGTAAAAACATGCATTCATTTTGATAATAATGTGAATAGCACATATAGGGCCTATATTTCTCTTACAAACATTCATTCAATTATTCACTTTCCTTTGGCTTAGTCCCTTATTTATCAGGGGTCGCCACAGAGGAATGAACCAGCAACTATTCCAGCATATGTTTTAAGCAGCAGATGCCCTTCCAGCAGCAACTCAGTCCTGGGAAACACCCATATAACAGTCTCCAATATCCTTTGGTTAATATGGAGCCGTTTTGACAGAA
The DNA here is from genome assembly GCA_903798035.1 of Danio albolineatus. Classification (NCBI taxonomy): domain Eukaryota; kingdom Metazoa; phylum Chordata; class Actinopteri; order Cypriniformes; family Danionidae; genus Danio; species Danio albolineatus. Next base: position 36,907 of record CAIGQQ010026448.1, on the reverse strand, counting down.
GCAGTGATGTTTACGACGGGTCCAAGCATTTACATTTAAAGCTTCATCAATTTGTCTTACAAACGCTACAAACAAAATATGGTCAAAAAACTGTTTCTCTGCTACTCCTGCCAGCTGATCACCCATCACCTGTGTGCCCTTACATAAGCATGTGAGCTAACATGAAATGTAGGTGGAGCTTATCTATATCACTAAACCACTCGTTCCGTGGCACAGAATAATACTATGTAATATTAATTCATTCATTTTCGTGTCGGCTTAGTCCCTTTATTAATCTGGGGTCACCACAGCGGAATGAAACACCAACTTAGCAAGCATTTGTTTTACGCAGCGGATGCCCCTTCCAGTCGCAACCCATTACTGGGAAACATCCACACATTCTCATTCACACACATACACTACGGACAATTTAGCTTACCCAATTCACCTGTACCATATGTCTTTGGACTTTGGACTTTGTCTATGTCTCTATGTCTATGTCTTTGTCTATGTCTATGTCTATGTCTTTGGACTTTGGACAGCAAGAAGGTCGCTGGTTCGATCCCCGGCTGGGCCAGTTGGCATTTCTGTGTGGAATTTGCATGTTCTCCCCGTGGTTGCGTGGGTTTCCTCCGGGTGCTCCGGTTTCCCCCACAGTCCAAAGACATGCGGTACAGGTGAATTGGGTAAGCTAAATTTTCCATAGTGTATGTGTGTGAATGAGAATGTATGGAAGTGTTTCCCAGAGATGGGTTGTGGCTGGAGGGCATCCGCTGCGTAAAACCAATGCTGAAAAAGTTGGCGGTTCATTCCGCTGTGGCGACCCCAGATTAATAAAGGGACTAAGCCGAAAGGAAAATGAATGAATGAATGAATGAAGGGAGCGCAATTGTCATTCTGAAGTTCGCTAAAACTGAACTGTTAAAAAATGTATTTGAAAGCAAATTACACGAGATAAATAACTTTAAGCTTTTTTTATTTTCATTAAGCATTCAAAGTGGATGTTGAAATGTTCGGAAGAAACAGGCCATAGGGGGGATAACTTGGAATAGCACACAACCAGGAACTATGCTTCTAACTGCAGCTCTAGAGGAGTAGTTGCACCCACATTTCCAATTTTTGTTGGAACGTCAAATTTCAGGAAACGCTAAAACGCGTTATAATTGTGATGATGCAACTTGTAACCTTAGATTTTGGAAATGCACCCCTGGTTGGGTGTTGTTACTGCAACTCAACTTCATCATTTCATTAAATGTTTATTCAGCCAACTAAAACTCAGTGTTTTGTTGGAGAGACCTTGGTTTTAATTCACAATATGTTCCAAAAGCTTAAACTGTCCAGTTCACAATGTTTCTCCATATATCAGTTAGGATAATGATCCAAAATCTTCCTCGCTTTGATATTTTAGTATTTTAATGAAAGAAAAATGCTCAGTTGGATTTAAACAGGACCGAAGCAGACTCAACCTAATGAGCAAATCACCATGAGGACTTCAAGGAAATGGGAAACTGATGGAGAGAGAAATAGACATGGACAAAGAGAGACAGAGAGAGAGAAAGCTTTATAAATGTTATTAGCAGAGTTCACAAATTAAGCCCAAAGTATTCTTTATTTGGCAGGCGCTCGAGTGTGACTAGATTCCAGAATGGAATACAGTACTGACTTTGTTTCAACATACCTTCTAATGTTCATTCATGTCTTTCTCTTCATATAACTAAATCACCTGCATTGGATCTGGCCTGATGCCTGACACTGCATTTCCCGCCATCAAATTGATGATTATGAAATTGTCATTGGCTGGTCAATTTGTTCTTCGAAATATACTTTGACATGGTTGGCTACGACTGGTTAGGCTGTCTTTATGAGAAAGAAAACCACTGTTAGAACTCAGCAATTAAAGTTTGAAATGAAATATAGGAGTAAACATGAATTTTCATAGTAAGTTGGGACACTAACATATAAAAAATACTGGAATATAGTATAACTGTAATAACCATTTATATTGAGTGCTATATGTGTAACCACAGCTTTATTTCAAATAAGTATCAGTATGTTGTTGAATGTGAATGAGCGGGCAGTGTCATTTTCACAGCATCTTGCAGCAAAAACTCTAGCCTTGATCAATTAGTAGACAAAAACCTTGAGTATATATATCGGTAACGCTTTAGCTTAAGGTGATGTAGTTACACATGTTCCATGCATTTACTTTAGTTATTACAATGAATTGTGCAGAGTTACATGTAACTAACCCTAAACCTAACCCACATTCTAGGCCCAAACATACAGTAAGTACATGTAATTGATGAATATTACTCAGTAGTTAAAGGAATAGTTACACTGTAATTATGTTACCTTTCTGTAAGTAAAATGCTGTATATAATAGACCCTTTTCATATTTCCGAGTTTCTCAGTAGCGGAAGTCGTCATAGTCAGGAAAACTTCAAGAGTTCACACTTAGCTGATGATTGGTAATAAAGCTAGTTTGGCATGCTGTCCCGGGAGAGAGCCCTGAGCTCATAAGATCCTCGAGCCCGGGGCTCCCTCCCGTTTGCAGGGCGAGAGGGGAGTTTGAGCTCAGGTAGATCTCGAGAACCCCCGCCCTCCTGCTGCTTATAAATTGCTATGAGGGTATGTTGCTCGTAGAATTTGGTATAGTGCTGGTCTGTTTAAGTCAATTCACTTATATCTCATGTTTTTGGACTGTGGGAGGAAACCGGAGGACCCGGGGAAAACCCACGCAAGCACGTGGAGAACATGAACTCCGCACAGAAATGACGACTGGCTGGGTAGAGGCCCGCGCCAGAGGCATTCTTGCTGTGAGGCGACAGTGCTAGCCACTGGGCCACCGTGCTGCCCTATAGAGGAAAAAGGGGAGGAGAGGGGGTGGAAGGAGGGATTCTTCAAGACGAAGATGACTAAGGTAGGATGCTTTGGTTATTTATACTAAGCTGGGAATCGACTGATTGGCGGATTGTGCATTAGCTCTTAACTCTGGGCCAGCCGTGTCAATCATAAGCATGCGCTCCTCTCGAAATTAGTTTATAACTAAACTTCACTTAGAGTGCAGTGAATGGGAGAGTACAACAAATATATATTTTTTACAATATTTGCTCAATTAATAACAGAAAAACTACACAATGATGTTATATAAACTTTCAGAAAAAGGAAAAAAATTATGTCAGACTGATGACGACAGCCAAAGGAGAGAATAGCATCAAATTTACTGTCCTGTTCCATAGACGCTGCATAAGGAACGCCCCGTTTTTTGTAATTTGAAGCAAAGATGATATAATACACACATAAATACATATAAATGTTCATTCATTTTAAAAAAAACTGAATATTAAAAACTTTTCAAGGATTTAAGACGCTGATGACCGTTAAAGACGTCATACTAGGCTTGTGAAAAGGGTCCATCAGGAAGATTGACTTTTCACAGATGGGCAGTGAGTGATATACACTATTCAACATTTGAATTGGGTTAAAATAGTTTTTCAAAATTGTCCAAAGACAAGAATGGGTGATGTTGAATAGTTTTAGGACCATGTTTTGGTTGATAAGTTTCTAATCCACTTAAAATGTTCACTACTGTGTGTCATTATTCTAGATTGTCATGAATGAGCTCAGGTCATTTGCTGAGGCCGTGCAATAAAGTTACAATGTTCAGTTTCTTGCACAGACTAATTGCTTTTCTTAACAAGACCTCAACATATCAAGAGAAGCCACAGGTATTAACTGTGTTTTTGCATAGCTTCGACTCTCTAAGTGCCAACAGCTGTTGTCTTGCATTTTACAGAAGACTCAACAGGCCAAAAACATTACCTATATTAATAACAATAAAAAAAATTTCCCTATGACATTTTTTTCTTCGATTGTTTCAAGAACAAACAACTGTTGTCTAATGACTTGCCTTATTAACCAAACTTTAACCTATTTAACCTAGTTAAGCCTTTAAATTGCAGTTGAAGCTGAATACTAGTATCTTGCAACATCACATTCATTCATTCATTTTCTTTTCAGCTTAGTCCCTTTATTAATCTGGGGTCGCCACAGCGGAATGAACCGCCAAGAATCAGTGACCTTCTTGCTGTGAGGCGAACGTGCTTCTCACTGCGCCACCATGGCAACATAACATAATAGTAAAATATCTGTCATGTACTGTCATCACTGCAAAGACAAAAGAAATGTTATTATTCATTCATTCAGTTTGCTTCAGCTTAGTCCCTTTTTTATCAGGGGTCACCACAGCAGAATGAACTGCCAAATATTCCAGCATATATTTTATGCAGTGGATGCCCTTCCGGCCGCAACCCAGTACTGGAAATCACCCATATACTATAGTGGCACTCATACACTACGGCCATTTTTGTTTACTCAACTCAACTATTTTATCTTTGGATTGTGGGGCAAACCGAACACTGGGAGGAAACCCACATGAACACAAAGAGAACATGCAAACTTTACACAGAAATGCCAACTGACCCAACTGCCAACTGTCGGGACCTGAACCAGCAACCTTCTTGTTGTGAGGCGACAGTGTTAACTACTGAGCCACTGTGCCGCAAAATAAGCATTTAAAAATTAGCAATTAAAACTATAATGTAAAAATCTTCTCTCTGTTAAAACAGCATTTGGAAATATCAGAAAAAGAATTGAAATTAAAATCAAATTATTTTGTCTTCAACTGTATATATTTATGAATGATGCAGGCCAGGATGTTGTGTTGAGCGTGCGTCAGGATGGCTCAAGTTTTGCAACTTTTCTAATTGCACCCCAGGCTGAGATATTTGGGATGGCTGGAGACGGGTTGTCATGGTGATTAGTAAATAGATGGAGAGCATGTTTAGACTGAACCTCAAACTCTGTCCCAATGTGTTTACAGCCTCCCTTCACACACACACTCCATCATCCTACTTTTTCTCTCTACCCGCTGTTTTGTTTTCCAGGCTCTCATTAACAATGTTCAACATCAACCTGACAGAGAAACGCTGAAGAGAGAAAGAGGAGAAAATCAAGGTAAAAAAGAAATATGTAAGGGCTGTGTGTTTCTTTTTAGTGAACACACACACACACACACACACACACACACCAGCAGGGTGTAGTATATGTGTCCTTAATAGCACATGAATGAACACATCTGTATAACAGCCACATTCCCTAGAGTCCGTGGGGCCAGTAGGCAAGCAGTCCCAAAACATCTGGATTAGTGAGGATGCAAGTACACGCACACATAAGCTCGTCTGGTTAGCTATCCTTGAGAGGACTTCACGTAGATCAGTGGTTCTCAAATTGTGGTACGTGTACCACTAGTAGTACGCAGAGCAATTGCTGGATAATTAAATTTAAAAAATGAACACACTTTTGATGCATACGATAAAACAGATGTGATCAGTAAATTGATTTTAATCGGCTAAACCTTTTATCTTATTTTCAATTTTTTTTATGTTTGTTATGTATTCCATCATTTGAAGCTAATTTCCTCCCCGTATTTGTAATGGTTGTATCCCGTGTTTTTGTATCCCACTGTTGACAGATATAGTTTAATCGCTTGATTTTAAAATACAGGTTAATGTTTAGATTTTAGAGACATACAAATAAGTCATTTACATGCAACATATACTGTATTTCAAAAAGAGTTTATATATGATTATGATGACACATAGACTATATTTATAAGGTTCAAGGAACTTGTTGAATAGGCTACTTTATGATTATACTTTATCTTATACTTTTTAAGAAAATGCCATTTTAATTAACTTTAAATGCATATTTTAATTTAAACATGTTTTATATGTTTTATTTTTATTTTTTTTACCTGTAAGCACAGTACAGTGTTAATGTTGAACTATTTATAATGTTTAAAGTGGCTGATGATAACAAATATTCATAATAAGAAGAATTAATCTGCCAAACTGTGCAGAGATGTAGCTCTTTATTTCAATACTTGGAGAGACCTTTTTTTTTCTGAGGTGGTACTTGGTGTAAAACGTTTGAGAACCACTGATGTAGATGATTTCTTTATACTGTACAGACTGCATATTCTATCCCTCCACCTTTAATACAAACCCACAGAGAAACATTCTGCAGTTTTACATTTTCAACATTTATGATTTATGAGCAGATTTACTCATGAGGATCTCATTTTAAGTCCCTGAGGTGACACAAGTCCCAATGAGTCTGGTTGCATTCACCAACCTCAGTCTCCAGCAACATCTAAAAACAAGACCACACACACATACACACATGTACAGCTATCTTTGTAGGCACTTTGTAGACTTCTGTTGTTTTTGTACTGACCCAACAATCCACTAAATCTAATGAACCTCACAGAATGAATGTTTTTGCAACCATACATTTTTAGGAGGTTTTAATGCAAGGTTTTATTATTATCCTTGAGGATGGTGATTGGTCTTCACTAAATAAGTTAAAAAATTGACACACTTCCTCTGAAAGAATGGATAATTAAGTTATAAAAGAGTACAGTATTAAAAATAAAAGCAATTCTAGTTTCATTCATTCATTCATTTTCTTGTCGGCTTAGTCCCTTTATTAATCCAGGGTCGCCACAGCGGAATGAACCGCCAACTTATCCAGCATATTTTACGCAGCGGATGCCCTTCCAGCCGCAGGCCATCTCTGAGAAACATCCATGCATTCTCATTCACACTCATGAACTACGGACAATTTAGCCTACCCAATTCACCTGTATCCATATGGACTTGTGGGAGAAACCGGAGCACCTGGAGGAAACCCACGTGAACACAGGGAGAACATGCAAACTCCACACAGAAATGCCAACTTAATCAGCCAAGGCTCGAACCAGCGACCTTCTTGCTGTGAGGCGACAGCACTACCTACTGCGCCACTGTGTTGGCCCAATTCTAGTTTTGCGTAATATAATGTTTCACATAATATTAACATTATTACAGATATTTCCAACACAGGCTCATTGTGAAAACGTAGTCCTGAGTACGTGTCTGGAGGCCGCACATTACGTGGTCAGAGGTACGTATGGCTGCGTTTCGTTTTTTTTAAACGAACGCTAAGGGGCGGTGTGATGCCGTTTCTTCTCGCGATCACCGGCCGACCGCCTCGTGTAGACAACTTTGACGCTGCAACCAGTTTGTCCCGTTAGCTTGCCGTGTTTGACGGCGGAGTCGAGACGCGGATAGGAGTTGACCACCACCACGACGCCGACGCCGGGGTTCGAGTCCGGCGAGGAGCGGTTCCAGAAAGCAGGTAAAACAAACACAGAATCCATATAACGAAGTAAACCAGTAAACAACAGGGTGAGAACGCGGTGAAGTCTGAAAATGTGGTAAAAATGAGACGAGGGGCTTTTGTTTTGTTCTGGATTGCTTTTTTGAAAGCCGTTGGTTGGGTTTATTGAAGCGTGTGGGTTGGTGGGTGGGTGGTTCGATTGATAAGATTTTGGTTGGGTTTAGGGAAGGGGGAGGGTGGGTTAGTCCGATCGGATGGTCAGTCAGTCGTTCAGTCAGCCAAAAACAGTCGGCCGACAGTGGCCTCTGGTGGGTTTACGTGAGAACGGCAGGCGCGAACGGCACTCAAGAGAGATGTTTGAGATCTAAAAAAAAGCATCCGCAGAGCCCTCTCGTGGACTTGCCAAAGCAAAAACTGCAAAAAGACGTACCCGACGGGACGTATTCCGCGGCCTCCAGAAACGTACTCGGGACTACGCTCTCAGAATGAGCCTGGGTTGGGTATTACAGTGCAAAAATGTTTCAAAACTTATGGTTTTATTAGTTATGTTTAGGGTTTTGGTTAGAGCATGTATTCTATAGAGGTGTGAACCTACAGTGGTCTCACGGTTCAGTTACAATTATCATGCCATCGTTTCGGTTCAGTTCGATATCCCGGTGCATTGACGATGCTTTCCATAGACAATTATATTTTACTTCACAGCTGAACAATTCTTGTATTAAAATGTATAAATAAATTTAGATTTTATATTATTTGTAATTTAATTTTGTCCTTTAATGCAAACAGCCAGATATATGATCTGCACCTTTAAAAACCCAAGCACAGAAAAACAAGAGCATTTATAGCAAATAAACAAATGTAAATATCCCGCTCGCTTTCTGAGCCTTGTCTAGCGAGTTATGATTGGTCACACACTCAACAGAAAGGGCTGTGATTGGCTTTAACACTCTGGCGCTGTACACGATGAGTGACAGCGGCAATCACAGCTTATCCAAGATAGATGCAGAGGAGAAAACTCGCTCGTGTCTGCATCCAGAAGTAACGCTATAACAGCCGAGAGGAGAGGAAAAGTCACGCCAGCAGGTCAAAGCCACAGTGAGAGATGGAGAAGAAATGGAGTTTAATTTCATTTTTTCTCAATCGCAGTGAAATAGGGGCTTCTGCTTTTCAGTGTCAGTGAAAGACTGTCCAGCAGACATGCGCAGTTGTTACGTTTTTAAGTAGTGTTTTATTTACTCACGCTCGCCACCCTCACCATAGTACACAACCGCGACATAGCGCATTCATTCATTCATTCATTCATTCATTCATTTTCTAGTCGGCTTACTCCCTTTATTAATCTGGGGTCGCCACAGCGGAATGAACCGCCAACTTATCCAGCATTTTTTTATCCAGCAACCCATCTCTGGAAAACATCCAAACACACTCATACACTATGGACAATTTAGTCTTCCCAATTCACCTATACCACATGTCTTTGGACTGTGGGGGAAACCGGAGCACCCGGAGGAAACCCACGCAACCACGGGGAGAACATGCAAACTCCACACAGAAATGCCAACTGACCCAGCCGGGGCTCGAACCAGCGACCTTCTTGCTGTGAGGCGAACGTGCTACTCACTACGCCACCGTGGCGCCCCATGCGACATAGCGCATATGAGATAAATGACGTCAGCACGTAATAACCAGTTATGATCTATTACTGAACCGATAACCGAATTGTCTGCGTCTGCATCGCGGTGCACCGAAGAAACAATTAATTTTGACACCTCTAGTATTCTACAACCTGCACAGTATAAAAATCCTTATGGAGAGTGCTCGCAAAACATTTACAAAAGTATATGAGCCAGTGTGTATGATGCATCTGCAGGTGTCTCATGTAGGAACTGAGGTCTCAGTAAACTGACAGTATTGCTAAATATCGGGCTATTAGAAGGCAAACTGATATGCTGTCCTACATTTTGTCACCCTTCTGAAATCCTCTTCTGTCTGTCCTGCTCATTTGTGTTAACACATTGAAGGATTCAAGCTCTCACAACAAGCTGAAACATACACAATCAGACAAGAGTACAAACTCAACACAAGGCAAATGTATGTGTTGCAAAAGCCAATGTAAGAAATATGGTACATGTATTTTCTCTTCTACAGGAACTTCTGTCATAGTGGCTGTACAAGAAAAGTCATTACTTTGCTATTGCTTTTACTTAAACATAGTTAAGCTGTTGAAAGGTTTATAGTTTCTACGTGAATGATACCACATCTGGTTTCAGACATCTAGAAGAAACTCTATCAGTCACTTGAGTACCTATACTGAGGTTTGTTACCGTCATTGTAATGCAGTAAAGTATATTAGGTATGTCCATAATGTAGGAATGTTGCACCCACTTGTAAAGCGCTGGTAAATCAGTCTGGTCTGTAAACTCCTGTTACTTTCATTCCTTCAGTTTTTTATGTACTCAGCAGTGTTTGTATGATGTGGCTCTTACTTTTGTGTCGGCCACCATTGGGTTCCCCAGATCACACACCACAACCCTGGTGTCATTCTCCATCCTGTGTTCACAGTTCAGCCGCTGAAGATCCTGACAGAGAAAGAGAGAGATATCAGCCCATCATTCTTTAAGTTATAGCATCTGCTGCACTGAACCATTAAGCATTATGTCCATTCATGTGCTCAGTATTTAATTAATAATAAAGTAATGCTGAAAGGTAATAACAGTTATATTACAGTTTTTCTCCATTGGTTTGGCTCATTTCTTGAAATAGAAATTACATTCTCAAAACAACATGGACAAACCTCCAAACCACCTGGCAATTGTTCACAACAGTATAGCATTTCTCATTCATTTCATCAAATTGCCAATGTCTAAGTACATCTTAGCAAATGATTAAGTACAGACAGCCGACATTTAGCACAATTTCCAAGTGAATAGATCTTGTTGATCTAAACTGATTGTTGATTCTCAGTCTAATGGTTGTTCTCTCCAAAATGTGTCAGCGTCATTTCATTGTATCTGTCATTACATGCACAATAGTCTGTCCAATTGTCAAAATTAGTCAAGAGCATGATACCATGAATACCATACAGTAGGTGAATCCTTGGAACATTTGATTACAATTTATTACAGCAATCGACAGCGAAGGGACGAAGATGTGGCCGTAATATTATTGGCCATCAGGCCACAGTGAATGTCTCAGGCCAAAGATGGCGTAATGTAACTATGGTGCAATATAACTATGTGTGCTGCCATATCTGAGAATGGTGTGGACACTCACATCCCCAGTCCTGGCCTATACAATACACAGAAGCTCCTCATCTTTGTGGACCGCCTTCATTTTGATTTGATCCCTGAAAATGAGAGAGGTCTCGTGGCGCCTCACCTACCACAATATGTGAAGAACAGTGAAGAACTGTTATCAAACTCCAGCTTTATTTGTAGCACTCTAGTTTTTTGTTTGTGTGTTTATATTATGGTTCATTATGCTGTATACTGTTTCTTTTTGCTCTGATATTTGGAAGTTACTTTGTGCGTGGTTGATCATTACAATAAAAAAAGGAGTTACCATTTCCTTGGCAGTATGAGTGCAATGTGTGACGTCAAACCTTGGAGGCTACCCTTACCCTAAAATCCTATTTTTATTTTTATGTTTTTTTTTTTTTTCAGTTTTATACACAATTGTATTCTGTTAGCTAGACAAAAACAGTACAGTAACCATTGTCACTGCATGACTGGGCTAAGACTGTAAGGTGGACATGATGGATATTTTAGTGGTCCTTTGCCATAGTGACAAAACATCTAAACATTTTGACTTGCAGTGCTTACACAATGCCAAAGGGAAGAAGCATTTTGGGGGCACTGACTGTTTAAATGAGAAGGAAATTTAGTTTTGACACGTGAGTGAACTGTTTTGGGAAAAGTATGAGCTGTTGCAGGTAAACCATGGTGTTGTGCTGAGCCATCCACATTATTCTGGCAAAAGGACCATACGTGTTGAGAATGTCCGCTTTGTTTCAAGAAATGAACCAAAGCAATTGAGAAGGATATTTGCCATTGTTGTAGCCCTGACTTTTTATATGGGAAAGGAATTTAGTGTAGATGCATGAGTGAACTGTTTTTGGAGAGATGTGAGATTTTGCAAGTGAGCTGTAGTGTTGTGCTAAACTGTAACACTGTTTTGCCAAATGATCTTAGAAATTTGAGAATGTAATTTCTGTTTGAAGAAATGAGCCAAACCAATGGAGAAAAACTGTAAACGCATATTTAAATTAATTCTTAAAGACAAGTTTCAATATTATATTTTTATATTTTTATACTATGTTTTTAAATATTTTTCATATGTATTGCAGGCAAAACAAGATTTCTGCATACAAATAAAAACTGACCATTATTTTTGACTGACCATAATGATTTACATTATTAAATATTTCACTTACATTTACACATGACTTCTTAACTTGTCAAATAAGAATAATTAAATAAAATAAAAAAATTTACCAAGATAATAAAATTAAATTATGGATAAAAACGTATTTAAATAGAACATTTTATTTACAACGGAATTTGTAATAGTTTATTACATAAAAGGGTAATAAAAAAACTGTGATGAAATACAGAATTTAATAAAAAATAAAAATAAGTTTTTAATTAAAAAATAGACGATGACAATTTTTTTTTATTAAAAAAACGTAACTAAATAAAATAAAGTCAAGTTTGTTTCTATAACAAACATATATGAATTTAAATTATGAATTAAATAAAAAATGCAAAATTAAATAAAATTGCATTTCTATTTTATAAAAATGGTTGAAAAACTAATATTATCATATTAATTTTATAAAAATGTAAAATAACAAAAAGAAAAAGAAATGAAACAATCAAATGAAATTAAATAAATAAATCTAATTAATTTAAATAAAAGTAATCATAACAAAAGATGAAGTAATAAAATAATCAATAAAAAATACAGCATTAAAAAAAATAATTAAAACAATATATATTAAATACAAAACTAAACAAAAAATAATAATACAGGTGCATGACATCATTAAAAACAAAACCTAATATCAACAACAACAACAATAAAACCACTCAATATTTAACATAATCCAGTGAAAACAAGCCTCTGGAGGGTTTAAGGGAGGGTCGGACAAAAGGAAATGAAGGAGAGAAAGAACATGATGAATTCTCTGATAGTAATCGTTCCATACATCACTGAGGCCCTCGCCCTGTCAACTCCTCTACCCCCTACATCAGTCTCTCTTTTCCCCCATCTCCCTCCTCTGGCAACCACTTCCTCTCCCCAAAACAGAGTCAAACCGTAACCAGTCGGTTCCCAGAAGAGCGACTAATGCACTTGTGCAAATTGCATTAAGAGCCACTCTCAAACATGCACTGCAATTACCAGCTATTCACTGCCTCTGTTAAACTCATAACTGACAGACAGATCGCGATCTGATATTTTGCGGTCTGTGCCACAATGCGCCAGTGTGTTTGCAGAGATGATGGAGTGACCCAATGACAGCAGAAGATATGAATGCAGATAAGTCCATGTACTTAGAACAAGCCAATCAGAGCTGGCTGCAGTCAAACCTGTCCTATAAGAGGTTTGTGCCAGTAAAGCAAATGCAAATTAGCAAAAATGTCAATGCAAAAAATTGTTAACAAATGTTGAGACATTTCAAAAGAGCAATGAGCATCAAAAGAGCATTATTATCTTCATTCAATGGTGTATTTTGATGGTTTCCGCAAAAGTTAGTCATTTGTTTTGAATTAATTTATGTTCATTTTTTTATTGGCACAAATCTAATTCCATAGAACTGTATAAGATGCTTGAGCATGCGTTACAGAGACTTGAAACTTGTTTTTTGAGTGTTTAATAAAAAACTTCAGGCATAATTAGATCAACATTCACTGCATTCCTGCTTCATTACTACATCAAAGCCACGGCTGCGCTCATGTTTGTGTTTTTAACTGTCAGAGTGGATTACAGATTTAGCATTTCATCACTGATATTTCACAAGAGCTGAGCTTACGTTAAACTGTGTCAGAACCAAAAGAAATGTCATAAAATAGTAAGAAATGCAGTACATTCTATTTATGTAGATGTAAGGTTTTTTTTTTTCTCTATCTGGCCACAGTTGTGACACACAACAGCAACCAGGACAGATAGAAAGAACCATACACTAATAAGATGATAGAAATCACCAAATGACAGAAATAACCAAATATATACTGAGGAAATGATGGATAGTGCAAAATGATGACAGATAGAATGATAAAACATGATTAAAAAAACAGAAAGATAGATACATGTATACAGACAGACAGACAGATTGATAGAACTATAAATCAATAGATTGAAAGAACAATAGATATATAGATAGATATACATTATATAGACAGAGACCGACAGACAGGCAGATAGATAGATAGAACAATAGATAGAATGATAGAACAATAGATAGAACTATAGACAGGCGATAGAACGATAGATACTGTAGAAAATAGATAGATAGATAGATAGATAGATAGACAGACAGACAGACAGACAGACAGACAGACAGACAGACAGACAGA
>CAIGQQ010026448.1:0-12400 GCA_903798035.1 Danio albolineatus | reverse complement strand
AATATAATATAATATAATATAATATAATATAATATAATATAATATAAAGTAGGTGCAATGGGTAGCTTCATCGCTTCACAGTAGGAAGGTCACTGGTTCAAGTCCCGACTCGGCCAGTTGACATTTCTGTGTGGAGTTTGCATGTTCTCCACGTGTTGGCGTGGGTTTCATCTTGGTGCTCTGGTTTCTCCCAGAGTCTAAAGACATGCGCTATAGGTGAATTGAAGAAACTAAATATGCCATAATGTATGAGTGTGTGTGTGAATAAGTGTGTTTGGATGTTTCCCAGTACTAGAAGCTGGAAGGGCATCCTGGACATGCTGGATAAGCTGGCATTTCATTCTTCTGTGGCAACCCCTGATGAATAAAGAGACTAAGCCGAAGAAAAATTAAATGAATGAAATTATAAAGATTATTATTGTATAAAAATATAATTATTATATATATTAAATTAAACTTAAATTACATTTTACAAAAATTAAATTACATAGGAAAAAAAATAGAAAAGCATTTTCTTTAGTTGATATTATTATTATTATCATCATCATCATCATCATCATCATCATCATCATTATTATTATTATTATATTACATTTATAGCCCCTGCTGTTAGCAAGAATATACATACAAAAGGGAAAAAACTCCAGAGAGACAGAGGTTTTAAACCTTAACCATGGTGGTGTTTTTAACATTCTCTGCATCTTTTTAATGTTCTCTTCTCTGTCTTTTTCTGTTTCTCCCTGCGTTCATCTGTGTTTCTCACTGTCTCCCGCTCCAACCACAGTTTGTCCATTTATTTTACTAAGCTACTCTTTTGTTATTGTAGAATTCCACACTTTAGTTCTTTTCGGTTGTCTCTCCAAAACCTCCAGTGCTTTCTTCCCCACGCCAACCCCAACACACAGGCACATGCACCCCAAACAGCCAAACAGATCAGCTATGTTTACAGTCACAGGCCCCAAAAGCTGCTTGTGGGACACAATGTCCATCCACATTTGGGCTAAGAATGCAGGGTTTGTGTGAGTGTGTGTTTGTGTGGTTTCGAAGAATGCATTGAGACTTCCAGAAACACTTACTTTTACCACAGAGAAGAAAAAACTGCTGTAATGTGGTACTATAGACCACATGGCTTTAAAACCTCCCAGTCAGCCATAGCTCTCTCTGGCTCAGACTGATTTGGTTTAACCAGGACTAAAGATCAACATATCTTCTCCATCAAGTGAACACTTCAAGATGACATCAATCAAAGTCTTTTTTTCAAACAGCAAGACTCACTCTCTGTGTCAGAAGCTAAGCATGTGTGTTTCAATAACACTGGATAAATGTAGCTGATACTCACCAGGTTACCATGATATCAGAATTGGGCATTCGGCAGGATTTGTCCTCCGGGTTGAGGATTCTGGGTCTTAAAATCAGCTGAGCATCCACGGTCACCACTGGTCTTGACCTAGCATTGTGGAGAGAAAACTGAGTGGATTACAAAAATGCATTTAAAATATACTTACTGTATCTATTTTATTGGATTTTTAAAAAGGATTTTTATAGATTAATGCATTTAAATGTGATTAAAATTTAAGAACCCACTAAAGTTATGAAAATTCAAACTATTATTAAATAATCAAACTAATAGTATGTCCAAGGTAAAAACTTTTGTACAAAAATTGTCCATAATGGTACATTTAAAGGTATATTTTAAGAACATTTGGGTACTAATACGTACCTTTGAGGTACGTATTTTTACTGTAAAAATGAAGTACTGCTTTAAATTTTGATGAAGTTCATATTAAGTACATGTAAACAAAGTAATTTCAACTTACATTAAACTGGCTTTAAACATAAAATTGAATATTGCATAACTTTGCATAAACTGTGTTTTGTTCCTTCTTGTTCCCTTTGTTCTTCTTGTTAGTTTGTTTCTATGATTATTCATTGGTTAATTGATTATGTTCACCAGTGTCTGGTTTGGTTCCTGATTTTGCCATGCATTTTTGCCCTCGGTTTGCTACTTCGCCTTTTTCTGTATTAACTTGCAGTTTCATAGTTTCATCTTTGTTTGTTAATAAAAATTCTGCTCTCTGATGTGACAATAATATTATACCAAGTTATTGTTTACAGTAAGCATCATGAAATGTTGAAATGTTTTCTGCATGGTTAACTCCTGTAGCATGTTATCTCTATAATATCTCTCAAATCAGCAAAATAAATGCAAATAAATGACAAGAATAAAGTGTGTCCCTTTAGATAAAAAGCTATTTAATGTCTGGATGCCTGTTTCAGTAGCTATGTTTCCATTACTGCTCAAATTGTGCAAACTGAAATTGCAATGCCAAATACATTTTTTTTTTAAAGTCCAAGTTCATGCGAAACTGAAATGGAAACACATAAATTAGCCACACAACATCGATTCATGTAATAGGCGGATTTTTAATCAACATTTTTAGAAAGTTTAAAAAACTGTGCACAAATCTGTAATAGAAACCATGCTACTTATATCCGTCAAACAAACTCAACAATCAATGCATGGCATAACTTGAACAATGCACATTTAACAGAACATTCAACCAACCAACATGTAACCAGCAAAACCTAAACATTGAGTCTCATTTCACTAAAACATCAGACAGAGTGAGTAAATGAGAACTTAACATGAGGTCAGTCAATGCTCTCATTTTCAGTCTGTTGAGATTAGCACTCGAACTGGATTAACAGTGGAAATGTTAGCTTACACAAATACACCAGAGCCCACTAGAGCTAATCACTTTACCACTGACACCGAGACGTTGTTTGTGTGTGTGTCAACGTGTGCTGGGATATGTTAATGTGTCTGTGTGTTTCTGGTGGCTTTCAGGCACTGTTCTGAAACATTTCTGAGGGAAACCTGAGCTCAAAACACCCAATTCGAAGTCTTGGCTAGTCAGACTAGACATGCCACAAGTCTGCTGGTAATGTTCGCTGACTGTACTCTTGTCCACTACAGTAAGGAATCCTTCATGAATGCATAATGAGGCCAGACTTTTCAATATTTTCTGTTATGCAATTTGAAAATGTGTTACTATTGTATCACGGAAAAGAGAAAAACATCTTCTTGTGTATCAGCTTTCCCTCCAGCTAAACCTCAAACACAGGTGTTTTCTGTGCAGTTCGGCTTTAATGGAGAAAACATGTGAGTGTAGTACAGAACTGTGAGTGTGTTTAAAACAGAATAAGGGACTGCTGCTATATGCAAGCATAATATTTTGTATATAGAATAATAACATATGTACAGCTGGTACTTAGATCACCATCAAATAGCAAAAAAGAATAACAGCACCTTTAAAACAACATATAACTTTCTAATGCATATTCCAGGTCTTGCTGTAAACAGATCATTGGCACATTCCATTCTACATAAAATAAAATAAACAAGATTTATTAAAACTAATTAATTAATAATAAATAATAAATATATAATAATTCCAAATTTAATAATGAAACACATTTATTATTATTATTATTATTATTATTATTATTATTATTGTTATTATTATTATTATTATTATTAACTCCATCATAAAAACTAATAAAATATATAAAGATTTATACAAATACTCTATAGAAATTTACATAAAATACATCAATATATTAAAATACTTTTATTTCTCATTTGTTTGTTACTCAGTTTTGTTTTTTTGGTTATGTTCATCTGTGTCTGGTTTACTTCCTCAATTAGCCATGTATTTAAGAATTCAGTCAGACTTAATTATTTTTTCTATACAACAAGTCTTGTCGCCTATCCAAGTTTCAGGAACAACAAATAATAACTTGACTTCTAGTTGATCATTTGGTATCAGAAGTGGCTTATATGAAATGACTAATTTTACCAAAATAAAAATATGATCATGCCTTGATTTAGTAAATTATTTAATTAGGACAGTAAGGTCTGACAAAAGTCTAGTCACTAAACAGATATAATGTACAGTTTAGAATATAAAGTCATAGTGCAGTGGAAAAAGAACTAATATTGTGTATGACTCCCATGAGCTTGGAGGACTGCATCCATACATCTCTGCAATGACTCAAATAACTTATTAATAAAGTCATCTGGAATGGCAAAGAAAGCGTTTCTGCAGGCCTTCCAGAGTTCATCATGATTCTTTGGATTCATCTTCAATGCCCCCTCCTTTATCTTACCTTATCTTGTTGATTAATAATGTTCATATCTTGTGACTGGGCTGGCCAGTCCTGAAACACCTTGACCTTCTTTGTTTTTAGGAACTTTGATAAACAACTTAGGCTGAACTATGAGAAAGAGCGCTATCCTGCTGAATAATTTGCCCTCTCCTGTGGTTTGTAATGTAATGGGCAGCACAAATGTCTTGATACCTTAGGCTGTTGATGTTGCCCACCACTCTGCAGATCTCTCGCAAGCCTCTCATACTGAATGTAACCCCAAACCATGATTTTTTCTTCACCAAACTTGACTGATTTCTGTGAGAATCTTGGGTCCATGCGGGTTCTAATAAGTCTTCTGCAGTATTTGTTAAATATTGGGATACAGTTCAACAGATGATTCATTGGAAAATATACCTCCTGCCACTTATCCAATTGATCAACTAGAAATCAAGTTGTTATTTGTTGCTCTAACAACTAGGAATGAAGACAAGACTTTTGCCAGGTAGTGTATATACTCTATGCATATTAGTCAAATGTAAAAAACATTGTCAACTTTCTAGTGAATTCAAGGTGTAAAATTTCTCACCTGTAGGCCACGACTTTACTCACTCCAAATGCACCGACCAGCAAATCTGTGAAGGGAATAAAATGAACTGAGAGATGCAGAACGAACACAATATGATACAGAAAAAACGTGTTGCAGGAGAAAGAAGAGGAAAGGCAACGAGTGGCTGGATCATAAAGCTTCAAAGGCAACTACAGCTGGAAGTGATTTGGGCCTCCAGCAGACTCCATCAAAGATTCGCTGAGCCGTTTCTCAATCGACCAGCCTCGCATCTTACATCACCTGCCGTCCCTGAACAGAGTCAAAGAGAAACCCCAGAGAGCCAACAAGGAATGTGTGAGCCTTTCATTTCATTCCACTCAGAGGTGCACAGAGCCACATCTGATTAAGGGAAAGGTAAATATGAGTCGCTGAATGGTTTTACTCATCTCCTGATGAAGGTGGGCATGATAAGCCTATATGAGATTTTAATAGGATGCAGTGCCAACGTCATAATGTACTTTAAGTGTATTATGGCCTTGCAACATTGTATGGTAAGTTTGTAAATCTAATGGAATTAGTCCAATTACTCAAACAGAACATCACAGGATTAATTTAACGGATTGTTATTACTTAGTCTTAATGGATATCAAATCGTTCATTCATTCATTTTCTTTTCGGCTTAGTCCCTTTATTAAACCGGGGTCGCCACAGCAGAATGAACCGCCAACTTATCCAGCATTTTTTACGCAGCAGATGCCCTTCCAGCTGCAACCCATCTCTGGGAAACATCCATACACACTCATTCGCACTCACACACTACGGACAATTTAGCCTACCCAATTCACCTTGTCCTTGTCTTTTGGACCCACTCAACCACAAGGAGAACATGCAAACTTCACACAGAAATGCCAGAAATGCCCAGCTGAGGCTCGAACCAGCGACCTTGCTGTAAGGGGAACGTGCTACTCACTACGCCACTGTGGCACCCTGGATATCAAATCTGAAAACATTTTACAAAACAATATTGTAAAAGAAAATTATTAAAAACGAAATGTTAACTGATTTTGATTAGAGAAAGAAAAACAAACAAAATACTTAACAAAAAATAAAGCAGACATGTAAACAAATGTGAACAAATTAAACAAGTTAATTAGATTTTTTGTTCAAACCTTTATTTAAAATAAATTATCACTCTTATTGAACAAGGATTTAATAAATTGATCAAAAACGAGAGTAAAACACTGGAATTCGGCTCGGATTTTTTTATGACAGACAAAAGTTTCAGAGACAAATTGAGGTCAAATTATTTTTTAAAGTGTAAAAATTACAGACATAAATTTCGTATTTAGGGTGTAATAACCTTAACAGTATATAAAAAAAATTTAGGGTTGAAATAAATGTTTGGTTTTTTTCTCACTTTTTTAAGGTTCATGAAGGAATCTTGGTATCTCCAACAATAAACATTGATTATAAATTATTTATTTAAATTAATTTATATATATTTTTAAATAATACACATTTTTTATCACTAAATCAATCATCTGAAGACTGCAGTCATGACAATACGTTACAATGAAACAGAAAAAAAAGATATCTGGACTGTAATATTTTAAAACATTACTATTTGATCTCTATTTGTATTTAAAAAATCCATCTTTTTTTAAAACATAAAAATATACGAACCCACCTAAAAGGACCACCAAATGACAGTAGAATAAACTAGTCTGCTCAATATTCAGACATATGCACAAATATACACTACGGGTCAAAAGTTTTTTTTTAAAATTAATTTTATTTAATAATTTAAATACAACTATTTTGTTCATCAATGTGGCATTAAATTTTTTAAAAATAAATTTAAATAAAAATTTTAAATACTTATTCATTAAATATTTATTTATTTATTTTTATCTTTATCTTTTTTTTCTTTTTTTTTCCATTTAGTTTTTTATTGCAGTTTTCAAATTTACATACAGATAGGGTTTTCCACAATGTATTTATAAAACAACCTAACATCGTATTCCCAAAATTGTAGAGATAAATGAAATTATGAAATGCACAAAATTTCCATTATGTAATGATTACTCCAGTCAGTATTGCTTTTATTACTTCTACGTCTGACGACTGCAGTAATGAAGCTGAAAATTCATCTTTAAAATCACTGAAATAAATGATTAAATGAAATTATAAACTATAGTTATAGTTATTTTATAGAGCAATAATTTCACAATTGTACAATTTGTACTGTATTTTTGATTAAATAAATGCAGCCTTGGTGAGCAGCATAAGCTTATTTTAAAACATTTAAAAATCCTACTGACCCCAAACTTTTGACTGGAAGGGTATATAATTATTTTTTTAACTAATTTAATGGGTCGCTGGTTCGATCCCCGGCTGGGCCAGTTGGCATTTCTGTGTGGAGTTTGCATGTTCTCCCCGTGGTTGCGTGGGTTTCCTCCGGGTGCTTCGGTTTCCCCCACAGTCCAAAGACATGCGGTACAGGTGAATTGGGTAAGCTAAATTGTCCGTAGTGTATGTGTGTGAATGAGAATGTATGGATGTGTTTCCCAGAGATGGGTTGTGGCTGGAAGGGCATCCGCTGCGTAAAACAAATGCTGGATGAGTTGGCGGTTCATTCCGCTGTGGCGACCCCGGATTAATAAAGGGACTAAGCCGAAAAGAAAATGAATGAATGAATGAATTTAACGGGTAACGACTGCGTAAAGAACAGATTTTTAAAAACAAATCAGCACCTTGCTTTCAAAAGCATTTAAAGCCAGAAATCTTATTTAACAAACATGGTCAAACAGAACATGAGCAAATATTCATCTCAGAAGCCCCACCTGTACCTTAGAAAGGTTGGAAATGTTGACTGTGCATGCATACAGTATGTGTGTGTGTGTGTGTGTCTGTGTGTGATCGAGCAGTCTGTTGCTTCCTCTCTGGCCTCTGCTAAAGCTATAACCATCCATTCATCTCTGACATCTCATTAAACGAGTATGTATAACCGAAGCGAACCAACATAAACCATAGCAAAAAGAGCAGCGTCTGACACCCGCTCGGACAATATTACATTATTAGACGTCTGATTGTTTCGGTGATGAAAGATTTTTTCTGATAAGTCTAGAATTTCAAAAAGAAGCCCATACTAAACTTTAACCTTCACACAAGGCCAGTTTGATTTGGTCTTTCATCAAACCAGAGGCGAAAGAACAATCTCTTTTCTCACTTTCTGATTTGCACAAAGCATTAATAGGAAGGAAGAGTATAAATGGCTCCAGGAGGGATGCTTGCAGTCAGGCAAACTCAAAGACTCAAATGCAGGAATTTTCCAGAACAGCTCCAGCAGCCTAATGACTGTTCAGAGACTGTGGCTTTGATTCCTGTTTCACTGAGGTCGATCGCTGGCTTTGCTTTCCAGCAGGTCTTGCCTTCAGGAAAGAGATGCCGCTGGCAAAGAGCCTGCCGTAAACCAGATTCAGCGGCTTTTGGTATTGAGACAAAAAACACACCTCGAACACAATGGACAGAAACACGCATTCTAACTCCAACTGACAGACGCACGCACACCCTGAAGACCTGAGCTCTCACCTTTTATCTGAGAAGCAGAGATGATGACAAAATAATTCAATCTAACACATCTGGAAAGTCCATTGAAGAGCTTTACTTCCTCAGAACGGCAGTGAGGTGTAAACGTGTGGGTACTGCAATAGTCAACCTCAAAATATTCAGGTCGAAGCCTCCGGCCACCGCAACACAAGGGTCTTAACCACACCAATAGGTTAATAGGAGGTGGAATCATGGAGGATGGAGATGGAAGAAGCTCAAACACTCCAGGTTTAATGAGGCTGGAGTCTGCTTTTGTCATCTTCATCCTATTGCCAGTGAAATGCCGGAAACACAGCCAACTATTGCAAACTGCTCTTTTCAATCCAGATCTGAATTTCTCTCCCATTTCACCTGACATACAATCGCACATCCATCTTTTCCCATACAAACAAAATGAATATATATATATATATAAATGAAATATCTGAACCGCACTCCTCCCTGTAGATGCCTGGATGGAAATGTGCTTGATCGAATTGGGAGTAAATGCAGGTTTTGGCGGATTTACTAAAGAGATCTATGGCCACCCAAGTTTCTAAAACATTTCAAATGGGTCCTGAATGTAACATCCAATTTCACATACGAACAACATTGTTTTTTTTGCAGGCAATAACAATAGAGATATAGTGTACAGTGGAATTCTTACTCCAAACTACTTTTGTCTAGGACTACATGAGACAGCCTTTGTCTGCCTGAACTCTGGAGCGGTTCACTTCTAGTAGAAAAACAATCCAGTTCAAGGACCAACAAACCAAACTTTATTATGATATATGAGTTTTTTTTTCTAAAGCCTCTAAGAAATGAATTTTGCATGATTTGACATCATCATCAATTTTGTACATCATTGTGACATCATCACAAACTCGACACAAACAAATGTGCAAACACTAACCATCCAACAACACAGAGGCAATGGATGCTACTGATGGAATGATGTTTTTGAGCCGTGGCTGCAGATCATTATTTAAATATAGTGGGTTTGGTGTCTTGTGTCACAAATCCAATGATGCTGGTAGTGATGATTCATGTTAAGGTAATGATACGGCTCGCATGAACCGCACCCAAGGGGGTATTAAAAAAAGGTATAGGTATGGAATGCAGTGGAAAAACCTCCAAAAGTAAGCCATACTAAACTAAAGTCTCTTTAAGGCAAGTCATTTCACTATGAAGATAAATAAGTAGCAAAACTCTCAAATCTAAATGTGAGAGCTTGCGATAAAAATATTTGTATGCTTAGGTTGAAATTTACACTCACAGCTCTGATGTGAACAGCTGAATCTCTCAATTTGCATGCACAGACACTAATCTAAACAGACACTAATCTAATCTGTTTTGAATTCTAAGTTTCAGATTAATAGTTTTTTTAGTATTTTTTAAAATGTCATTCACAAATACAAAATGACAGACACACGTGTATGAAAAATCTGATTGCAGCTTCGCTGTACAACCACAAGTTGGCCCCTACAACCTCTCATATTTACCAGTTCAACTACAAATCTCTCACGCTCTGACTTTTGCTACACATTTTGCACAATTGCTGTGGCAGAATTCATTTGCGCACTCGCAGATGCAGAGGCGCGAGCAGGAATAAAGCTGTTTTATTGGCCGATGACTGACCAATGAACAATGCCAGCAGCCAACTAGACTTGAGGTGGAAAGGAATAATGTGTATGATTATTTTATTATTTTAATTTTTTTTTGTTAAATATCAATACGTTTACGGAAATGTAAATACCAGTAAAAGAGCAGCAAGGTTGGTTTATTGGCTAGAGCCAGCCAATGAGATGGGACATTTTTGTTTGTCAGCACACAGGGCAGTTCATGCTGTTGGAGGCATCGCGCAATCAGAGGGTAAGTTACTGATTTTATAATATGTTCAATGCTGTTAGCTAAGCTAAGGGCTGTTTTAGATGGTTCTGTAGTTTTTTTATAAGCAAGGGTGGACACATGGTCCACATGGTTACTTCCGGTGCACCACGGCAATCACTGTACATGGGTGGCACAGGAGAGGATGATATAATACACTCACTGTTTATACTGTTTATAAGTGTTTCCTCAGATTATTGTGAAGGACCTTAATCAAATTAAAAGTCAGAGAGCTGTCATCGATCTGAAACATGCTGATCTCTCCTGTCACTCCATCCTTACAAGAGAAATAACCTATTGTTAGTAACGTTCATAGTTAAAAATGGATATAAAGGACACAATGTACACAAACATGTAAATGGATGGATATATTTAGAGACCCAGCATAGTTTTGACCCAGTGCAACTTTAGTCAGACGTTCTTACACTAATGAAGTAATTGTTTGTAAATGTGCAAAGTGAGCATGTCTGTCTCGTGTTCTGTCTGAGAATGATGCCTAAAGCAGCCGGCAGGAAATGTGGACTACCTAATCTCCACTGCTGTTTAAGCAGGTCATGATGACTGACCCTTGATGACTGATGACTTGATGACTGAAAAAGCATTTGAATGGAAAAAGGAACATAGGACGTAAAAATAAAACTAGGCTTAGAAATAAAAAAGAACAAACAATAAAGACGCAATAAAAACTCTTTTGTCTAGTTGCTAAAATAGGTTTACATCACTTTAATGATATTACTTTTCTGCATAATATACTTTCATGTCATGCCTACAGTTTCAAACAAACCTCTTTTGCTCTGCTCTGATTGGTCAAATGGCCCAGTCAGCTGTGATTGGTCTACGGGTTACAATAAATGTCAGAAACTAAACTCCTATTAGCATATACTCAGCAACTGTACACATTTCAGGACAGTAATGAGGACATTGATTTTACAGTATCAGTTTGAGTCAAATGCAATAATAAAAGATCAGAAAAACTTGTTAATCAACCCAAACCTACAACACAAGCATGAACATTTCGCAATCAGGACATTTCACAGTGGAAAGCTTATACTTACTTTGTGGTACACTATGGTTGCGTCTGAAATTACATACTTCCATACTATAGATCAGTGGTTCTCAAGCTTTTTTCACCAAGTACCACCTCAGAAAACAATTGTCTCTCCAAGTACCACCGTAATAAACGGTATTGAAGTACAGTAGCGTAGTAGGCCTTATTAAGCAGCTACAGCACTGCACAGTTTAAAAACTAGGCAGAGTAATTCATCTAATTAAGAATATTTATTATTGTCAGCCACTTAAATAAAAGATTTAGTCTGTTAAAATCCATTTACTGATCACATCGGTGTTATCGTACGCGTCAAAGGGTTAAAAGTGTGTTCATTTTTTTACTTTAATTATTTAGCGATTCCTCCGCGTACCACCAGAAGGAAGCTTGTGTACCACTAGTGGTACCCGTACCACAGTTTGAGAACCACTGCTATAGAGTATGTTAAAAACAGTATGCGAGCTGAGTAGTATGTCCAAATTCACAGAATTTGAAAAACAGTATGCAAGAAGTTTCCGGATGACCTACTACTTCCAGGGAGATTCTGAAGTTCGCATCCGATGGATGCTACGCTATCTCATAATACTTCGTGAGTGAATTAATGAATGGAAGTGAAGCAATGTAAGTGACGTGGGTAGGTCACTTGATCATGACAAAATGGCAGATGTTACATTCGAGTTCCATTCATACTACTGACATTCATACTGTATAGAAAGTACTTTTTGAATGGTTGAGTAGTAAATTCAAATTTAAATGCAGTACCTACTGAGTAGTAGGCGTTTACAGACGCAGACCATGAGACATCATAGCTGCATAAATAATGTAGCTCAAAAATGATCTTTAAAACTTTGTTAAACAATTATTAAATGTCTCCAGTAGTAATTTTCTAATTACTAATCACATTTCCAGCAATCTAAAATTGTGGTGGGTTCGATTCCCACAGATTGCAAGTGCTGATCAAATGCACACCTTCAATGCAATGTGAGTAACTTTGGATAAACCATCTGACGAATAAATAAATCAACATGTAAACGTCCATGACAGTGCAGCAATGTGACAAATTCACAACCAGTCCAAAAACTGAATCATTAAAGCGACGGTTCACCCAAAAAAAAAAAAAAAAAAATACAGATTTGGGTCCCACTTTATATTAAGTGTCGCTTATACCTGTGAACTTACAT
>CAIGQQ010026443.1:6139-18648 GCA_903798035.1 Danio albolineatus | reverse complement strand
GTGAAGGAAGCTGTGCTGTGTTGTGAATCAACCAGCGATCTCTGACTGAGGAGATCACTGGTGATCGTGACAGTAGATGATGTTTATTAATCTGTAATTGTCTATTTTAGAAAAATGTGCTTCAAGATTGTCTTTTACATCATCATTAGCACTTAAAAGCGATGCTTAAAATAATTTTGAGCTTGTCTCCTCTTGTCGTCATTTTTCCCTTCAGTTTTTCTCTACGCCTGAAGAATAGACTTAGTTTAGACATTTTCGCGGTCCAATTTGCTAAATAAATCAGGTATATAAATGGTGAAAGCTATGAAGCAAAGGCCATGGTGGGTTGTGGGGGGCCCCCTAGTGGCCGCGGGCCCTAAGCAGCCGCTTAGTTTGCTTATTGGGAGAGCTGGCTATGGTCCAAGTTAAGTCTTTGAGTCCAAGTCAAGACTTTTAAGTCCAAGTCAAGTCTTCAAAGTGGAGTCCAATTCAAGTCTCAGGTATCTGAGTTTCAGTCCAAGTCACATCCCAAGTCTTTTCCCAGCAGGCACAAGACGTCAAAATGGCGTCAGATTGACATTGTACCATGACGTCATGAGATGACGCATTTTGTTTGGAGATTAAATTAAATTAAACATGAGGCCGACGTCAATCTCCAACATAGGACAGACATCACATTTAGGTTACTTACCTAAATCAACCAAATATCAACATCTAATGGTGTTACAGCTTAACAAACTGTGGACGTTACCAATATGAGAACTATTAGATGTTAGACGTTGATTGCCATACCTGATGAATAAATGTCAGTATTGGACGTCAATATGAGGGTCACCAAACTTGTTTCTGGAGTGCCGGTGTCCTGCAAATGTTTGCTCCAACCCTAATCAAACACACCTGAACAAGCTAATCAAGGTCTTACTATGTATACTTGAAACATCCAGGCAGGTGTGTTGAGGCAAGTTGGAGCTAAACCCTGCAGATACACCGGCCCTCCAGGACTGAGATTAATAACCCCTGGTTTAAGATGTTGGCTTGACGTTAGATTTTGGTCACTTTCCAACACAACCTAAAATCAACCAAATATCAACGCCATTTTATGTTGCTATTGGACGCCAAAATAACATTGTCCTAAATGCCTAAATTGTCCTTAGACACCTAAATCTGAACCTTGACTGAAATCTAACCTAATATTAATGTATTATGTTGTTGTGTGGCTCCGGTTTTCCCCACAAGTCCAAAGACATATGCTATAGGTGAATTGGGTAAGCTAAAATTCTCCATAGTGTGTGTGAATGAGTGTATATGGCTGTTTCCCAGTGATGGGTTGCAGCTGGAAAGGCATCCGCTGCATAGAAAATGAGCTGGATAAGTTGGCGGTTAAGTTGACCACAGATTAATAAAGGGACTAAGCCGAAAATAAAATGAATGAATAAATGATGTTGTGTCTACTTGGTTATTTTTAGAGGCAGCTAATTCTTAACTGTGTGCAGTTAAATCAGTGTAGAAATATTAAAACGTATTACTTTCAGCCTACAGACGGCTTTTATTCTCATAATAAAGCACACAAGCCTTTAACGGGAATCATTCTTTTAATTTTATATTTGATCTACATTTACAGTCGAAAAATTATTTTGCCGTCCTAAAGTATTAGTCCCCCTGGATATTTTTTTCAACACATTTCTAAACATAATAGTTTTAATAACTCACTTGTAATAACTGATTTTTTTAATCTTTGCCATGATGACAGTGCATAGTATTTTCCTAGATATTTTTTTTCAAGATACTAGTATTCTGTTTAAAGTGACATTTGAAGTTTTAACTAGGTTAATTAGGTAAGTCAGGGTAATTAGGCAAGTTCTTAATTGCTTAAGAAGGTAAAAATATTGACCTTAAAATGTTTTTAAAAAAATTATAAACTGCTTTTATTTTAGCTGAGATAAATAAAACTTTATCCAGAAGAAAAAATATTATAGGAAATACTGTGAAAATTTCCTTGCTCTGTTAAGTGGGGTGTATTTATAAACTAATTTCGCGAGGATCACATGCTTATGATTGAACACATCAGCTTTGTGTATCGCACCAATCAGACAAATCCTGACACACTATAAATTACTAGAGCTTTCTACTCTAGTCATCTTTGTCTTGAAGAATCCCCCCTATCACCCCAACTCCTCCCCTTCTCTGATAGGGTGGCACGGCGGGCCAGTGGTTAGCACTGTTGCCTCACAGCAAGAACCCTCCTTATACCAGTCGACATTTCTGTGCGGCGTTTGCATGTTCTCCCCGTGTTCACGTGGGTTACCTGGGTTCCCCGGTTTCCTCCCACCGTCCTAAAACATACAACATAGGTAAATTGACTACTTTAAAATAGCATATTAAGGCAACTTTAGTCAGATATATCTCAGCACGTTCATAAGCAGGGGAGTTCTCGAGACTTTCCTGAGCTCAAACTCTCCTCTCGCCCTTCAAACGGGAGGGAGCCCCGGACTCAAGGATATTCTGAGCTCAGGGCTTTCTCATAGCATGCTAAATATGCTTTATTACCAATCATCAACTAAGTGTGAACTATTGAAACATCATTTAGGAAACATTTGAAAAAAAGAAACAATCTTCGACTGTACATTTGATTCACATTTGTTCAATAAATAGCCTAACACAATAATACTTGTGTCGATTGATAATACAAATGTTGAATAGCCATGGCATTGTGCATTCTGAAAGCGTAACCCAAGTGCTGCACTTGACAACAGTTCGCAAAATTGTAGATAGCGCCCTCTAGTGTATTTGTCAACTGAACTGTGCAGCAAAATGTATTCAACATGGGCACATTCTGAAAACGTAGCCCTAGATACATTTCTGGAGATTGTGAATTAATTGCCAGAATTACGTATGGCTGCATTTCGTCTTTAAAATGAAAGCTACGCAGTGGTACGATCCTGTTTCTTTTCTCGATTACCAAGTGACTGCTTACCTCCATGTGGACGGCTTTTCTGCTGTTACCAGTTTGTCCAGTGGCTCACCGCGTACCTTGGTAGACTTGAGATGCAGAGAGGAGTTGACTGTGACTATGGGGTACGAGTGTGAAAAAGAATGGTTTCAGAAAGCAGGTAAAACAAAAACAGAAGCCAAAAAAATAAACAAGTTAATAACAAGGTGGGAATGTGATAATATCTGAAAACGTGGTAAAAATCAGGCTGCCGCAGGGGCTTTTCTTTTTCTGGATTGCTTTTCAAAACACTGTCGGTGGGTTTAGGGAAGTGGCTGGACGCTGGTCAGTCGGTGCTTTTGAAAACACTATTGTTTAAGTTTAGGGAAGGAGAAGGGTGTGTCAGTCAATCGGCCAATCAGTCGACACCGGCCTCTGGTGGATTTGCAAAAACAAAAAACGCAAAAACCGTACCTTCTGGGACATATTTGGCGCTCTCAAGACATGTTTATAGGGGTACGTTTTCAGAATCAGCCTGGGTGTATTTCATGTGTAATACAAATGAGGCTCATATTTCCAGTGAGCCTGGGCTGTCTGTAGGAGCAAGATGCAGGAGCAAGATCCCAGATGCAGCACATGAGTATACGGCCTCAGGAAAGGACAACTGAAGTCCCGAACAAAGGAAAATGTGCAAACTCTAAGAAAAAGTTTTCTAGGCAAAAGGTATGCTTAGAGGTGCAAATTACAAGGTGCAAATCTAATGTGTGAACTGCTGTCTCTCTCTCTGCAAAGATGATTTTCACATCATCTGTGTGACATTGAGAGTGAAAGTTCAGAATGGAAAATACTTTACAGCAGAGCAGATTAGGTATTTGATGTTTATATTACTTTACAATCATTTTTTTAAAATAAAGCATTTCTTTTTTGGTTAATTTATTCTGTGGTTAAATTGTAATATGTTACAAAGTTATTGCTTTCAGTATATTTTTCCATCAAGTAATTGCAGCATTGGAGAGCATTTAAAACTATTTATTTCAGTAATAAAAAGAAAATCCAAAAGAAGTTAATCCTTAAAGTTTAGCATTTAACTAAGCATATCTATATCTATATCTATATCTCTATATATATATATATACAAATTAAGTCAGAATTATTAGCCCCCCTATTTCCCAAATGATGTTTAACAGAGCAAGGACATTTTCACAGTATGTCTGATAATATTTTTTTCTTCTGGTGAAAGTCTTGTTTTATTTTGGCGAGAATATAAGCAGTTTTATTTTTTTTTAAAGACAATTTTAAGGTCAAAATTATTAGCCCTTTGGTATTTTTTTTCCCCCAATAGTCTACAGAACAAACCATCGTTATACAATAACTTGCCTAATTACCCTAACCTGCCTGGTTAACCTAATTAACCAACACCGCATCTCACCGCATCATCACCCAATGACGGTTGGGTTTAGGGGTGGGGTTGGGTGCCACGCCTCCTTTTTTAAATCATACATTTTCGCACGACTGAACTTGAACGACTGAAATTGGACTGAATTTGAAAGAATTAGCCACTAAACGTAAAATGCTTACATTTTCTCATGAGATCAGGCTGAATTAACCTAGTTAAGCCTTTAAATGTCACTTTAAGCTGTATAGAAGTGTCTTGAAGAATATCTAGTAAAATATTATTTACTGTCATCATGGTAAAGTAAAATAAATCAGTTATTAGAAAAAATGTTGGGAGTCACAGACCAAAATGAAGAGGATAACATAAAGTGCAAATCATAGCAGACTGGTTTCTTAACCATGACAGTGGTTAAGGTTGGACACTGTACTCAAATGGCCTCCACAGTCACCAGATTTGAATCCAATCGAGCACCTTTGGGATGTGATGGAACGGGAGATTCGCATCATGGATGTACAGCCAACAAATCAGCAGCGACTGCGTCGATATAGACCAAATTTTTTAAGGAATTTTTCAGTACCTTGTTGAATCTACGTCACGAATGATTAGGGCCAGACGGAATCTGCGGACATTTTTTGCTATTTCTGCGGAGTATTTTATTAAAAATCTGCGGATTTATGCGGAATGATTTTGGGAGTATCATAACAAAAAACTTAATATATTAAGTAAAAAGTAATACCTTTTTAACTTTTATTTAATGTTTACAATGCAAATCCAATTAGATCAATCAATGATGGGTTAAAAAAAAATCTGCGTAAATCTGCGGAATTCTGCGCGGAAATCTGCGGAATTCTGCGCGCGCAGATTCCGTGTGGCCCTACGAATGATTAAGACAGTTCTGAAAGCAATAGGGGGTCCAACTCAATTCTAGTACGATGTACCTTATAAAGTGGCCAGTGAGTGTATATATACATCTTGTATACATACTTTATTATACATCTTCTACTTCATTCAAACACTTGTGGACACTTCTGCAAAAACAAAAAGCGGAGGGACACAAACATCGGAATTGCTTGCTTCTATAAATATTGTAATTATAAATATACATGGATCATTTACGCCATCTTAGCATCTGTACTTTAATGCTGAAAATATTCTTTACTGTTCAGAATTTACACTGAGGATAGCAGCAGTCTATTTTGACTATTAGTTTTTATTTATTTTTTACTTTTACAAGAGACTCTGGCTGCCACCCAGAAAATATACAAGGAATCATAAACCATTCTCCTATAAAAGACACTTCAGTCACCTGTCTTTCTTCCTAGCCTCCCACTAAATGTGCCAAACACATACTCAGACAAACAGTCTATTGAACTATTTATTGAGTGTTGTTGTATTTTTATATTCCTCTAATAAGAGACTGTGATGCTTACCGACTTTATGTCATGCTAAATAAACACCGCCTACACCAAGTGTGACTTTGCCACCCCAGATTCAGATTAGAACAAAGTCAGTGAAGCCAATGTGTAACCCTTTTGAATATAATAAAGTACTTAAATGTGCTATAGGTGCTCGGTCCACTGATTTGTCCAATAATTCTGTTCCATAATGCCCATTTTTATCATTACACGATAAGGTGTAAGCTGAGAAAATATTATATACTATTCCTTCTATGCTAATGAAGAACTACATAGACAATCGAAGCATGGGATGGGTCCTCTAGGCACGGCAGAGTTCATCACAGGTCCAATACACATCTCTGCCATTTGCTTACAGTAACCATGTGTTTTTCAACAATATACATTTTCCTCAGCTGTGATCTTCCGTCATATAACGTTGTCAAGTTTGATGTCATTTCACAATTTGTGACTTCAGCATTGTAATGATGAAATCAACAGACAGATATATTTCAATATACCATCTGTTGACTATCATTGCGTCATGGCCTGAGGAGAGTATGCTACACTCTCAGAAATAAAGGTATGTGAGCTGTCACTGGGGTGGTACCTTTTCAAAGGGTACACATCTGTACTTAAAGGGTCCATATTGGTACCTCAAAAGTATATTAGTACTGTTGAGTACTGTGGAACACTTTTGTACTTTTTAGGTACTAATATGCACCTATGAGGTATTATTTTTGGGCCCTTTAGGTACAAATATGTACCTTTTGAAAAGGTACCACCCCAGTGATGCTCACATACCTTTATTTCTGAGAGTGTATGTACTTCTGTTTAGCTGGTTTTCACTCATGTCTGACAATGTTTTGCTCAGGGTATAATAAGGAAGGGTAACTGTTGATCAGGGAGATCGGCTTTTACTCTGCTTCACCCGCACACCAGTGCGTAGCCTGATCTGCTAACAAAGGCAGTTTCACTATCTTTGTTACACAGCAGTGCATTTGTCACTGCTAAGTTTCTCTATACAGAGTATTACTTTGTTTCATTATACTGTCTGTATATTTAAACGTAACTAAATAAACAACTTTGCCTGCTCTAAGACGTTGAGATTCTTTCTATTCATCAATGATGATAACAACTTTAATGCAGTCAGATTAATTACAATAAAGTCAGATGAACAACTGATTTAAACACGCCATCCTTCAACTGCTTTCTGTTTCCGATTATTGGTTCAGAATAGCACGGTATGCTTCAAGCCTTACAAAGGTAATAAGGTTAAAACAAAATGACATGTGCATGCTAGAATTTATTCGGTTGTTTCAAGTTTATATGCATGTTTTCTTATTGGATAAAATGTTTATTCCCTTTAATTTTTTTCTTTTTAAATATTTCCCAAATGATGTTTAACAGAGCAACGAAAATTTCACAGTATGTCTGATAATATTTTTTCTTCTGGAGAAAGTATTTTTTGTTTTATTTCGGCTAGAATAAAAGCAATTCTTATTTTTTTAAAAAACATTTTAAGGTCAAATATATTAGCCCCTTTAAGCTATATTTTTCTTCGATAGTCTACAGAACAAACCATTAGCCAAGCCTTTAAATGTCACTTTAAGCTGTATAGAAGTGTCTTGAAAATATTTAGTCAAATATTATTTACTGTCATCATGGCAAAGATAAAATAAATCAGTTATTATAAATGAGTTACTAAAACTATTATGTTTAGAAATGTGTTGGTAAAATCTTCTCTCAGTTAAGCAGAAATTGAAAAAATAAACAGAAGGGCTATCAATTCTGACTTTAAGTGTAGTTGTGCACATACATTTAAAAAATTTATTTAGACCAATGATGAATTCCTTCAATTTAATTCAAGTTTGTTTGTATAGCGCCTTTAACAACTATTGTTTTAAAGCAGCTTTACAAAAGGTGCACATTATTACATTACAATCAAATTAAGTTAAAGTTACAATCAAATATAAGTTATTATATTTATATATATGTATGTAAACATAGTTAGTCTGCAGTTTTGTAGCATAAAGGTGACATCTATGTGTACAGAATTGTTTCATATTTAATAATTCTTACATTCATCTTCTTTTTATTTTATGTTAGTCCATACTTGTCAACCCTCCCGTTTTTTATGTGGGGATGTTTTTCAGTAGCAGGAACTGGGAGACTAGTCAGGATAGAGGGAAAGATGAATGCAGCAATGTACAGAGACATCCTGAAAGAAAACCTGCTTCAGAGTGCTCTTGACCTCAGACTGGGGCGACTGTTCATCTTCCAGCAGGACAATGACCCAAAGCACACCGCCAAAATGTCAATGGAGTGACTTCACAACAACCTCTCTGGGGAGATTTGAAAACGTCTGTACACCGTCGCTTCCCATCAAACCTGATAGAGCTTGAGAGGCACTGCAAAGAGGAATGGGCAAAAATTCCCAAAGACAGGTGTGCCAAGCTTGTGGCATCATATTCAAAAAGACTAGTTGCTGCCAAAGGTGCATCAACAAAGTATTGAGCAAAGACTGTGAATACTTATGTACATGTGATTTTTCAGTTTTTTTTTTAAATAAATTTGCAACAATTTCAAAAAATCTTTTTTCACATTGTCATTATGGGGTATTGTGTGTAGAATCTTGAGGAAATAAATGAATTTAATCCATTTTGAAATTTAAAAAATGTGGAAAAAGTGAAGCACTTCACACAGAAGCAACAAAGTGTGCGGCATGACATCACGTTTTTGCAGAGATGCTATTGGTTAAATGCCAGCAAAGTAGAACACAGAAGTAGCTTGAAATAAAAAGAGCCAGTATGTCTAGAGGGATTATAAAGTTGATGACGATAACATTGCCATAGCAAACTGTGAGATATGTAAACTAGGGATTGCCTGCCGTGTATTTTAAGTTGAGGTGCTATTTGTTTTTATATTCAATTTTGTTTTTATATTTTCTGTTGCACTACAGTCCTAAAGTGAAGTGATTTATGTTATTTATTACTTGATTTATCAAGCTACCTCACAGAAGTGCTCTGTTTGTTAACAGAGTTGTTGAATAAGGTGAATTAGATAAAAAATAAGGAACACTCTGGATCTACTTTTTTCTCTCTTCTTTATTCTTTTTGTTATATATTACTAAAGTATCGAATAAGTTTTTTTGTATCCGTAGATATTTAAAATCAAATGACTCGGATTTGGACTCGAAAGCAATAAAACCTGATCGGGACATCCCTATTTAGAATGAATGGCTAACCCATGACATTTGGGTTTTTAAACATCTTCAAGAAACAAAATATTTGTCTGCTCTAGTAAGAAATCGCTGATGACTGCTAGCCTGGAACAAACAAAACGTCAAAATGACGGCTAACAGGATCCTCTCTCAGCTCCGCCGCTGCAGCATCCCGTCTCCACAACTTTCTCATTGGCTTTCTGTAAACTGCGCTCCCGCTCGTCCCAGGGGAAATCAGTTTAACATTACTGTCAGTGTCGTCCTTGGAGGGCCATGGAAGTGGGCCCCTACCCATATGCAGATGGCTAATGCAACGCCGCTAATTCACTCTCAGTGTCATGTTCAGTCCCCCGGCGTGTCATTGGGGGAGTGCATTGGCCTGCAGGAAGTGAGGAACTTGTCACCGGGATGAATAATACAATAGAGGGGCATCTTTACATGGTGTACGACTTCGTTCCCGACGCAGTGTTTCTGCACTCATTGGGGAGCTGGAGTTTTCGAGGCGGCCGTGGACGTCATGTTGTGCGTGTGGCTCTTTGAGCGGAGCTGGTACAACTCCACTACCTGATTTTTCAGGGTTAGATGCCTTCTTGGGTCAACAGTCACTTTTCAAAACAACAATAATGGTTCAAGTCAGTTATTTCTTTGCATTTGTGTAGTTTGTCAGCAGGAGATATCAGTTTACTGATAACACACATGATTTTTGCTATTAATAATAATGATCAAGTTAGATTTTTGTATGTACAATCAGTCCAGTACACTGTAAAAAACCCTGGTTTTTAAGCTGTCAAATGAACCTTCTGAGTTTATTGAACTTATATTATGTTAAACTGACTTGCGTAACTTATAAAATTAAGTTAGAACATGATTAACTTAATAAGTTACGATGACTTAAAAACATATGCTGTCAGGACTAATAGATCATATAATTGTTTACAGTGTATATCTAGAAAAACGTTAAGAAAGCTGAGACAGAATAAATCCAGAAAAACTGTGGCAACATCTTAAAGACACTTCAGGAAAACCCACCTATTTCCCCTCTTAAAAAAACATATTAGTGTAGCGTAGCGTAGACTTTTACATGATTTTATTAATCTTGAAACTTCTTGTCCATTCCTTCCCACATGAAAAAAAAAACAAAACATTATTTAAATTTTGAGCAAACATTATAGTGTGTTTGAACCATACGATAGTAAAGTACTTGAATCTGTTGTGGCAACGTTCACGATTGTATGCTGTCGAGGTGTTTTTCGTAAATATTTACAATTGTTCATTACTGAGTAATTAATTTCTTAATTTCGTTCTGCATTGATTTTCCTGTGATGATTTGAATGACAATAAAAAGGAAACTTGAACATGTAATTCTATACACTCTCAGAAAAAAAGGTACACGGTGGTACAAATAATGTTTCTTGAGGAACAGTTTTGTACCTATGTAAAAAATGTACATTATATGGTACAGAAAAGACCTCTCATGATACTGTTCTGTGCCTTTTTTGGGACAACCGAAATAAAGGTACAGTTGTTCTCTTATAAAAGGTACAAAAGTGTTGAACAACTCCTTCTGTATAACAATATCTATGAAAATAAATATGGAAATATGGGAATATGACTGGAAAGGCAAATGATTTTATGAATAATTTCTATTATAAATACAAGAATCATTATTTAAAACTACACAGTTAAAGAAACGTATAAACATTAATTATTAAATTCTAAAATTCAATAATACAAAACAACTGGTAAAGCATGAAACTAGGTATTGTAAACTAAATGCATTACCTTTAGTTTACCTTTAGTTTACCTTAAGTTACCTTACCAAATAAATATTTGGTAAGCAGCTTTGACACTGTTAAGGTATACAACGTGTCTTGTGGTACCTTTATGGATCAGATTTGTACCTTTGATGTAAGTACATTGTATCTGCAAGTTTTAAAAACAAAGGTACATTTTGGTTTCCCATGGTAGAAATCATGTCCTTAAAGCTACAAACTGCAATCGTACAAATTTGCTTCTTTGTCTTAAATTACAATTTTGTCCCATATTAAGGTACTGCCCCAGTGACTTTGGTATTGTACCATTTTTTTCTGAGAGTATAGTTGCTATGGTACACTTTTGTTTCTTGTTCAAACTACTGATTTAAAATGAGCTGAACTAACACAACACACATTTTTTAGTGTAACAGCTTAATTGTCCAATCGATGTAAATTTGTGAAAACAAAGAAGCTAACTTAATTTATGTTTAATTTGTGTAGGGACAACATGAAGGAATAGTGGAACTCAGCATTTTATAGTGTAATACAACGCATAACTAATTATCTTGTGTACTGATTATTCTACAAAACCACAGTTTACTGTAGTAAAGTACTATTTATTACAGTTTATCAGTTCATGTTACAGTATGCTGTAGCAGTCATTTGTTAATACAATTACATATATAATACACTCTAGCATGCTTTGAAAACAACATGAAGTACTACAGTGTTTTGTATGTGGGCTAACCTAGTCCTAAACCTAACCGTATACACATAAATTATTCCTGAGGTAAATCATAGGGTGAATATTGCAGCTAACCCTGATCGTAAACGTAAATTTAAACCTGTACTTCAAATCTGGAATGGAATGGAATGTTTGAAAATATTTTCTATTTTTTTATTCATTCTGTAGGCCAAATGTGGTCAAAAACTAACCCCTACTCATAAATATCTGACGGGAATACAGATGAAAAACAACGATGTAGAATATCTTACCATGATTGTACGCCGTTATTTGATATAAGCTGTCTCAAATCTGATTGGTTGACTGAAAACATGTTTCAAGATGTTAATCCAGGAACGTTGATGATAAAAGGTGTGATTTGAGCAAAGTCTCCGACATTTACTTACTTTAAATCTTGAGGAGGGTCTGTTTTGGCCTATAAGGGGCGCTAGAGTACACCATTTGAGTTGTGAGGGGAATCTTGAAGAACCGTTCATTTAGTTTGTATACTTGAAGACACACAATCATACACACGTAAATATATCCTCCTCTTTTGGAAAAAAGCACATTTTTATGCCTTCTCTTCTCATAATCAAACGCTACATGGCCCGTCGTCAGGTGAGAAGTTACTCTCTATCAGGCAGCTACAACTGTTTATGTCAAGTCAAATGCTGATGTATATTGATAATGTTAGTGCGTTGTACTGTTAGCCTATGTTTTATTTCTCTGATTTATTAATTATTATGTCTGCTTTTTTCATAGTGTTTTTGATGTCACTGTGAGTAAATGAGTTTTCTTTTAATGTTCAGTCATTTTATTTATTTTAATTCTGGTTTAAAAAAGTGTTTCTACATTTGAAAATGATCAATAAATTCATGTATTTATATAAAGATGTTTCTATTATACATGTTTATCTTGTTTTCTGTATGAATGTGGACAAAATAAAAACATAATATTAACAGTTCCTTCATTTATATCTTTTCTGTTTTATTAAAGCAGTTCATTGACATTTATTTTAAAGATTATAATTATTACAATATTCTCATTAGATTTTTTAAATTGAAATAATAATAATAATAATAATAATAATAATAATAATAATAATAATAA
>CAIGQQ010026441.1:8974-21389 GCA_903798035.1 Danio albolineatus | reverse complement strand
TGTAGGAAAACCAAACAGGAAGTTAAAGGTGTACAAACAAATCTCCAAGATTTTCAGTACACCGGTGGAAGGAGTTGTGTGGAATACTGAGGTTACAGTTGTGGTGAAGTTTACTGTGCAGTTACTCATCTCAGCTGATTTGTTTAGTTATTAATATTTTTTCTTTCACACAAAATATAATATCAATGCTGAAAAGAAAAGAAAGGAAAATGTTAACTTGCATGTGATCAAAATTGGCAAAAAGAGCATCTGTTAAATTTTACAGAAACATGGCTATGTTCCTACACTCTTACACAAAGGTATGGAAACTTCATATATTTAGTTAGTAGTGCTTTTGGAATGCATGTAATGCAATAATTCTATTTCTTTTATAACATTTATTTACTTATTTTGTATTTTTTGAAATACACAATGCATACATTAATTTAGGCTTTCTAAATATGTATATATATATATATATATATATATATATATATATATATATATATATAATATCTTTATTCCAGTACGTAAAAATCTGAGATTTGCAAAAGATTTGTTTTCATCAAAAGGTTATTTAGCTGTTTCATTTAGATCAGTGGTTCTCAAACTGTGGTACGGGCTTTCTTCTAGTGGTACGCGGAAGAATCGCTGAATAATAAAAGAATAAAATGAACACAATTTTTAACCCTTTGACGCGTATGATAACACCGTGATCAGACAGCATTGGTTGTTCCCTGAAGCGTACGAGTACACCGGAGGTCTTAGAATGTTTACTTTAGTGCATCGTGTCATCAGATGATAAGTCAATCTGCTTGGCGCAGAGGAAGAGAACGAGGCACGTGGCACTTGCGGAGGGTTGCGGAGGTTCGCGGAGCTGCTGCTGACCGCCTGGAGCTTCCATCATTTTATATACGCGATATCCTTATCGCGTATATAAAACTGCCGATTTGACTTTAAACTAACGATATTCTCGCTTGAATACTCTTCAAACTTGATTTTGTGCCATAATGGATGAGTATTTTTATAATTTTGCATATTTTCCGGCCACCATTAGCAGTCCTCATCGGTTTCCCGTGCAGCACATGCTAGTTGCTATGGCAACTACTGTATAAACGTTTGGGAGAAGCGCACTTATTTCGAACTGTGATCAAAACTGACTGGAACTACCTGTGTGGTTTAATGAAAATAGTGCACACCCTCCAGCCAATCAGAATCAAAAATATCAACAGACCATGGAATTTATGCATTTAACCACTGGCTTTTCTGACACACACAGGCCTACTGTAAGTGTGGAATGATGGACACTTCACGCACTCAACGACCGCAGTTTTGCTCATGTAACAGAAGTGGCGGAGCTATCGTGTTGGATAGCTTTATTTATTTTGGAGTGTGAAAGCAAAATTCTCCTTCAACATTGATTATAGCGCCTCTCGATGGTGACTGCTGTTATACTCATGGCAGATATTATTTGGTTCTTTGGTCATTTATTTCACTAATTTGGCAAACATCAAACGCCATCTGGGAAACGGTTTGAACTTCAAAATGGAACACTAATGGCTTTTTTACCAAGCAGGAAAACACTACATACATATAATATGCTGTTGAGTGTTAAAGTGCGTAAGTGTATAGTGTGCCATTTGGCACGCAGCTAATTCCTGGAGGGCTGCAGTTCTGCTCCAACCCTGATCAAACACAGCTAATTCAACTAATAAACACCTCAATTACTTGGATCAGCTGTGTTTGATAAGGTTGAAGTAAAACTATGCAGAGCTGCGGCCCTCCAGGAATTGAGTTTGCGACCAATGATTTAGATACATTTAAAAAGAACAGACTAGTTAAAAAGGCTACAATCTATTCAAGCAAAACTTTTACCACATATAACCGTGCTCAACATGATACTCATCTCTGCCACAAGCAGTTTCAGTTACAATCAAAGATACATGTCTGATTGTATCTGTGCTTTTCATTGTTACACATTTAATTCTTATTAAGATAAAATGTTATAAGTCGGAATTTAAATCCAGTTCACGACAAAAGTTTCATATAAACTGGCTGCAGCTATCAGTTATTTTAATAATCAGTTAATCTACCGCTCTGTAATCAATCGATTAATGTGATAAGCTTTTCCTGTTTTCTTTAAAGACTTTGTGACAGAGCAGTAAAAAGTGTATGAGCCATTTACAGATACTGTACACACACACACACGCCTCAATAATTGCTTTGCACTATTCATTTTTTTTTATTTCACCAGGAATTTAATTAACTAATGATATAATTACAGGATAAAAATAAAAACAAGCTGCATATTGTTTGACTAAAATAAACATAATGAGCAAATCAAATATATGTTATACAGAGAGGAAGTGATGTATTAAAAAAAGTCAGGTTTTTTTTAAATCAAAGTGTTTACTTCTACAAATTTAATCGATTATTTTTCCAGGATTCAATTAAAACCGAAATATTTGATTATGTTTCAGAGCTAATAGAAACAATCTTAAAAGTCCAATATTTCATTAATCCATGTAAGCTCTAGTTTGTTGTTATTATTAAAGAAAATCTCATGAGTTCAAAAAAAAAAATGACTTGTGTCACCTGAAGAGTGAAAGTCCAGTCTCTCTAGATGCTGAAATATCCTCTGTGTTTTAAAGACTGACTTCAAGCTCTTACTAGAATGTATGTTGATGACATCACACCGTGAACAAATGCATATTCAAATAATCAAAATAAACAAATATACGGTTCAAAAGGTAGTCACAAATCTATCTACACATTTAAATAGGCAGCAGACAAATAATCTTGAGCATTCAATTATCAATGGTCAATTCTACACATTTAAACGACTCACTTCATCACGTCTCTGACAGAAAAATAGGTTGTAGCTATTTTATTTTATTTCTTTTTTTGGTCTGAAAGTGTAAGCATTAGAGCTGCATGATTCTGGCTAAAATGAGAATCGCGATTTATTTATTTATTTTTTGTTTAAACTAAAAGCACGTATTAATTATAAAAAGCAAGTATAAATTATAAAAATGGAAATGATTAACAATGAAGGTTAATGAAAAATATTTATTGGAAATACAAACCACAAATAAAAAGCATTCAGAACAACCATAATTAATTACTAAACAAATCATAATAATAGAATTAAGATTAAATGCAACAATCTCAGCAGCAAGAGAATCCACAGCAACCACATGCAATAGCCATACTTATAAAACACTTAATAAACAGTAAAATAAAGTTAATGCTTAAGGTCAAACTAACATTTTCTAAGCCACATTAAATTTAATAACATCACTCGTTCTCTTAAACATTAATATAGTGAGTGTATATATAATAAGGCAGCTCATTTGTTGGGAGGGAGGGGCCTGTACTTATAAGTAGGGCCAGATGGAATCTGCAGACATTTTTTGCTATTTCTGCGGATTATTTTGTTAAAAATCTGCAGATTTATGCGGAATGATTTTGGGAGTATCATAACTAAAACCTTAATATATGAAACAAAAAAAAGTAATACCTTTCTAAATTTTATTTAATGTTTACAATACGACTCCAATTAGATCCACTTTATTTGGTAAACAAAGCAAGTCTCTCCTATAAAATCTCTACTAAAAGACAGAAAATATTACTTTACAAACTGTATTGTAAATAAATCATATGAATATTTTAATATTAGTCAATATTATTACTGAAATTAATTTGAAAACTGAATAAATATAAATTTACACCAGAAAATAAACAGAATCAATGATGGGCTAAAAATCTGTGGAAATCTGCAGATTTCTGCGCGCGCAGATTCCGTGTGGGCCTACTTATAAGGAATAAATGCACTTAAAATGCATGTGTAGTGATTCAACTTCTGAAAACAAAACAATTTAATATTTTACACCAGGGGAGTTTTCCTACCCGATTCAGATAGAGAACAGGCTGAACAAAACCAGCTACTACATAACATAAAAACCCAAAAGTAAAAGGTTCCTGAAAATAGTGGTAAGTCAGAATATAAAACAATCCTGAGATAGTGAATGGAAGATAAATAACAGCCATGCTCACAGTAGTAGATATGAAACGCTCTTCTCTTCATGTGGTTTTCCTCTTTCTCTCTCTTTTTTTCTCCTGGTCCTGACTGCTTCAGAGCTCTGAGAACAGCCACAAGACAAAACAACTGGATGGAGAGGAAGAAGAGGAACTTTGCACAGAAAAAGCATACATATATATATAACACGAGATTCTAGTATACATGCAGCACAAACAGCTACCAAGAGTGATAATTCAGGCTGCAGCGCAGCAGATCACTCTATATCTGAGAGGTTTGCACTTCAGGAAGGTTACAGGATGAACCACTGCCAGGTAACGCTCAACACACATCAGACACTGAAGCAGAGGACGACCGGTGACGGATAATCCCAATATAAAATATTTGAAAGCACTGACACTTTGAAACCAGCTATCAAGTAATTGAACGAAAATGTTCAGGAGAGAGTAGGCAAGCTCACAAACAGAAACATTGAGGTCGAGGAACTCTGATGCAACTCCACTTCCTGTTCCTGTGACGATGAGCCATACAACATAAGAGTGTGTAGGAAAACCAAACAGGAAATTAAATACATGCAAACACATATCCAGGAGTTTCAGCAGACCCATTGATGGAGTTGTGATGAATATAGATGTTTCGGGTGTGGTGATGTTCACTGTACAGTTATTCATCTCCTCCTCCTTTGTCAGCTCAAATTTGAACAGAAAATGTACGATCTGTTCCACAAAAAAAAAAAAAAAAAAGTGAAAGATTAACTTGTATATGATCCCAAATCTGCATGAAGTGGCACGAAAGAGCATGAGTTATGTAATTTTTGTTCAATCTTAAGTAAACTGAAATGCTCAAGCTCTTTTATAGACCCTTTTCTTGGCTGCTGCATGGAGGGTGCCATAGCGACCAGCGTCTTCCGGTAGAATGTTAAGAACTTCCGTTTACAGCGTTTGCAACAGGTAATTTGCGATCCGAAAATGGGTTCTAATAGCATTTCGTTAATAATAATTTTCGTTAGAGTGTTTTTGTGACAAACAACTTTGAAATGTGTGTGTTAAAGCCGTTATAATCTGATGTGGTTCAAGCGCTGGAGAAAA
The DNA here is from genome assembly GCA_903798035.1 of Danio albolineatus. Taxonomy (NCBI): domain Eukaryota; kingdom Metazoa; phylum Chordata; class Actinopteri; order Cypriniformes; family Danionidae; genus Danio; species Danio albolineatus. The sequence continues at coordinate 16,283 of CAIGQQ010026441.1, read as the reverse complement.
ACGTTCTCCTATTTCACGTGTCCGCTGCCAGAAATACAGTGCGTGTGTGTGTCATACCTGTCAACCCCGTTTTTTCCATGATTCTCTTGTATTTTACAGTTCTATCCCACTATCATCCTGTAAAGGTATTTCCCATATTTCTCCCGTATTTTCAGTCTTTCTCTGAAGGGTGGCAATAAACATTAAAGTGCCGATCCTCCCTATACAGTACGCAACCCATACCGCCAAACCTCCAGGGGCCACCCATTGCTCTTAAATGTGAGTCAATTCTGTGTTTTCGTTTTATTTAGGCGTGAAACACTTTGAAATAAATATAAAAACGGCAGAATTCCCTTTTCTTTTCATTACAAGTGCCGGCGCTCCTCCTATGCAATCCTCAAAACAAGTCATAAAGTGGTGCGTGACTGTCAGCTGATGCGCTCCATAGTGATAAATAGACGGTTGTGAGTGTGTGTGTGTGTGTGTGTTGTAAGTTATACAGTGAAAAAAAATTGACATCTGATAACTTGATTCTATTTCTTAATAATAGGCAATTTTAATAAGCTAAACGGTCTGCTAATGTAAATGTTACATTCCTCTGTTGTGTGATTTTTGTTTTTATTATTATTTTTTGCTAGTTCCTCTTTCTCTCGCGTGTGCCCTCTTTCACTCTCCTTCTCTCTCGGTCTCTCGCGCACTCTTTCTCTTCTCCTGCTTCCATTCATGCTACCGCTGCCCAGCTGTTTGCCGTGTCCCCCCTGACGTCATCATACGGTCTCCAATCCAGCCGCTGACACCGTGGCATAAAAGTGGTGACAGGACGCTACTCGCGAGGCCCAGGACTCTTGAATTTTCTGTGTTGTGTTGTGTGTCAGTGAAATTGCAATGTGTGTACAATTTGGTATATGTCCATTGTTATTTGTCTATTCTCCATTTGTCTACCATCAGTTACGCACATCTGAGGTTGGAGAGTGAGACAGGTAAGATTGTCACGCGACATACATACATACGCACACATAGGTTTTAAATATCACTTTTGTTAGACACACTAGGTAAGGGGCATGCTCCACCCTCTGTACTTTAGTTTTTTTTTTTCTCTTATATTAGTGTAGGTTAGGTACTGCATAATAGACGAGAAGATTTTCTTTTCTATATTGATATGTTTTTCTTTTGGATAATTAGGGTAGAGGTTGGGCCGATAGAATAGATTGTTTTATTTTATTTATTTCTATTATTTGGACGCCGCCCGCGTCTCATCTCTCCAACTCTCCCATCTATCTGTTCAAACATTTTTTGTCCCATTTGTTGTCCATAATTTTCAATATTTTCTTGTAAATATTTATTGTTCTTTCTATATATATATATATATATATATATATATATATATTTTTTTTTTTTTTTTTGCGCCTATTATTATTACTTTCTTTGTAAATAAAAACACTTTATTGCATTTAGTTAGTCTTGGTATTTTGTGTGTTTGCTTAAGCGTTTCACCCAAAATTAGTTACTCTCCTTCCCCTTGACTGACCATCTTAAAGATTGTAACATTAAATGGGGGCTCGTCCGGGATCTGAAGTTATTGATTCCCAAAGTTATTGAGTTATCACTTTTTATGGTGGGCGTATCCCTTATTTTCACATCCCAATGTTGAAAGATATGGTGTGTGTGTGTCAGCTGTTAGCTCAGTGGCTCTTCAATGCACGCAAACACACATGCACACACACACACACACACAATACTTCATTGCAAAATAAAGCAAACCAGATTACTGCCTTGAAACTTAACAGGTATGTAAGTCAGGCAATTAACAAAAATGACCAATAAAAGTTCATTACTGATACTGTGCTGGTGGATTTACATGTTGATTCTAATCGGAAGCTGTTTATATTTCATTTAGTGTAGTATTTTACCCAAGCGGCAACCTCCCGCTCTCCCTCTGGAAGCCAATACGGAAGTAACTAAGACTTGCAATTCATCGAAAATTCCGCTAGTCCTGGCTGTCCTGGCTCCATAATAGAGCAAATCTCCAATGAGCCCACTGGTGAAATGGCCAATTTTACAGCAGAAAAAAAGGTGTTTACAGCCTGGTACAAAGAACGATTTTGGTTCATATAGCTTATATTACCCTTCATGACAACTGTGAGGGGGTGAATTTTTTTATAACTCATCCGTTTCCTTTATATTAAGCTAAATTAAGTTTGCATAATTAAGGGCGTGGCCACTTGAGTGACAGCTAGTCCCGCTGGTCGCCGTTACGTCACCTCAGCTGATTCCGGCTGATTCGTCGTATTTTTGTGTTGTTTTATTTGGCTTTACACAGTCAGTTGCCTTTTGGAATTATTTCCTACCATTATCAGATAATATGGCATGCTGTGTGCGCTTAATTGTGCTCACAAACCATTCACGTGGACTTCGTTTCCCAGGTGAGTGAAATTATACACTTATTCCATCTCTATAAATGTAATTGCTTTATTTAGGATACTTTATCATTTATAATGTTCTTCAGAACTCTAATGCACTCCAGAATCTGACAGATTGATCAGCTGTAGGCTATAAAATCGTCATCTGAAGCGTTGTCATACAGTGTTCTGCCTGGATTTCCTAAATAGCCCTGCATTTATTAACACAGACTATATCTGAAGTATTTGGATGTAATCCGCACTTTCTTCCTGTTGAAAAACGTCTTAAAAACGATGTTAAGTGGCTTGATGTATTACAACAGTGTTTTCAACAGACTAAACACTTTATTGATATAGTGTACAACCAAGCACATGTGGTCAGAACACAAACGAGTCGCAGGTGATGAATGATGTGTTTCTCCCTTATTAAAGCTCTTAGCTAAATGCCAGCATGCGTCCCGTAGCTCCGCTCACGCTCCGCCCACGCTCCGCCTCTTTGTCCTTGTTTGGTATGCCTCGGTTGGTGCGATGACGCGCGAACAAAATGGCGACGGTTGGCCACGCCTACTAGTAGCTTCTTTTGGGTTCATCAGAAACCTATGGGTGACGTCACGGATACTACGTCCATATTTTTTACAGTCTATGATTTTACCACAGTTTGTGTTTTTCTGTCATTTCAAAATGCCACTTTATTTTCCTTTATTCAATCAATGTGCCAGTGGGACAGTGGGCTACGTGTGTGTGTCAAACATTTTGGTGAATTACATTTGTTTGTGTTGGTTATATAGCCTATTTAAAAGAAAGAGAAAATGTTGACTATAGCAATGACAAGGCCTCATTGAAATGGCACAAGATGTCGTCTGACAAAGAGGGGAAAACGCCTGACAGCAGTTGTTTTCCACCCCATTAGATCGCATTTTTTTTAAAAGATCAGTCGAGGAGGTGCCGCTGATCAACAACAGTATTGGTTTAAAGACGTTAAAAGCAAATAAAATAGATTAAAACTATGGTTACAAAGCTGTCCAAATGTGACTGTTTATGTCAGCTGCCGATCGGAAGTTCTTAGCATTCTCCTTGTGCAAACATGCAAAGCATAATGGGTAATTTTGTGTTCTAAGAAAAAAAGTCTATAAGAGTACTATTTGAAATTGTATGGAGAGAAAGGACAAATTCATTCATGGGTCCTAAGGATTCAGTAAATATTTAATTGAAAGGAAGGCCCTGTCTACACGAACATAGGGGCTTTTCGAAAACGCAGTTTTATCAACGTGTCTTGGCTGTTTGTCCACACAAAATGCAGTAGGTGACTGAAACTTTATGAAAACTTCGGCCAGGGTGAAAATTTTTAGAAACTCTGAGTACAGTATGTATGGTCATATGGACATTTGTAACGGCTGCTTTCAAAGCACTGCTTCATGAAGCTTCAAACCTTTGCGAATATTTGTTTTGAATCAGAGGTTCGATAGCGTATTATAAATTGGCAAAATCGCATGATCTCAGTTAGTAACAGATCACGGTGGATGAAGGTTGTAGACAGCAATTACATTATTTAACCAATAGGTGGCGACAACCAGCCATCAAAAATATGCCACTGAATAATTATCTAGGTCCTGACTCGCTGTGGTCATTAAAAGTCCCAGGATGTTCTTCCAAATTGAGTAGGGGTTTGAGTTTGCAGTTTGCAGTGTATGAAGTGTGGTCTGGCACAATATGGCTGCCGTAACGTCATCTAGGTGGATGCTGCACACTAGTGGTGGATGAGGAGACCCCCTTTTATATATATTTAAGAGTTTTGTTTTCAGTGTTAAACTTTTACCCCATTATTCAGTGTATTTCCCACTAGTGATGGAAAGTCCTTTTTTATTTTTATTCAAACCGGTTCATTCGGACAGTGATCAAACCAGTATGTTTTACGAGTATGTTTTACGAGTCTTATAATAAATTATAAGATATAATAATAAATTAATTCTCATCAGAAGCAGTGTATATGCACTCATTAGCTAATATACTCATGCATAAACCATTTAGATTTATTTGTTATTAAATACAGTGAGTAATGTAAAAATTGTATATATTAACACTTTGAAGAGTAACACACACTCCAGTTTGATGTAATAAACTCTTACTGTATTAAAATTAAATCCGTGAATAATGTACAAATTTCACACTTAAAAAGTGTTATTTTAACTCCAAAATGGAGAGTTGTACAGTTGTACACCCAAGGAGTGTTAAGTTAAACTCAAATTGAGTTAAATGCACACTGATTTATTTATTTATTTTTGCTGTGCAATATGGTGCCCTTAAAATTCGTCAGTGGGTTTTTGCATTTTCACGAGGACAGAGATTTGTAAAAGTAGGGAAAACTATTTGTAAAAACCCATGTACGTGTGGACATGGCCTATAAATATTGTCAATGATATCTTCATGGCCGACATAAAAAGTTGAGACTTGTTTTCATTAAAAGACTATTAGCTGCTGAATTTAGATGCATTTTAGAAGAACACAGTGCAGCTGTAATGACAATATTCTACTTAAGCAAAACATTTACCAAATATACAACATACATATGCTCAACATATCTCTGCCACAAGCGGTTTCAGGTTAACACAGAATGCTCAATCTACAGTACAGATTAGTTAATAGGTCAATCCCAGATACAGGTCTTATATCTGTGAGTTGCATTATTATGCTTATAAACAACAGTATTCAGATTGCATGAACCAACGTAAGAAATTTGGCTGTAAAATGAGCCAGAATACTTAACGAGGCAAAATTTAAATACAATACTCTGCAAAAGTCAAATATGGCACCAATAACAACAAACCAGGGTTAACTAGGTTTAAATTAATGCTGAAAATCTTATAAAGTGAACAAAAAATAAGCTTTTGTCACCTGAAGAGTGAACGTCGAGTCTCTCTAGATGCAGAAATCTCTTCTGTGATTTGAAGACTGACTTCAAGCACTTACACAAATATATGTTGATGACATGACATGAAATATCACATATTCAAATATTTAAAATCAACAGTGTCTTAACATTTAAATAGATAGACAAATCATCGGAATAAAATATTAAAAATGTTTAGTATTGCACAACATTTAAATCACCTCCCAGTCATAAAAATCGTTCGTTTTTCTAGAAGCGTAAGCATAACAAAAACAGTTTATTAAATATAACACATGCTAAATGCTAATATTGTTGCTTGAATAAACAACAGACTTGCAGCAACCTTAACCAGAGTATAACCATCAAATGTACAACTATACACAGTGCTTAACATGAGTATAAATGAATATTTTGGTGGATTTGAACAAAACAGATTCAATAAACTAATATATTTATTGAGCGAACATTTTTTTTTAAATAAAAAAATAAAACATTTAAATTCATGTGAAATATTGGGTGGAAAAATTTTAAACTATTATTTTCCCCTAACATTTGGATGTACTAATTTTGGACCATTATCATACATTATATTGTTAGATTAAATTTGGCTTCAGTACTGACTAACTTTAATGTTTATGCACAAATATAATATTGTAAAGGCCTCACAGCAAGAAGGTCGCAGGTTCGAGCCTCGGCTGGGTCAGTTGGCATTTCTGTGTGGAGTTTGCATGTTCTCCCCGTGGTTGCGTGGGTTTCCTCCAGGTCCTCCGGTTTCCCCCACAAGCCCAAAGACATGTGGTATAGGTGAATTGGGTAAACTAAATTAGCCCTAGTATATGTGTGTGAATGTGTGTGTGTGTGGATGTTTCTCAGTGATAGGTTGCAGCTGGAAGGGCATCCGCTGTGTAAAACACCTGTAAAACATAACCGGGGTTGCCCCGCTGTGTAAGACACAACCGGGGTCGCCACAGCTGAATGAACCGCCAACTTAAAGGGAATAAACCGACAAGAAAATGAATGAAAGAATAATATTGTAAAGCTTCCTATAGAAATTTTTCATCTAAATGAGAGATTTGTGAGGGGTGTACTCATATTTGTTGAGCACTGTAAATGTGAAGGTGGATATCTTTAAACAAGCAGTAAAAGCTGTCGTTTTATTTCTTAAATTTGGAATTAACCTTAACGCACTAGTAAATATTTGAATAAATAAATGCAGAGAATACATTATAAGTAGACAAGATAATGAATGACAGAAGAGCATACTTAAATGTTCTGGAATAATAAACATCATTATAAATGGAAAGTCACTATTCAAATGAAAAAATGGGGAAATGAGAGAAGGTATGGTCATTTAAAACTTAAAATCTACACGCTGGTCCCAATTTACATTAAGTGGTTTTTACTAGTGTGTACTTACATGGAAATTTCGTATTTGTTACAATGTACTTATTGTGTGAATACTAGGCATGGGACGATAACCGTTTTCTAGGTATATCGTGGTTTGAAGTCTGAAGTCAAGGTTTTCATACCGCCAAAATTTTCTGCTATTCTGTTCCTAAGGTATGTGTAAGATTTTTTTAGTTATGCTTTTTTGTTTGTTTGTTTGTTTGTTTTTAGGACAAAAGTATTTTCACAGATATCCAAAGTAGCCGTTTTAAATGATAAAGAAATCTGTGTTATTGAAACTAATGAAGACAGCAGAAGTCAATGATTTATTTGAATTATTTAACCTGACATGTTTACTGCTCCAAAATACTTTAAATGTTTCTAAATGTTCATATCCACAAATGCAAATTTACTAATAACAAAGCATATTTTCCTGTTGTTGTTTTGTTTTGTTTTGATGCAAGAATTTTGTCAATATTTAAATTTAATTTCATTATCTGAAAATAAGAAAGCAAACAGGACTATTTCATTTTGTAATGACTTTAATTTATACACTGTAATTGATTCTTAAATGTCTTAACATCAAGATTATTTCATGTTCTTTATTATCATTATTATTATTATTATTATTATTATTATTATTATTATTATTATTATT
>CAIGQQ010026440.1:13084-29618 GCA_903798035.1 Danio albolineatus | reverse complement strand
AATCACATGGAAGCAACTCAATGCATTTAGGCATGTAGACATGGTCACGACAATCTGCTGCAGCTCAGGCTGGTGGTGGTGGTGTAAGGGTGTGGGGAATATTTTCTTGGCACACTTTGGGTCTATTAGTACCAATTGAGCATCTTTACAATGCCCCGGCCTACCTGAGTATTGTTGCTGACCATGTCCCTTCTTTATGACCACGGTGTACCCATCTTCTGATGATTACCTCCAGCAGGATAAAGTGTCATGTCATAAAGCGCGAATCATCTCAGACTGGTTTCTTGAACAGGACAATGAGTTCACTGTACTCAAATGCACTAAATAGTCACCAGATCTCAATCCAATTAAGCACTGTTTTGATATGGCACTTTTGGAAGGGATATTCGTATCATGTATGTGCAGCCAACGCTATCTCACGGCAATTTGTAACTTTTGATTTAGTGGCTAATTCATATGAATTCGTACAATCTAATGCGTACTATTTAGTACGATTTGCTCAACACCCAATGACGGTTTGGTTTAGGGGTGGGGTTGGGTGCCACGCCTCCTTTTTTAAATCGTACATTTTTGTACAACTGAATTAGCCACTAAACTGGCAAAACGTAAAATGCTTACGTTTTCTTATGAGATCAGGCTGGTGCAGCCAACAAACCTGCAGGTAATGCATAATGCTATCATGTCAACATGGACCAAAATCTCTGAGGAATATTTCCAGTACCTTGTTGATTCCCACGAAGGATGAAGGCAGTTCTGAAGGCAAAAGGGGGTCCAACCCGGTACTAGTAAGGTGTACCTAATAAAGTGGTCGGTGAGTGTAAATATTATGTATATTATATACTATGCATATGGAAAAGGGGCAGCTGTGGTCTAATGGTTAGAAAGTTGAACTTGCAGTACAAAGATCACAGGTCCGATACCAGCAGGGATTGTTGATGGGAATATCCACCTCAATGCCAAGGCTTAGGTGATTCCCTTGTGCAAGGCTCCCTAGGTGTTTTCACTTAAATAAGATTTGGATAAAAGCGTCTGCTAAACGTTGAAATGTTTAAATATAATGCAAATGTAAAACAGTACATGAGCCATGAAGCATGTTCAAATTCAAAATATTTGAAAAATAGTAGGCAAAAACCAACCTGAATGAGCTACTACTGCAGCAGAGATACCTAAGTGGCCATTCGAAGGACACTTCAAATGTCCTTCACATTAGGGTTGTGACGATGAAGAAATTTCGCCACCGGTTAATCGACATGTGACAACACCGGTAATACCGGTAATCACCGTGGGGGTGGGGGTTTCCTCTTTTACTCTTTTTTTTTCTGCTTTTAAATGGCTTATAAACGCATGCGTATTATGCTTTCACTTTCAGTCTTGCGGCAATTGGCAATTCGGCGTCAATTGTTTGAATGGAGGACAACGACACTACCAAAAAAATTACTGTTATTAAACACAGAACTTTTATTAACATAACAAAAAAACAAAAAAAACAAACAACAACAATGCTACAGGCTGAAAAAACTGTGAAAGTTGCAACCAAACTAATAACAACCATAAACGTTACGTAGTCTATATTAGAATGTTTTTAAAACGAATAATAAAATGGAAAGATAAATAAATAAATTGCACAACGTTTAAATAAGATTAAATGAATGAACAAGAAACATCTTTTCTTTACATCTCCTACCATGCAAGCACATGCACACTTTAAATCACACAAACGCACACCTTTATTTATTCTCATTCTTTCCTGCTTTGTCAACATATTGTAGTCATACCTGTCAGCATTGGGGTGTGAAAATAAAGGATCTTATTTTTAATGTATAGAATACATTAGCAAATAGTTTAGAAATAAAATTCTTTTATTATAAAGAAATAGAATGGCGACCCCGGATTAATAAAGGGACTAAGCCGACAAGAAAATGATCAATGAAAGAAATAGAATCAAGTTATCAAATCGTATTAATCTTTTCTTCACTGTATATCTTACACATTCTGAATAAATAGCAGTGAATGAATCATTTATTTAGATTTTTTGTTTGATTACATTAAATAACAGAGGTGTCTCTGTTATAAATAACATAGGTTTACATCTATAGTTATAATGACGGCATTCGATTGCTTTCCTAACGTTTTATGCTCATTTAAGACAAAATTAGTTAACCATTAAGATCGACATCTTTAGATGTTTCATGTGTATATGTCTGTTCAAACACGCACCCAAAACCCAGTATCCACTTTCGCTTTGCTTCTAATCGAGTGTCCAGAATACAGCGTCGGTTCATCACTATGGACGCGTCAGCTGACAGTCACGCACCGCTTTATGACTGTTTTGACTGAGGATTGCACAGGAGGAGCGACGGCACCTGTAATGAAAAGGAAAGGGAATCCCGCCGTTTTTATGTTTATTCTAAAGTGTTACATTGCTTAATAAAACGAAAGCACAGAAAGATTCACATTTAAGAAGAAGGGGCGGCGCTGGTGGTTCAGCGGTATGGGTTGCGTATAGGGAGGATCGGCTCTTTAATGTTTATTGACACCCGTCGGAGAACGACTGTAAAATACGGGAGAATCCCGGGAAATACGTGAGGGTTGAAAGGTATGTGTAGTGTATACTGTTTAATAATCAATTTCAATTATTTAAGCGGCATTTATTCACGCCCCTACTTCTGCTGGTGCCACTGCTATAATCCTTTCAACAGAGTCTGTTTAATAGCTACATCGTAAAAGCCTGTCCTGCTTATTCAAATATTTCATTAATAGTGACAGTATAATATAGGATTCTCTGAAACTATAAATATTTAACTTTAATTTAATTCAGGCTATTTTATTCAACAACCAAACACAACCTCACGGCAACTCATGTTTGCATATAGCGGACTTGACATAGCGGACATAAGCGCATCACCACAAAGGTTATTCGTTATTCTTTTTTCTAGTAGTTCACTGACCAACGAAAAATACAGAACAATTAAGAAACAAATTATTGCTAACGAAATTCGTTTCAAAAAGGTATTTTTTTCCAAGAAAAATATACGAATTATTTTTTTGTGTTTGTGCTCGTCCAACTGTGGCGTCATGATTTTGTTCGGCTCCGTAAAAAAGAATTGAATCCTTTACAGCAAAAAGGGCACGGTCCGTGCGGGGTTTCTCTGTCTTCTCAATAGTGCTGGGCACAGATATAGGTTCAGGTTGGAGGCATTGTGTCCATTCCATGAAATGAAAAGTTAGCGACCACATATCTGTTGTAAGTGAAAAATACTCGACTGGTGGAAATGGCCTGTTGCAGCGCATCACGGATACGGTTGTAGGCTCGTAGAATAGCTGTTTTAGAGAAATATAATATTTTGTGCACCGCTTAAATGCATCACTAATTGATGGCTGCACCTGTTCGTCTGACTTCTGCGGCCGATTTTTTAAGTGCATTTCCCATTTTGGCAGCCTCATTCTTGCTGCATGAACAAATACTTTAATAATAATAATAATAATAATTATATATATATATATATATATATATATATATGGGGACGGTGTCACGGTGGAAAAGTGATGTCACCGGTGTTGCGTCTTAAAACCGGTAACACCGTCAACACCGTCTATCGCGGCAAGCCTACTTCACATGAGTTCACAGTAAAAGATTTTTGAATGTAAGTAAACGACATGAAAATATTGTGGTGAATGTACACATTTCATTCACACTACCGATATTAATTATATACAAAACACTTTTTCTACAGTTTTTCACTTTAGTACCTGCTAAAATTATACTTGATTTTGGATGCACCCAAATAAATAAAACTTAACAGTGCAATTGATGATAAAATGTTATTTATAAAAAGCTCATTACATTCCCTTTTACAATATGAACTCCCCTGAAACATGCCTGTCAAACTTAATCACTTAAGAAACGCTTTGACAATATTATGTAGTAAAGAAAACAACAACTGACGTACAGCTATGGAATGTTCAAATAATCAGTGTCCCTCTGGGAAACATACAAGACTAAGATCAGTAAAGCTTGTGTCAGAAAAAATGTGTCAGTTCTCTGCAAATGTAACGCATGTCTGTGTGAGCCGGAGAGACAGAGATGAATCTGTCAGCAGCTCTTTTGAAGGTCAAGTGCAGGTATTCATGTGGGCTCATTAAAGTGAAAACAGTCAAAATCTCAGACTCTCACACGTGTACACACACACACACACACACACACACACACACACACATCCTCTGCATGCTCTACATCATGACAGGGTAGACGTATATGCAGCCTGGTGGAAGCACGATGTCTATTAATGGTAAAATAAATGAGCAACTATTGACAGATAGATTAGTCACACATACTTAGACTCACATGACGACTGTGGCTCGAAACAAACTGTCAATCAAAATGCAGATTTTAATAGGATGGTTTAGCTCACTCTTTTTTTTCCTCTGTTGTTTAACACCAACATGCAAACAATAAATAATTAATTATACATACGAATGAGGATGAATAATGAATACCTGTTCTGTCTGTTTTACATTTAGCTCATTATAAGAGTTTAATCATTTTTAAATAAATATTTCAATTCATTAGTTATATATAATGCATATTTCGTATACATGTTTTCATCTTTTTCATCTATGACTACAATCATTATTGAAGAAATATATATTATCCTGTTGAACAATTGATGCAATCTTACACCATTTGGTTTTACTTAAATCAAAGAATTAAGAAAAAAAACTGTTAGAATTTTTTTGGGGGAAAAAAAATCACAGTTTCCTTTCTAAAATAATATGACAATATAAGAATTCAATTCAATTCAATTCAATTCACCTTTATTTGTATAGCGCTTTTACAATGTAGATTGTGTCAAAGCAGCTTCACATAGAAGGTTATAGTAAATTGAAAATGTCAGTTTAGTTATTAGCTAGTATATTATTAGCTAGTATATAGCTGAGTTCAGTTCAGTTCAGTGTTGTTTAATATTCACTACTTAGAGTTCATAAGAATAATAAAACTCACATTGTACAAAAAAAATGGATTTTGCTTGATCATGACATTAGAGAGCCCATGGTATGCATTAAAAAGGTTATATTTTAAATTAAGGTTATATTCCAACAACAGACTGATATGCATGCATGTGTACTGACAAAGTTCCTGTAAAGGTCTGACAAAGTCCCATACATTAACAGTCTTTTCTTATTCCTCCTTTAACAAATGGCCAGAGATACCCTGTTGCAGGGTAGTTTATTGTATTAATCACCCGAATGTTCACTCATTAATGTTCACTCATCTTCAGTCATGATCAATCCCACACCCGCTCTCTGCTAGTGTTTAAAGGGAAAGGTGTGTTCACGTTTAACCGGATTCGGCATCTCATTGTATTGTTTCGTGTCAACATCAATACGAACAGGTAAAAGATTCGGATGCAAGACGAATTATATAAATGACTCCGAGTTGATTCTTTGTTCTGAGAATGAATTGTTCTAAACAAGGTGCACGTTCAGATTTAAACCTCAGCTGGATGGTTTTATTCACTTAGAGCTTAGATGGATATTGACAAAAAAACATTTTTTAAAACTGGATTATGACTGTAAATTCTAATTCAATTAAATGAATAAATTGCATTTTGAAATACAATGAATATTTTCAAAGTGAAAGGTTATTTTAAGCTATAATAATATATCACAATATAGCTTTAATTGTACTTTTGATAAGCTAAAATTGAATTAAATTAAAATTTAAAATGAAGTTAAAAATATATACTTACAGACCCCAAACTAAATCTAAAGTCATCCTTCTCTATTCATTTATTCATTCATTTTCTTTTCGGCTTAGTCCCTTTATTAATCTGAGGTCGCCACAGCGGAATGAACCGCCAACTTATCCAGCATTTGTTTTACGCAGCGGATGCCCTTCCAGTTGTAAACCATCTCTGGGAAACATCCGTACACACTCATCCACACTATGGACAATTAAGCCTTACCCAATTCACCTATACCACATGTCTTTGGATGGAGGAAAAAACCCAGAGCAAACCCACGCAACCACGGGGAGAACATGCAAACTCCACACAGAAATGCCAACTGACCCAGCCGAGGCTCGAACCAGCGACCTTCTTACTGTGAGGCGAACGTGCTACTCACTACGCCACAGTGGCGCTATCCTTCTCTATTCCTCCCAAAAATAAAGTAATAGGGAGGCACTCACTCATCATCATGCACTATATATACCATGCTGAAGAGACTCCGATGGCCACCTTGTAGGAATGTGACATTAAATGATTTTTATGAGTGACTACAGCTTTGCTTTTTCTAAGTTATCTCCCATTTTCCAAACTGGAGTGTGGGAGGGATGTTAAAGAAAGCATGGAAATTCTGACTGCACAAGCACAGTCTGTATATATATACTGCTCTAAAAGCATGAAAGGGAAAAACGAAGGTTCTGGAAAAAATAATGATCATGTTTCGATCACTGATACAGGTGGACACAAGCTGCTCACATTGTTGGCTGCAAGTTTGGAAAAAAATATTTGAATGCATGATTCATAATAAAATACTATAAATGCTATATATGACAGTGTAGGTACGTAGTTCCTCAAGCATTCATCAAAAGAAAAGAGTTGCCCATTTCTCTGGGAAACAATAATAAAGCTCGCTTCCTCTATAAAAATCCATAGTCAGAAAATATTATGTTATATTACCTGACATTCCTGTTGCTTTTAAATGTGGAGCTGTAGTCTATTTACTACATTACTCAACAAGTGAGCAGATGGATTACAACCAATGAACGAAATCAATAGTTGTGGGTCAACAGAGCTGGCTAAAGGAGGAAAACATGACTTTATCATCTCTTTTACACCTGATCTTCAAAGATCAACAAGGGAGAAGCATCTCACTGATCAATGAAGAACTAAAGAGTAAAGTCTGTCATCAATAAAGCAGAATAAAACTCTTGCTCAAATTTCACTTGTTCCTTTTCCTTTTATCTGATTTGACTTTTAGGCTTGAGTCTCCACCTGCAGATCCACACACCCTGTTCTTTGTAGCTCTGAGAGATAATCTGACTCCTGCTGCTGCCAGATCAGCACATCAATGAACACATGTTGCATGAATAGACCCGATGCCAGTGATAAGAAAACTTATAAACTGATAAATGGCAAATAAAATCATCACAATCACAATAGTAAACAAAATCATCACATTGTTTTTCTAGTTAATAATAGTGCATGCATTCCATGACCAATAAACCAGTCTGAACTTTGTGACTTGACAAGTTATCCTGCTGGAAGAAGCCATTACAAGATGTGGTCATAAAGACATGGACATTGTCATCAACAATACTCATGTAGATTGGGGTGTTTTAAACCCAAGTGTTCCAAGGAAATCTCCTCCACACCACTGGCACATCACACTGCACCCCAAGACTGTTTGCCCACTGAAGCTAAGCAGGGCTGAGTCTGGTTAGTACCTGAATGGAAGATCTAAGTTGAAATTGGTGTTAGTGAGGCCAGCAGGGGGTGCTCACCCTGTTGTCTGTGTGGTTCCTAATACCCCACTATAGTGATAGGGTGTCAGCTTTCGAATGAGATGTTAAAGCGAGGTCCTGTCTCTCTGTGGTCATTAAAAATACTATGGCACTTAACAGTAGGAATGTAACAAAATTCTATCCCATGGTCTGCAGCTGTCATGGCCTCCCAATCCTCCCCATCCAATAAACTGCACCAAGTAGATTCTGCACACTGGTGGTGGTGAGGCAAGACAACCCAATCTCACTACACCAACCCTGACAGTATGACTGATGTGGCTTCTGGTGTTGTAGTTCACCTGCTTCAAAGTTGGTTATGTTGTGTTCAAACATGCACTGTTAATTTTATGTAATATCTATGGTAAAACTCTGGCAGTTGTGGTTACCAGAGCTTAACTTTAACCATAATATCTCCCTTTAGAATACAGTAGTAAAATATTTTAGATTTACATTAAAATACTGTATTTTCAATTTCCCATATAACTTATACAATGTTAATACACCAACCTACTGAAGTACTAACATCTGTTTTGTAGCTTTGTAACACTCAAAAAAAAAAAACACTAAAAGCATGGTTTGTGAGAAAATCAAATAATGAACAAAACATCACAAACAGCTTTTCCACAAAGTTGAAAGTGCTTCTTCTTAATAACACAAATACCACCATGGTCGAATTTGGTGGTAGGATGGTATATATCGCTAATGCAGACCTAAATTGTCAACCGTAATATTTATTTTATAAATCAGCATCTACTGTGACATCGTCACACCTGGGTTCACTCAGGAAAGCAAAGGGATCCCAGGTGTTATCAAAACATGTAGATTTATTTAAAAACAGTCACTTGAAGGACATTGAAAATACAGGAGACTCAGGAAGGACATGGGTTGAAGACAGACATCAACATAGACAATTCAATACCGGAAAAGGAACTAACTAAACACAGGAATATAAATACACATGGAGATGATGACACTGATGAAACACAGGGGTGAGACACAGGTGGAACAAATGAACATTAGGAAACAGCAGGAAACAGAACAAAGGAGCACATAGGGAAGGTCACATGACGAAAGCATAAGCACATGGAAGACAGGACCAGACAGACATGTCAATAAGTGGACGTGACTGTATAACGTACAGTGTGAGACACTCCCAGCATTTGTTCCGCTTGTCAAAACATTTTTTGTTCACATTTTTATATTTTGATATATAAAGTTCTTCCAATCTAGGTAGGTTTTTATTTGATACCTGTGGAAATATAGGGAAATATAGGGAAAGTTTAGAATGATAATAGACTCCACAGATAGAGAATTAAAAATAAATACTGTATCAAGGCCAAAATAAAAAGTAAATAAACAATGAATTAAGGTGAGGTCATTTACATTTCTGAAGAAATTAATTAGATTTTTTTCAAATCCCTTTTGTCTACTTTTCTGGAATACCTACCTATTTAAATAACTATATCGTGAAATAAATTGTTACTGTGAAATAAAATTACTCATACCATGAAATTTTGGTCATACCATTCATTCATTCATTCATTTTCTTGTCGGCTTAGTCCCTTTATTAATCCGGGGTCGCCACAGCGGAATGAACCGCTAACTTATCCAGCATTTGTTTTTCGCAGCGGATGCCCTTCCAGCTGCAACCCATCTCTGGGAAACATCCATACACACTCACTCACAAACACACACTATGGACAATTTAGCTCACCCAATTTACCTATACCGCATGTCTTTGGACTGTGGGGGAAACCGGAGCACCCGGAGGAAACCCACGCAACCACGGGGAGAACATGCAAACTCCACACAGAAATGCCAACTGACCCAGCCTAGGCTCGAACCAGCGACCTTCTTGCTGTGAGGCGATCGTACTACCCACTAGGCCACCGTGGCGCCTTTTTTGGTCATACCATTCCATCCTATATCATGGTAACACTAAAATAATGCAATAAACATTGATTTAACAAAATTAGAGGAATCATAAAACTGTAATGTGCATAAATAATTATAGAGACAAGAAAAAAGTAATATCAACAAAAATATCAACAAAAATATTCAAGTAACACAGTACATTTTGGAAAAGTCTATTACAGTGTACTCTTCTGCAGACCTCATTTGTAACAAGGCATTTTATCCTCCCTGGATATTTTGACTTTTTTCTGACCATCAGCTGTAAACCCCAGAGTTGGTTGTGTGTGAAAATGTAGATCAGCAGTTTCTGAAATACTCAGCCTAGCCCGCCTGCACTAACAATCATGAAATGTTCATGTTCAATATACCTATATTTATATGCACTTAACACACTGGTGCTTTAAATAGCATGCTGACAGGGGCTAATGCAACAAACATCCAATAACAAGCAGAGTCCCACAACACAGCGATAATGGACCCATTCGATACAGAATGCAATAAAAACTGATGTAGTTGCAATTGGACTGAAATACTACGCAGACACATCGAACAGAAAGAGGTGTAAGAGAGACAAATGAAACTGGATCAGAATGTAAAAGGAGACTTCACCACTCTTCTGTGGCCTTAAAAAGGATTGAAATGCTTTTTCCAAGAACAATATACACCAAATAGTTAGCCTTTTTGGTCACACTTTATTTTGATGGTCCGTTTGTTAAATTTGAGTTACATTGCAACTAATCCCATCAGATTAAGTAGACTGTTAGGTTGGGGTTGGGGTTACGGGTAGGGTGTGTAAGTTGACATGTACTTGCAAAGTATCTTATAGTCAGTTAAATGTCTGTTGAATGTCAGTATCAACAGATATTAAGTAGACAGTCTACTAATACTCAAATGGACCATCGAAATAAAGTGTTACCGCATTTTTAAACTGGTACTGATGTGTACGGACTCAAAAGCTTTACCAGTTTATATGCTATTAATAAAACTAATTATCTTCAAGGATTAATTGTTTTAAAGTCTGCTTTATTGGTTTTGTATGCATCATATAGTTTAACAATCAAATAAAAAGGGTTATTACTGGCTGAATATAAAACTTACAGAGCAGGACAGTTGAACACAGATTCTTATTGTCTATTAAAAGAGAACTAAACAGCCATGAAGCAGTTACACATCACTTCAGAAAGCCTGAATGTCGAAAAATCTAATAAAAATGACAAACAATTCTATTTTTATGAGTTTATTTGTAATATCTAAAGAGAGTGCAGCAATTTGGGCAGCCGAGAGAAAATAAATAGAGTATATGATGGCCAAACAAGCTTCATGACAGACTCCGAGTCAAATGATGTCTCTTTCTCACACACACACACGTAACCTTGTTGTCAATTCTGCCACACTATTTGATCAATAATATAGTTTTGCTTCTGAGAAGCTACTTTGCTTCAGAAATGGTAATGCTATCATCTCAAGTACATAATCTAACAGCTTCACTATTTGTAGTGACGCTACTGATCAGCACTGTTGAGAGCCACATCTGATGGGCACACACACAGGCACACGTATGCTCTCATCCGCTCTGATTAGAGGTTTACTGGTACTGTGAAAAGAAGCTAAAAGTGTATGTACATTATAAATAGATACAAACTGAATTTGTAGGTCTCTTTGAATAAAAGCTTCTCCTAAATGATTACTTTTAAATATTAATATATGATATGATTTAAAAAATTTTACCAAATAAAATCTCTATCATTTTCTCTTAGTGAGTGTCAAAAACACCCAAACATGGTCGTTTTTATCTCAGTGACTGGTTACAAGTGAACTAAGCCACTGTTAACTAGATATGAAGCATCAATTTCAGCTTAAGTGGTTTCTAAGCAAAACAGTTTCATACATAAAGAGATCAGTTATTACAGTAAATTAGCAATTGCATTTAAAAGTGAATCTCAGCTGTAGGGAGTCAGTGGGATTGAGTGTCAAATGGTGTGTCATGAAGCCACATATATATTTTATGTAGACAATTATGCCAATATTTTGAAATGTAAAAATAAACTAAGAGATAGAAAGAGATTAGTTAGACTAGACCGCGGAGTCACCATGTCTTTCTGTATGACCCTCTTCTCACTGCTCTCTGTCAAAGATGACATTCATAGTACTAATCAACAGTTGCCTTATCTGCCATAGCCAGATGCCACATGGCCCACACATGTCTGTCTGTGTGCTTAATCCCGCATCAACTGAGAATATAGCCAGAAAGAGACTGTCTTTGTGCGGCAGATTTCAGCAGAAGATTATCAGCAGGACGTTCAGTAACAGCCTCTGTGAAGGTGAAGTTTACTCTTTCATTACCTGTTTATTACATTTAGCGCTAAACGCACCTTAAAGGGATAGTTCACCCAAAAATGAAAACTCTGTCATCATTTACTCACCCTTGTTCCATAACCAGTGTGACTTTCTTTACTCTGTTAAACACAAACCAGTAACCTGTAACCATTGACTTTCATAGTATGTTTTTCATACTTCGATGTCAGTGGCTATTGATTCTGTGTACATTTATTCATTCATTCCTTTTCCTTCGGCTTAGTCCCTTTATTCATCAAGGGTTGCCACAGCAGAATTAACCGCCAAATTATCCAGCATATGTTTTACAAAGTGGAACCAGCAACCCTTCCAGCTGCAACCCAGTAATGGGAAACATCCATACACACTCATTCACACACATACACTACATCCTATTTGGTTTATTCAACTCACCTATATTGCATGTCTTTGGACTGTGTGAGAAACTGGAGCACCCGAAGGAAACCCACTCAAAGACTTGAACATGCAAGAACATGCAAACTCCACACAGAAATGCCAACTGACCCAGCCAGGGCTCGAATCAGTGACCTTCTTGCTTCGTGGAGAAAGAGCTAACCACTGAGCCACCCATGTTTCCCATTTTGTGTTCAACAGATTAAAGAAACACATACAGATATGAACCCACACAAAGATGAGTAATCTGACTTAATTTTCATTTTTGGGTGAACTATCCCTTTAAATAGATATTATGTTACTCACCTTTCTTATTTACATTATTTACATCTACATTATTACCTTTAATCCACAGCCTTGTGTCTTTCTGTGGGTGTTTATAACATGTCTGAAGTGACACAATACTTCACAATCATGAGCGTAGTGCATAAAGTAATAATGTTTGTTATTACTTCATCAGACCTCAATTGTCAGCAGCCAGAAGAATTGATTTGGTCTTGTTTGTATGTCATTTTAATCTCAAAAAACATCAGCCTTTGACATGCATTGTATGGACTGCTATGGACAAAAGTTACTGTAACATATTCACACATAGGCAGGTGGTAAACCCTGGTACTGATTAGGAAACAAACACATTTTTTAAATGTGCAAGTTGGGAATCACATTTGATGATTTTTTCAAGAGTTCACACTTAGCTGATGATTGGCCCTAAGCTCATAAGATCCTCGAGCCCGGGGCTCCCTCCCATTTGCAGGGTGAGAGGGGAGTTTGAGCTCAGGTAGATCTCGAGAACCCCCCGCCCTCCTGCTGCTCATAAATTGCTATGAGAGTATGCTGCTGGTGGAATTTGGGTATGGTACTTATTTGTTTAAGTCAATTTACTTATGGTGGGAGGAAACCGGAGGACCGGACATAAACATGAACTCCGCACAGAAATATCAACTGGCTGGGGAGAGGCCAAAACCAGAGGCATTCTTGCTGTGAGGCAGCAGTGCTAGCCACCGGGCCACCGTGCTGCCCCATAGAGGAAAAGGGAGGAGAGGGAGTGGAAGGGGGGATTCTTCAAGACGAAGATGACTGAGGTAAGATGCTTTGGTTATTTATACTAAGATGGGAATCGTCTGATTGGTGGATTATGCATTAGCTTGACTCTGGGCCAGCAGTTTCAATCATAAGTACGCGCTCCTCTCGAAATTAGTTTATAAATAAATTTCACAAAATCATTTTAAAAAAGGTGATCGCAAACTTCAGTTTTTTATTAAATATTCCTTCCTATATTCTTTATTTTTTATATTTAAATTAAATCACAATAAAAATAATAACATTATGAAAACCACATTTCAAATGTAATTTATTCCTGTGATGCAAAGCTTATTTTCAGGAGCCAGTTTTAGTGTCACATGATCTCTCAGAAATTCAATCTAATTTGAAAATCTGATGCACAAGAAACCTTTTATTATTATTATTATTATTATTATTATTATTATTATTATTATTGTTATTATTATTATTATTATTATTATTATTATTATTATTATTATTATTATTATTATTATATGGTGGCACGGTGGCGTAGTGAGTAACACGTTCACCTCACAGCAAGAAGGTCGCTGGTTCGAGTCCCGGCTGGGTCAGTTGGCATTTCTGTGTGGAGTTTGCATGTTCTCCCCGTGGTTGCGTGGGTTTCCTCCGGGTGCTCCGGTTTCCCCCACAAGTCCAAAAACATGTGGTACAGGTGAATTGGGTACGCTAAATTGTCCGTAGTGTGTGAATGTGTGTGTATGTATTTTTCCCAGGGATGGGTTGCGGCTGGAAGGGCATCCGCTGCGTAAAAAATATGCTGAATAAGTTGGCGGTTGATTCCGTTGTGGCGACCCCGGATTAATAAAGGGACTAAGACAACAAGAAAATGAATGAATGAATTCATTCATTCATTTTCTTTTCGGCTTAGTCCCTTTACTAATCCGGGGTCGCCACAGCGGAATGAACCGCCAACTTATCCGGCATTTGTTTTACGCAGCGGATGCCCTTCCAGCCACAACCCATCTCTGGGAAACACATTCATACATTCTCATTTACACACATACACTATGGACAATTTAGCTTACCCAATTAACCTGTACCACATGTCTTTGGACTGTGGGGGAAACCGGAGCACCCGGAGGAAACCCACGCAACCACGGGGAGAACATGCAAACTCCACACAGAAATGCCAACTGACCCAACCGGGACCTGCCCCAACCGGGGATCGAACCAGCGACCTTCTTGCTGTGAGGCGAACGTGCTACTCACGCGCCACCGTGGCGCCCAATGAATGAATTATTATTATTATTATTATTATTATTATTATTACTATTAATATTAATATTACGTTGAGAACGATGATGAAAATACCCCCATGTCTTTGGACTTGTGGGGGAAACCGGAGCACCCGGAGGAAACCCATGCGAACACAAGGAGAACATGCAAACTCCACAAAGAAATGCCAACTGACCCAGCTGAACCAGTGACCTTCTTGCTGTAAAGCAATCGTGCTACGCCACTGTGAAGCCCATAATAATTATTTATTTATAAATTATACACAAACACTGAACACTTCGGAATGGTGGTGTAGTATTTGGGGGTAATAGGACTCCTGTGGTCAAGCTTGCAGGTGCTACTCCACAGCTTCAAGGTGCACCCTTTTCATTCTAAGCAAACCAATTACACCCTGTTAATTAGCTCCATTCACCTGATTGTATGGCCTCGCTAAGGGCAGTGAGTAATTAAAGCTCAATTGACAGTAATAAAGTGTGTATGGCCTATAAAAAGCTCAGTGGCACAAAGGAAAGACCATAATCCAACTAAAACTGGCTGAATCAGAACAATCTCAGCCTGGTAGTTTATAACAGACAGCGACATGTTGTCACTGGACATTTGTGCTCATGATGTGGTGAGTTTTTTAGAGCAACATGTATGAATGCAGAATGATTTGAAATTCCAAGAAGAAAGATAGTATATACAGGACATTCACGTTTCCATGGCAATCAGTCACTCACGTGTCAGTCATGCTCTAGCTCACACCCGCGCTACATCTAATGCACATAGAGGTAAAGCGGCAAACACTCCTTCCAAGCAGAGAAGTCAAGCAGCGTAAGTTTGTTTGTGGTATCCAAACTGTACGCCACAATGATGAGCAAGGTTTTCAGTTCAGCTTAATACATAATTTATTTGCAATAATATTTTTGAATGACTTTTCTGAAATATGGACTGTATTACAGAGCAGAATAAAGCGCGAATGTGCAATGTACTATATATAAAAAATTGAACATAGGCCCATTGTGAAAACGTAGCCATATATACATTTCTGGAGATAGAAAATTATGTAGCCAGAGGTATGTACAGTTGAACTCAGAATTATTAGCCTCCATTTGATTTTTTTTCTTTTTTAAATATTTCCTAGATGATGTTTAACAGAGCAAGGAAATTTTCACAGTATATGTTTGACAATATTTTTTCCTCTGGAGAAAGTCTTATTTGTTTTATTTTGGCTAGACTTTAAGCAGTTTTTTTAAAGCAGTTTTAATAAAGACCATTTTAAGGTCAAAATTATTAGCCCCTTTAAGCTATTTTTCTTCGATAGTCTACAGAGCAAACCATCGTTATACAATAACTTGCCTAATTGCCTTATCCTGCCTAGTTAACCTAATTAACATAGTTAAACCTTTAAATGTCACTTTAAGCTGTATAAAAGTGTCTTGAAAAATATCTAGTAAAATATTATTTACTCTTATCATGGCAAAGATAAAAATAAATCAGTTATTAGCGATGAGTTATTAAAACTATTATATTTAGAAATGTGTTGAAAAAATCTGCTCTCAGATAAACAGAAATTGGGGAAAAAATAAACAGGGGGGCTAATAATTTAGGGGGGTTACTAATTCTGACTTCAACTGTATGGCTGCATTTTATCTTTAAAACGAATGCTACGGGGTAGTATGATGCCGTTCCTTTTCTCGCTTACCAGCTGACCACTTCCATATAGGCAGCTTTTCCGTGGTTACCAGTTTGTCCAGTAGCTCGACATTTACGTCGGGGACTTAAGATGCAGAGTGGAGTTGACCACAACAACGAAGTTCGAGTTCCAGAAAGTGTGAAAGACAAAAACAAAAGCTAAAAAATAAAATAAACAGCTAAATAACAGGGTGGGAATGTGGTAAAATCTGAAAATGTGGTAAAAGTCAGGCAAGGGCTTTTCTTTTTCTGGATTTCTTTTTAAAACACTGTGGTTGGGTTTAAGGAAGGGGGTGGGTGGGTCAATCTGTGCTTTTTAAAACATTATTGGTTGGGTTTATGGAAGGGGAGGGTGGGTCAATCTGTGCTTTT
>CAIGQQ010026439.1:1973-12770 GCA_903798035.1 Danio albolineatus | reverse complement strand
ACACACACAATGACTCTTCCAAAAGTTGCAACTACAATTGGAAAACATACACACACACACCAAACACTATAAAGTAATAATTAAAGGATGTAAGTCAATATTATTATCAATATTACAAACTACCCCATCAGCGGATGCAATTGATTCTTCGTGAATTCTCCCAGTGTGTCAACTAACATGACTTTTTGCAGCGAATTCGGTGTATATACAGGGAGTGTTACGTCCTCGACAGAAAGTCTGCGGTCTGGTTTCAGATGTCATCCTCAACGCTTCATGGACAGTTTCAGTTTCAGTTACGTACCGACCACGGTATATTTATTACAGCTGTATTTCCAATGATACTAAAGCCAAAATCTGTCCCGAATACTATGAATGTGTGTAAGTTACGATAGTTTTGGGTTTTATTTATTTATTCCTTACCTTTTCTACAATACCCAGCGGTACTACGTAATAGCATATGATGCACAAGTAACTTTCAAATATAATCTCACTGTACTGTGGACAAGTAAATGAAAGGGAATGCTATAACAGGGACTTCTGTACAGAGCGTGTGTGAAATATGTGCGTGCGGATTCGCCGTACTGCCATTCGAGTTCATGTATGCACCACGGTACCGTCCGAGGACTCTCCTAGGACCCTTCTAACAACAGGCTGTCTCAAGATGGCTGCCTTTTTGTGCCAGCCGCCCCGCAGCTTCTTCCAGCAAGCGCTGTCAAAACCCTCTCCATTAGCGGTGTCTCAAAGCCCCTGGGAAGACCTTGCTTGGTGCATTTGTGAAATTTGAAATGGACAAGTTGCCTGTTTTGTGTGCCTTCAGTGAATTCTTCCCCCGAGATTGCTTTTGTCCTTGGTTCTTCGCAGTGTACCAGACGGGGAAAAAAAAAGGAAGTCATGTGTAAAACGGCTCCCGTCAGCGGAGGGAGAGCATTCTGGCACAAAGAGGCAGGTCAAACGCAGCCACACAAACGGTGTACACTCTGTAGTCATGATGCTGTTTTATATTGTACATACAGATAAATATACGCACACAATATCCTTTAAGTTATCGGTTGAGATTGGGGTTATAGGCCATAATAAAGATGTAGATGAGGTATTATGCATTTTCAGAGAGTAATTATTGGTCGCTGTAGCCCCTGACCCGCTAAGCTCCCTTTAATAAGTAAAATCATTTCCTTCTTAATATGGCTACTTGTATATCTGCCGTTGACGGACCTTCAGAAAACATTTAAGAGAGGAGAAGCCATAAGATGCGAGGAAGCAAGTATATGACGCAATGACCCAACGCTTCGCAAGTGTTGTGCCAAGATAGAATAACCTTGTTCTTCATTCTTATTGGGTTGCAGATTGAGTCTGTAATGCAGCCGAGTGCTGCCTATGCCAATTCACCGCCTTCCTGTTACCTTCCACCAACAATTGTGTTTGATACACACCGATACGCTTCTTCCCAAGTGTACACAGTCTAACACGACCTTATAAATAGAAACACACTCGAGAGGCGCTCTCAAGAGCCACATTCTCCACAAGGCGGTGTAGGCGTTGTTGCTGGGTGAAGTGTTGTCAGTAAGTGTGATGGATGGGCTGTCACGATGAGTGGGGAGTGAATGATGGGAATTGTAAGGAGAACACAGGCAGAGTTCTGTGGGTCCAAGCCCTACACTACACTTGCCTCCAAACTGAAACCCATCCAGTTGGGCACTTTTTGCATAGGCGGTAACTCTTCCCATTTAAGTGTCGAAACATTTGCTCTGTTCCAAATACTAGTGAGCTGCCTTGATGTCTACTTTCTATATACTGTAGGTAGCTGACTTAAAGGTTACACTTTCAGCAGCCTTGGTTCTAGAAATATTTTCCCAACTTGATTTAAAAAAAAGGTTTTCAAAGGTGTTTTAATATGTGAACCAAATTAAGCAACCATGTGAAGAACAGCATTACAAAAATATTCGAACTCAGACAAAAAGACAAAGATACAAGATCAGTACAGACTCAGTACTAGGCATGGGACGATAACCGTTTTCAAGGTATACCGTGGTTTGGAAAATTTTCTGTAATACCGTTCCCAAGGTATTACTTTATTCTTTTTTTTGAATAATTTTATTTATTTTTTAGAACAACAGTATCTCCAGCAGAAAAAAATATCCAAAGATGCCGTTTTAAATTGTAAAGAAATCTATGTTTTTAAAATTAATGAAGGCAGCAGAAGTCAAAGATTCATTGTAATTATTTATCCTGACATGTTTACTGCTTTAAAATATTATAAATCTTTCAAAAAATAAAATATATTGTGTTCAAAGGGAAAAAAAGTTTTAGATTTTTACACAGACATTTAAAAATAATGTTTTAAAGCAGTAAACACAATACCGTGATACCTTGAAACTTGATATTTTTATCCAAGGTTATCATACTGTCAGAATCTTATACCGGCCCATGCCTACTCAGTACAGTACTCACCAGATTCAACGAAGGAAACAATTACAAGGGAGAGCAGTTCTGATTGGTGGAGATGTATTTGTAGTTATGGGTAAGTATTTTTAATGTAGTTGGGTAATGTTGTAGTTTCAAAATAAAAATAATAATGTAGGCTGATGGCTTCCATGAAAGCATACAGTGGTCAACATTTGAAGTGGATCAAAACCCTTCATCAAACTTGTTCTATAACTATTGAACAACACCAGTTCTTGTCTTAGGACAATTTTGGAATATTTTTGACCACTTAAAATGTTTATTACTGTATATTATTAAACAACCTTGGAAGTTTGAACACAATATGTATGTCTATAACAGTTTAGAAGTTTCAAATTCAGTTGCTCTATGGAGAAAAAAGGTTACATTTTAATTTCCAGAACTTGTTTGTGGCTTTTGCAAAGCAAATTTACAGGCAGTGTTGCCAAGTCTTGAGTTTTGAGTAAGCAATATTTTCAAGGTTGAACCAACGTGTTTTTAGCTGATGGGGACCACAAATGTGTCAATTTAAACTGTGGGGACCAATCACAAATGTGAAAAGTGATTTTCTACTGATGTGGATCCCAACCAGAGCACAATCATCTTTAGTATCCTTAAGTACATCCTATTCCTTTTACGAGTAGAACCTGAGGGGTTGGATTGGTGCCGTGACCCAGATGGGAGCGAGGTAATGTCAGGCACTAAAGGCGGTTTCCTTGTTAGTCCACCTGCATTCTATTCCAAAATCACTGGATCCTGCTCAGAGTGGGTCAAGTGTATCCGGAGAGGTTAAATTGGTGCCGTGACCCTGATAGGAGTGAGGTTTGGGGAGGGGGAGGGAAGGGGGAGGTTAAATAATGACAGGCACTAAAGGCTGTGGTCTTCAGTTTCCTTGTTAGTGCACCCCTTTCCTATTTCGAAACCACTGGTTCCTGCTCAGAGTGAGTCAAGTAGATTGGAGGGGTTAAATTGGTGCGGTGACCCTGTAGGGAGGGAGGTTTGGGGAGGGGGAGAGAAGGGGGCGGTTAAATAATGACAGGCACTAAAGGCTGTGGTCTTCAGTTTTCTTGCTAGTGCACCCCTTTCCTATTTCGAAATCACTGGATCCTGCTCCAGAGGAGGTCACGTAGATTCGGAAGGGGTTGAATTGGTGCCGTGACCCTGATGGGAGTGAGGTTTAGAGAGGGGGGATGGAAGAGAGTGGTTAGATTATGACAGGCACTAAAGGCTGTGGTCTTCAGTTTCCTTGTTAGTCCACCCGCTTCCTATCCTAAAATCACTGTTAAGAGTGGATAAGAGTTCCTGTTAAGAGTGGATAAAGAAGATCCAGAAGGGTTATATTGGTGCTATGACCCAGATGGGAGTGAGGTTGAGGGAGGGGGTGGAAGGGAGTAGTTAAATAATAACAGGCACTAAAGGCTGTGGTCTTCAGTTTCCTTGTTAGTGCACCCCCTTCTTATTCCGAAATCACTGGTTCCTGCTCAGAGTGGGTCAAGTAGATCTGGAGGTGTTAAATTGGTGCCGTGACCCTGATGGGAGTGAGGTTTATGTGGTGAGTGTAACGGAGGCCTGCTAGTGAGAGCTGCTTGAGTAAACCTCACTCCACTGATCTCAAGAGGTGCACTAGTGACAGTCGCTTTAGTGTCCTTGATAGTGTGCCCTCCTCGCATGAGCCACAAATCCTCAGGTTGAGTCCCATTTGGAGTGGATCAAGTACAACTCAAGGGTGTCCAAATGAACCATGATCCTATCCTAATCAAGCACACTCACCTGTCGGTATTCCTAAAGGCTTGTGTGTTTTGGGATTGAGTTAAACTCTGCAGGATAGTGGCCCTCCAGGACAAGAGCTGTCCTCCACTGCACCAGAATTTCCTAGGCAAGTGTGTTGGAGCTGCTTGGATCTTAAATTTGCAGGACAGTGATCCTACCGGAGCAGAATTAGATAGCCCCCTGTTTTACCTAATATATTTAGGTATTGGATTTTTAAGTCATTCTGTTTTGCTCTCTCTCTCTCTCTACTCTATTAGGTGGATTTTTTCAATGAACTTGTACACGTAAAAACTACACATGGAATACTGCCTTCATGTCCACTGCCTACTTAGCCAACAAAGCCTCTACACCAGCATTTAAACTGAAAAAGCAACTTATAATGTACTGCTATCTTAACAGCACGCCAACGACAAACTTAGATATTAACATTTTTTTCCAAGCATGTTACTATGATACAGTATAAGTTGCTTCTTATCTAATTGCTCCAATTAAAATAGGCTTATAACACATTATCATTTGAATTTGAATGGTAAATAAAAATAGCAATCTAAAGCCATCTTGGATGGATTTTTAAATTGGATGCATTGTAGTGCAACAGTGCATTGTTTTTTATTAATTCAGGTGATGCTGCCTTCTTTTGAAAACTCTTAAAAATCCTGCTTATTTTTAGGCAGCTCTGATGGTTTTGGAACAGAGCCATCGTTTATTTTGGATCTATTGGTTCTTTCAGACATCACAGCACCAAAACTAGCAAAGATTGACCACTATATTAATGAGAAAGCCATTCTAGCCAATCCGTTCATACGTTTGGGCCATTTTCACTCCTTTATGAGCCTCCCTCGCATTTCCTCCAAACAACAAGTCTATTTCCTCAGACAATTAATCTTTAGTGTTTTTTTTTCAACACTGTTAAAGATCTGACATTTAGAAACCATCAGTGTTCTCTCTTCCACTGAGCCACCAATGCATGGTGCTCACAACGCATGAGGACATTCAATTTTGAACATCTCGGCTGGAGACACAGTTAAGGCCCATCTACAGTGTGTTTTTTGAGCCAACGCTCTTATTTATAAGACTTACTTGACTGTCTATGTAGCCTTTTAACCGATCATTGTTACCCAACATGGATATTAAAGTCATTTTGGATGTCTGAAATCGCTCCTTCGACTCCTCTTAGGAACTGTAGCAGTATGTGTTACTTTGAGGGGTGTAAAAGGGAATTCTTTTCCATTGGAAAAGCAAAGGAATTGCATGTTATGGCCTACAGGTCAGATATTGGGAATGCTTTGCTTCTGTGTTCATACCTGTATTCGGCTGAATATGTAAATGTAAATATTATTATCACCCTCTTCTCTGAAAGTTTATCACTTTGTTTTGGTTCACATAGATTTTTTTATTAACATTGACTGTGCTTTCCTCTGTTATCTTGAGGGGTTTTTCATTTTCTGCCTGTGAATGTGGGAACTTGGGCCTGAATTTGCCCAAAAGTGCGAGACTAAAAGAAAGTTACTCATGATTATTTTGTTTTGCTGTTGCACACAATTTGAGTTTTGTAAACAGGTCTGTTCATTTTGAAGATGATCCATTCTTGTAAATATGTCCCTCTACAAGTAAAAAATTGTATATTTTTACGGACTCTGAGTTATTAATACTTCATTTACAAATAAAATAATCAATGACAAGCTATTTGGCAGCCCGTTATTTGGTTAGAGCAAAACAAGCACGGACAGAGAAGGAACATTTGTGATGGACTGTATAGCTCTCTGATGAGACGATCATCAAGCAAACTATTAAGAAAACAATTACGCCAAAAACAAAAGAGCCACGATTCTAATATTATACCAAAATATTTTAATTTGATTTGAGCTATTATGTAGACACAGTGAAATGAGCGAAACAAGCGATGTCATTAGACAATGATAATGTTCCCACACTCCAGTTTCACGCATCCTCGATTCAGCAAATTATCATTTAAATGAAGATGACATTTGCATCGTTGTGACTTTCCACCATTTTGATGTAGACTTTTTATTTATATCAGCTAAGAATTTAGAGCAGGTTTTTTTTTTTTTTTTTTCAACCATGATCCAATGCAACGGAATCTTTAGGGTGACCCTGATTACCTTGGTTTCATGTTCAGGTAAACCACAGGATAAAGTACATCCAGGTTGTTAGCGCAAAACCCTGACAGGTTTATTGGCAGTTGTCAATTTGCCAACCTGATTTCACCAAGTATGACATATTGCTGGATTAACATCTATGTTGATCCTTGTACAACATTCCAATTAGAATTAAGGGATATGTTTATAGTTTATGCTAAATTTAGGCTTATGGTTAGGTTTATTCACCTATACGTTATTGATATCCAACTATTATTCCTCTCTGATTTTGGGAATCATTTACAGTTATGGTCGGGATTAGGGGTAGGGAATAGGTATGGATTACATTTTTGAACAAAAACGATGTTGCATAGATGTTAATCCAAGATCACATCGTACTTGGCAAAATCATGACGTGCAGTTGTCTACTGTTGTTTACGACTGAAAGACTTACCAAACTATCACTTGAATGTGTCACGGTTGTAGTAGGGAAAGGAGAGCGAGGACTCAAATGCAATAAAATGGGAATTTATTTATAATAAAAAAAATAAAGGGAAAAAGGCAAAACAAACTACCCTGAGGGGGAAAACATTAACAAAACAAATAAACACTCAAAAACAAACTTGACTGGGCTGGCAGGGAGAAAGCAGGGCTGGACACGACAAGGCAGGAGGATAATCGAGGATCATTGACGATCATTGACGCTGAAGTGACACAGGACAGCAGACATGAGGAGAATATAAAGCAGAACTAATTAACAAACAAACAGGTGAACATAATAGACTAATAATGGGTTAACAAGGAGAGTGGGGCTAGACAATAGACGGGAGAGCGCATGACAACACAAGCCATGTGCTCACATAAAGACTAGAACGCGCAGCCAATGAGAGAACTCATTTACTGCGTGCTCACATGACGACATAAGCACGCGGCGTGTGTAAACACACACACCACGTGCTAAACACAACAACAGAGGACTGAACGCAAGACACAAGCACACGATAAAATGAAAACATCTTACCGTGCGCTCACACACGCAGCGTGCATGTTTCAACCCAGCGCCACCCGAAACAGAACCTGACTAGACTTAAAGGCGCTGGGAATGAAACAGCACGCCACAGACAAACGATCACGAGGACAAGAGTGCGCAAATCGCGAACACGCCCAGACCCCACACGCCCGCATCAAGCGGGAGCGCGCAAGGTGCAAGCGCGCCCACCATTGGCACTCATACAGAGACACAATGACAACACACAGGACTAGACAGAGCTAGTGTCTGGACTCTGCCACCGAAACAAGAATTAACAAGACAGGAGTGGCAGAACCCTGACAGAATTTACTTTATCCCACTTATTATTATGACTACTTGCTACAAAACCTTTAAAAGTTACAACAAAACATTTTTCTAAGCCTTAATACTGTAGTTAATTGTTTAATTAAACGGAAAAGCACTCAGAAACAAAAATGGATCACACTTACCTTCATATTATTCAGTCACAACATGGCGCCAAACAGTCAAAAAACGGCTCGAGCATAGAAATGTGAACGTATTAACTAACACACTCAAGTTGATTTAAAGTACCAGAATGAGTCTGTGTTATACCAATCAAAATAAAGTATTCCAGGCAGCCATGTGTCACATCCTCTGCAGGTTCCCACAGTCCCAATCACCATTCGCAATCACCAGCCACCACACACCACAGCCGTGAGCACTCCCCTGATTATTGATTCCTCACACCTGCAAGCACTTCCCTCAGCACACATAAATACTCGCCTCACTCATTCACTCACTGACTGGTATCACGTTCACACGATCAACGCTACCTTCTCGTCTTGTCATCCTTGGATGCTCTCCTGTGCTCCCAACCACTCAGCCCTGCCTTCATCTGATCCTACTAAAGGGAAGTGACTTTGATTTCACATTAAGACTTGTGTGCACTCTATACTCACCTACCTGGATCTCCTGCTCCTCTCTGGATCAATGCTCCTGGCTAATGTCCGAGGCTCAGACTCACTCTCTCAGTTCAAAACTAGATTAAAGACCTATCTTTTTAGTAAAGCATACACTCAATACGTCACTTAGCTGTATGATGCATGAATGTGCTCCACGCATCTCATTTATATACACTATGAACTGCAGCTACGCTAATTATTTTCTTTGTTCTCTATTCCAACTGGGGATACTCATCCCCAGGCCCCCAAAGACTATGCAGCGCCACGCATGCGATCCAAGACCCATGACGAGACGATCCCAAGGCTCCTTAACCCTGGAACTCGCTGTATCCTGAGCAGCTGCTTGGCGGAGTAGCAAGCAAGAGGCGGATTCCTGTGACCCTCCAAGGACAGACGAGCCTCGAGTTCTCCAGCCTCCGGCGACTAGACTGCAGCTAGAGCTGCGCACCGATGGATTACTCTTCAGTGTTTGAACTCTAAGTAGTGAATATTAAACAACACTGAACTGACCTGAACTCAGCTATATACTAGCTAATAATTTACTAGCTAATAACTAAACTGACATTTTCAATTTACTATAACCTTCTATGTGAAGCTGCTTTGACACAATCCACATTGTAAAAGCGCTATACAAATAAAGGTGAATTGAATTGAATTGAATTTGATCACACGTGTGTCTTTATTGAAGTCCTTTCAATAAATATATCACTTTTGTAATCCCTGACTCCCTCTCCTTGTTGTGACCGTGACACCATGTAGCCTAGCCTAATAACTCGAAATAACATACTGTACCTTGGAAGTTTTAAGTTATTTACTCAGGGTTAATCGTGGCATGCTTCCAATGATCTCAAGTGTCGGCAGACGTCTTCCTGACAATTATTGGAAAAAGTTCGAAATTTGGATGAGAAACACAGGAGAAACCATTTTTGCAGCACAGAAGTATTTTTTTATCATACTCGATATTTTTTTTTTATTAAATATGTGAAGGTATGCGAGTAAAATCTTGTATTGTTGTGATGACCATCCTCTCTTGAAAGATGTAAAAAAAAAAAAAAAAAACAGTGACTGCCAGCCAGTTTTGAGGAAAACATGACACAGCGGGTTAGTTGTAACAGGGTGTGACAATTAAACCACACACTGTTGGACACCAATTAAACAAACCAAATAATTGTTGAATTTTGAGTGTAATGTAGAGAAGGTTTTATATAAAATAATCTCAGCAGTGAATATTAAACCACACTGAACTGAACTAAACTGAACTTCATCGCTGAAAACTGGACGGACACTGTTTCAATTCACTACAATCCATGTGAAGCTTTTTTTAAATAGTAAAAAAATATAATTTTATTGCTAATTATGCAAATAAATGCATTGTATGATCATGGGTGATAATGCAAATACTGTAAATACAATATAAGTAAATAAACATACTATGTCATGTAGAATTATAAATAAAATTAAAGCTGCAAGCAGCAATGAAAGGGACCTCGCACCACCGGCCCACCGCCGCCCGATGGCCCCACCACGACAGTGAACAGCGGACGATATAAATTTGAGCCGAAACATTCAAAAAACCTGAGAAAATCACAGATTTATGCCAAACTTCCTCCTGTCAGCAGGTGGTGCTACGACTGTGAAAACCTATCGGCACGTGGATGTTTTCAGGAGAGGAAGTTTATCAAACATGTAAAGTTTCAGGATGGTCGGACACTGTTTCGTCGAGTTATAAGCCAAAGTTCCTTCAGTCAGCAGGTGGCGCTATGCCTGTGACTCAATATAGGTTTGTAGATGTGTTCAAGAGAGGAATCTCATCGAACCTAGGAAGTTTCAGGCAGGTCAGACATCGTGGGGCTGAGTTATGAGCCAAAATTTGTTCTGTCAGCAGGTGGCGCTATACTGTGACTCAGTGTTGGTATGTAGATGCCTTCAGGAGAGCAATTTTATCAACCATGTGAAGTTTCAGGCTGATCGGACATTGTGTGGCTGAGTTATAAGTACTTCCTCCTCCATGGCGAAGCGTTGATGTTTGTCAGTCCGCCACGGACACGCCCCTCGGTGAAAACTCTAGATCTTCGCAATTTAGCATCGCCAAGGCCTTTAGATGATAAAACCCAATTTTGGTGTTGATCCGATTAAATCCCTAGGAGGAGTTCGTTAAAATACAACGCCTGGAAATGGCAAAAATGCCACTTTTTCGCCGGAGGAAGTTAAAAATATCTGACTTCCTGTTGGGTTTGACATTTCGCTCCAAGAGACTTTTTTGTAGGGTCTGTCATGTTTGAGGTGTGTGCCGATTTTCGTGCGTGTGCGTGATTCCTGGCTCGGGGGCTAGTCCGTCACAATTTTCTAGGTGGCGCTGTCGAGTCATTTTGACACGCCCACTTTTGAAACCAATAAATAACGAAATTTTTCGCCACTTCTGGGGCGTGTGCAAAGTTTCGTGAGTTTTCGGGCACGTTTAGACCCTCAAAATCGCGATCATTTACCCGGAAGAAGAAGAAGAAGAAGAAGAAGAAGAAGAAGAAGAAGAAGAAGA
>CAIGQQ010026434.1:1103-16066 GCA_903798035.1 Danio albolineatus | reverse complement strand
CAATAATAACAATAATAATAATAGTAATGATAATAATAATAACAACAACAAAACAATAGCATTAATAACAATTTGTGGAGGTGGAAGTAATATGTTCAGCCTTTAAGTGTGTAGTGTGTGTCAGTTGCTTTGTGGTGCATTAAAAAAGTATGACATGCAGCATGGATTAGTCCAGTGCAATGCCCAGGCTACCATGCCCATGTCACACTTACCCTGTGAATGTAGTATATGCAAGGAGGAGATATAAATGCAAGTGCGTGTGCTTTTTTTTTTTTTTTCACCTTTAAATTTGTAATAAAATAAATGATTATTACATTTATGTTGAAAAAGTTATGCTAGTTATATATATATAATTTTAAGTTATAAAATCTCATTTTAAAATGTTTATATAATTACTACTATTTTAATTTGCTGTTTTATCAAATAAAAAAAGTATTGGTACGGTGCTCTTTTGACCAAACTGAATGACTGTAAATAGAGTAAATACTCTAAACCAGACAATGATAATCATTCAGTATACTGTTATTTAACCTGGTCTGTGTACTGATGTCTTCTAACTTCACGTTTAATATACCCTCTTTTGTGTTTTCTCCAGGACATAGTGATGACTCTGAAGGAGAAACTGTCAATAACACGTATTGAACACTTTTCCCTAGTACTTGAACAACAATACAGCATCAGCAAACTCTATCTACTGCATGACGAAGAGATTATTCAAAAGGTACACACAAACACAATACAAGATCAAACAAAAATCAGTGAGACCATTGATGGGATATACCGTAATAGTTAATATATATATTTGTGTGTATATGTATGTGTGTGTGTTCAGTTTTATATTGGTTTGAATAATATTATTGATTAATATGCATATGTTTTTATGATTTAATGGATATATTAGACTTGCTTTGTTTAAATAGTAATGCGCTTTTTAAATAATAATAACAACAACAATGGTCCCAACATACAGTATTTCCTGTTTTACTATTTTAGTTTCTATAGCTTCCGAGAATCCAAAAAGAGCAACATATTGATTAATAATGTTATGATAGCTGTTTTAAGATCAAGACATGATTGAATTGCTTTGTTACAGTTATGAAATAGTTTGTTATCAAGCAGGAAACGTGCATGCCGCCAATGACATGACCACATTGAAATGATCTATACCAGTGTTTCTCAACTGGTGGGTCGCGACCCAAAAGTGGGTCGCGGGAACATTTTTAGTGGGTCGCGGAGTGTGTGGTCAAAAAAACATTCATTTTTAATTTATTTAGCTTATACCGGACTTTTATTTTAAAATGTACATGCGGCAAGAGTTTAGTTCATAGGAACTGAACCTTTCCTTACCCTAACCTCTGTTTACAGAGGTTTATTTGTCGTTTTTACTTTGTAATATTTCTATAATTTGATACATTTTGTTAAATGACAGCAATAAAAATATTGTTTATTTGTAAGACTTTGTGATTTTATTATGATTTATCTGTCACTACTTGTCTATGTTAACAAATAAATAAAAAATAATTATAATTCCTAAAATTATATTATAAAAATTTGGGTCGCGGCTTGATAACCATGCAAAAATGTGGGTCCCATGGCCGAACCAGTTGATAACCACTGGTCTATACTATTTCCTTACAAAGTGATTGGCTTAACATGTATAAAACAGGATCATTCTTAAAAAGTGATCTTTTGCAAAAAAAAAAATTTTTTTTTAATTTTATCCATTTACAATGCGTATTACCGAGAAAACATTCTTTTAAAGAGTTTAGCTACTTCTTTCTACACACATTTGTAAATGTTAATTGGCTCTTGTGCAGTATACTGTTTGATCTAATATACTCTGTATGTGTGACAGGTGGTTGAAAAGAAGGAGACGCATGACTACAGGTGTCTGTTCCGTGTCTGTTTTCTACCCAGAGACTTTAAAAGCATGCTCACAGAAGATCCTGTGGGCTTTGAGTATCTGTACTTACAGGTGAGTGTTTTTTTTTCTTGTTTATTTCCTGCTATAGTAGATGATTGTACCCCTGTAAGTAAATTACTAACCTTAATGCACATCCATCCATATTTTATAAACAGTCCTATAAATGATTGCCATTAGATTGTTTTCTGAATATATGCATATTCGTTTTTTGTTGTAAAGAATATGCTTGTTTGCATAGAAAGCATGAAATGGACGTTAAGTTCAAGGAAGTTTACCTTTTCATGATTTATATCTGACTGAAATGGTTTTTGAAGTGAAAAAAATGCATGATTTCATCCTTTGGGAATTCATATCATTGCTGCTGCTAACAAAAAGAGGAAGATTTAAATGCCAGTTTGTACTAAGTTGCTGATGACCACCAACAGTGAATTTAGGCTTGGACTATCAGGCAGGGCGGCATCTTCCTGGGGGAGGCACGTGAAGTAAATTTTGGGGTTTGGTGTGTTGGTGCCATTGAAGCTAGGTCTGCCACTTTTTTCTGAATCACTGTCGGCTGCTGGCCGAATGTTTTGTTGCATGATGAGAAAGAAGAGCTAGAATTTTCCGACAGAATCATATCATATTCATTCAAACCCTTGCCTCTCTTGGCAGGGCATAAACGGGACCCACACTCATAGCCCCACCCTACAAACATACCATGTGACCAGAATTCCTTTTAAAGGGGGAGAGAAGGTTAAGATATTTGATTAAAGATTATGAGGGGATATATATATATATCTAAGTAATGAAGTGAACAGAGTCGTTGTTTATAATAAGTGCTACTATATATATAGAAATAAATATATAGAGAGTAAATTTTGATTTCACGCCGACTTTAATAAATATCTAACTGTAGCAAAGCTTCAATTGGAAAAAAATGAATTAAAAATAAATTAAATATTGTTTTTTTAGCGTTAGTAGTCATTGTCATTAGCATTTATGTTATGTCATCTAGATGAGTGAATAAATGTGCCTATGTATGCGTGTGTGTGTGTGTGTGTGTGTGTGTGTGTGTGTGTGTGTGTAGAGTGTGAGTGATGTATTGCAGGAGAGATTCGCAGTGGAGATGAAATGTAATACAGCTCTCAGACTGGCTGCTCTACATGTACAGGAAAAACTAGCCAGCAGTGGACAATCCCTTAAAACACCACTTAAAGCTATCATGTGAGTACACATACATTAACACTATGCCACACTGTAATTGTCCATACAATTTTCACGGACTATAAAACCTAGATGTTGAATTTGATTGCTTGTTATTATATAATGTTATATTAATTATATTAATTATATTATATTATATTATATTATATTATATTATATTATATTATATTATATTATAAAACTGAAAATATTTTCTTATTTAAAGAGCGTGTTAGGCAGGTCCAAAACACATGTACACGTTGCTCACTACACACACAGGCCCATCCGAGGGTTGTCCCCCCCTCCCAAAAACAAAAAGTAAAAAAAAAATTGCACTTTATTGTGAAAAATATATGTGTTTACCTAAAATAATTGTATATGTAGAAAAGAAAAACGCATTCCGCATTTAAAATGCGTTTAGAAACTATTGAGTTCCCCCTCCTCTTTCTCACACTGGTTTGGTCCACTGCTTTTCCCGGTTCATCTCCGACTATGTGCAGCACACACACACAAGTCAGGTGTGTGTGGCCTTACGCCTCGGCTCAGTTCTAGATGCTCGCCAGTGAGGAGGGTACTTTATTCACTTTAAAAAAAGTGATTCTCTTTAAGGTTGTTGATACAGACTCATTCATAAATTATTTGCGGTAAAAATGCTGATTACCGATGTATTTTCCATGTGTCTGCTATATTAGCGATTGAAATACCCATCTAGTTAATGCGTCAGCTTGTTGCAAAGTGCACTGCAGCTAACGCGCCAAATTTGCCATGCAATGTTTTATTTGTGACGAGAGGGCATAATGTTTACAACATAAACGGCCACATTTAGCATATTTTGTAGCTGTGCTTTGCTAAATGAGCACTGTACTACGTCTGAACTCACCCCACTGTTTTTCTGTATCAATTTCCATTCTGTTCGTATATGACAATTAATTCAAAATAATAACTTTAACCTTTTTTTAATTCCTTGTTTTTATTGTTGTGATTATTTTTATAGTTTTATGTACGTCATGTAAAGCACTTTGAATTACCATTGTGCTTCATCTTGCCTTGCAGTGACTAGATAAAGTGACAGAGAAAAGGAAAGTGGACATAAGATCATTTTTCAGTGCTCTTAAACGCCAATAAATACAAAAAGTTCACATATTAAGGCAATTTGGCTTTAAGAATGGGTGATTATGTAAACACAAATGTCACAATATCATTGACAGGCAAAAGAGAAGGAAAATATTGAGGCAGAGCAGGGTCAGTCAGATGTACAGTGTCAGGTAAAGGGGTGAAGGGATAATGACAGTTTTTATTTGGATGAGCAGTTTCTTTAATGTTTTTAGTGTTGTCGCTGTTCAGTTCAGCAGATGATCATCACATGCTCACCTATTTACAGTATCATCTGTCGATTTAACAAGTGTAATGTAAACAAGTGAGTTATTATGAGTTTAGAAAACATCTCTCCTGCATTTCTTCTGCTTCAGGAGCCAGTGTTGACCGTACACATCTGCTGTCATTGAACCTGAGTCTCAATGCTGAAAGAATAATGATAGAGCCAAAGTTTTTAACTGGGGACATATTTTTAGAAGTACAATTTGACTGTATTATTTGTGTCCCCCTCAAAAAGTTACTCAAGGGAAATTTTATATTTATTGTCCCCCCTAGTGTTAAATGAGATTTACGCCCTTGCACACAGGGATGCACAGCAGCAAAAAATAGCTATGAAATTTTTAACACATATGTTTTAGGGCCTGTTCATCATACAGTCCTAAAGTGTGTTATTTAGAGTATGCATGTCTGTATTTGTTCTGTCTAAAGGAAGGAGTGGGGTATTGAAAGCTTTGTGTCCCACACTTTACTGCGCAACATGAGAGAAAAGGACTTGAAAAAAGCCATCAGTTACCACATGAAAAAGATTCTGTCCCAGGAGCCCAAGCAAAAGGTATGTACATGTGTGTTTACTATGAAAATTGTGCGGAAGAATGTAAGTCATGCATGATGTGCTGTATAATTGTAAAATACAATTTTAGAAGTACTGATCGAATACCATAGTTTCACCATGGTCTGTGTGCACAAAAAAATATACTTTTACTGTACAAAAGCTGTTTTGGAATTGTGCTGTAATAATTACATTTATTTAAAAATGTTCCCACACGTTGCCGTTTTCATAGGTGATCTCAGTGGATCAAGCTAGACTGAACTACATGAATGAGATGTCTGAACTCAAGTCATATGGAGGAAAAGCTTTTAGTGCCACTATGATGGTAAGAGATGTATTCTGCATCTTAATAGCCACTTTCAGGCATGAAATCCATTAAAGTGCTGTAACAATTTTCCCAGTAAATGTACATCACATTGATTCAAACATGCAATGGCTTTTCTTCTGCCTTCTGCTTTGTTACTGCTCAAACTTTAATACCAAACTGCCATTTAAGAGAGTGAGAACATTGCAAATGATCAATCCAATAATCTTTGTATGGACACAAATCATCAAAACGTACAGTGATATTTGGTTGGTCTCACACGGGACACCAAAACTTTAGTTATAATATTGGTCTAAAACAGGGATGTCCAAGCTCAGTCATGGAGGGACGATGTCCTGCAAAGTTTAGTTCCAGCCCCAATCAGACACACCTGGGCTAGCTAATCAAGCTCTTACTAGACTTTCTAGAAACATCTTTACAGGTGTGTTGAGGCAAGTTGAAGCTAAAATTTGCAGGACACCGGCCCTCCAGGACAGAGTTTGGACACCCCTGGTCTAAAATATTAAAATTAAAAGTGGTTTTAGTATTAACATTGGGAGTTTGATTAATCTTCAGGTGAATGTAGGTAGAAGATTTGTGCCTTCTTTTAAAATAGGGCAATAAATAACAAAGATTGCTGAAATGAAAATGATTTACATTTGAAGAAGTTTATCATCTGGCCAATCTGATATCAATTGCATTGTAGACCATCTTGCTGTATTATCAACACCAGAAATTAATAAATTGTAATGAATTAAGTTTTATAGCAAACGAATAGGCAAGAATGACTAACAACTACTATGTGCACCATGAATGAAGTGCATACGATTGAATAATAAAATGATTTATTTGGAAGCTGTGATAATTTGCTTGTTATGTAAAGATAAACTTGGGCCTAATAAGGTGAAATTACCTTTAGGTGTTGACATAATCCGGTGGGCAATGCTAAATACCAGTGTAAATGGGGGTATAAAAGGTTTTGAGCTTGTCCACTTTCAACCACAACCACGTTTTACCAGTCCTGATTTTAACACAAGTCCACTGTATTTGATATTGTTTTGTAGCTGTCAAATAAAAGCTGCCACGCTTTGTGCAAATTTCCAATGTCTCCTTTTGCATTCATATGCATATGTATATATTGAGCATCCTTATTTTACAAAATTACATACATCCTAAAAAGTTTTCTGCAAAAGTTTAGCTCCAACCCTAATCAAACACACCTGCCTATAGCTTGCCAGTGATCTTGAACACACTGTTTATCATGTTCAGGGGTTTTTATAAGTGTTTTATTAGGCTTAGTCCTTTTATTTTATTAGCGGAATGAACCGCTAACTTATCCGTCATATGGTTTATGCAGCGGATGCCCTTCCAGCTGCAACCTAACTCATCCACTGCAGCCAATTTAGTTTATTTAATTCACCTATGCCGCATGTCTTTGGACTGTAGGGGAAACCCAGAGCACCCAGAGTAAAACCATGTGAACATGGGGAGAACGTGCAAACTCCACACAGAAACGCCAGCTAGCCCAGCTGAGGCTAGAACTAGCGACATTGTTGCTGTGAGGCGACAGTGCTAACCACTGAGCCACCATGCCTGAAAGAAGATTACTTAATGTGAATGATAAATGTACAAGTGAACCTTTTCGTTTATTCCCATCCTTCTGTGAACTTTTGAAAATGTTACAGTTTCTGTTTCACTTGTTCCCTCTCTGTTTAACTAGCTGCAGGACAGAGAGTCAACGGTGAGTTTGTTAGTGGGAGCTAAGTATGGTGTCAGCCAGGTTATCAATCACAAGCTGAGCATCATGACAACACTCACCGAATTCAGCTGCATCACCAGAGTGGAATTATTACCTGAGTCTGACAGAGTTAGTCTGGTCAAGATCTACCTGCAGGATATAAAGGTATACACTAATCATATATTTCTACACGTTTTCCGTGTTCTATTATTCTTTCTCATTGTCACACTCTTCCTGTCCTCAGCCGATAACATTGCTGATGGAATCAGTGGCAGCCAAAGATTTATCATGCCTGGTTGCTGGATATTGCAAACTGCTTGTGGACCCTCAGATCTGTGTGTTTCCCTGGTCACCTAATTCAAAGAGTCATCGGATATCAGCTGAAGAGGGTATACAGTCTATTTGTCTTTACACTGCTTCCATGCTTTTGGCAGAATCTGAAAACTTCACTTCCACACCTCTCACATTTTCTGGATGTAATAATAGTCTAAAAATAAAGTATGCTATAAAGCAAGTTTCACACTTTTGAAAACAGTTTGTATCTTACAAGTGCCTACACTCTCAGCAAAAGTGGTTCTAAACAGTACCTAATTACAGTTCTTCGCAACTGACATTGAACATGAACATATACATAAAGGGAAACAAAAAACAATAAAACATGTGCGATCAAGATCATGTTCCAGTGAAATTTTCACAATCCTCCATGAAGCTTTTATGTCCATCATGAATGCATTTTGGTAAAACTGAGAGGCATTTTCTTTCTCCACATGATGAGGTTAAAATATTTCACAGCATCTGAAATACAAAGGAGTTTATTGTCCTTCCATTTGTTTAGGTATAGTATGTAGAAGTATACAAGTATGTAGAAACAGTGAAGTATCAGAAATTCTTCTCTGTTACCTACCTCAGTTTTGCTCAATTGAAGAGAGCTGGTCACATTCTATTAAACTTAAAGAAAAAAAACATGATTGGAGGGAAACAAGTTAGATTTTGAAAGTTAGAATATACAGAAGTGTTAAGAAATAATAAATGTACCTTTTTAGAGGATGTTGACTGTCTGTTTTCTTGATGATTGGTATGAAAAAACAGAAAACCTCCAGAAAATGAGGTACTTTGTCAGTGAAAAACAAAAATATGAGAAACCCTAAACACAAAGAACCATTTCAGCTTAAACAGGTTCTTCAGGGTGATACGGCTCTAAATAGAAATATTAGTATGTGCAAAGAACCTTTACAAAATATATGACATACACAAACACAATTGGAGCTAACCATGAGTAGTGAGTAAACAGGTCAAGACACTGCATAATAATATTAGGAAAATATTTTTTTAAATAATAATGATTCTGCGTGTTGAATAGGTAAATTTTCACAACATGATTTTTCTGAATTTTGTCATGTTCTTTCCCCTTTGTCTATAGGATACGTTTCACACTGTGGCAGTGACTCGGAAGACTCGGACACAGATGTGGATGCTCTCCTTGCCCATGTTGCCAGCACTACCAAAAGCAGCAAAACCGTACCAAGTGATAAACCTAGTGATAAACTATCAGAAGAAACTGAAAAAACACAAAGCGACATGGAAAAAGATGAAGAGGTGGAGAAAGAAGGAGGCAAAGAAGTGGAAGTGTTGGAAATGAAGGAAAGCGAGGAGGATAGAGAAACCATCAATGAATCTATAGATGATGACAATGAAAAGACAATAGAAACAAGCGATGAGAGATTGGACACAGAAAAGGAATGCAAATCTCAAGAGAATAAGCCTGAACACCCTCAGTGTATCATCATTGTAGATGACCCTTCATCTGAAGCATCTGATTCATACCAAACTGAGTCACATTTCATGACCAGCATGTCCAGTGACTCTATAGATGCTTTGGAGGAGGATGATCTTATGACCTATTTTTCTACCAGACACCCATGGCATTTACCAGTGAAAGACTCTTACCACTGTGAAGACCGCTTTTCACCATCACTGTCTCCACAGCAACAGCATTGCAAAGATTCTCAGTCCCAGAGTGACCTGTGCTCTGCTGATTCCCATTGTGAGCCTGATATTGACCAATTCTTTTGCATTGCTGCACTCTCAAATATTGCTGAATGTCTACCTAGTCCCCCTGCAGCCAGCGAGGAAGAGGACTGTGAGGAGTCAGGAATAGAAAATGAAATCCATAAAAAGGAGTCACCTGCAAAGTGTCCTGAAAGCACCCTACCCCTTCCTGCAGACTATGTGTTCACTTTTGAACAAGGAGACACTAGACACTACTACAATATCTGCTCCAATGTTACCCCTGATAG
The DNA here is from genome assembly GCA_903798035.1 of Danio albolineatus. Classification (NCBI taxonomy): domain Eukaryota; kingdom Metazoa; phylum Chordata; class Actinopteri; order Cypriniformes; family Danionidae; genus Danio; species Danio albolineatus. The sequence continues at coordinate 6,697 of CAIGQQ010026434.1, read as the reverse complement.
TGCCCGCAGCCTTTCAAAGCATTTCTCTCCTCCAGATCCTGCAGAAACACAACAGGTCCAGGAAGGAGTGGCAAAGAATGGGAGCGAAGGAGTGCCAATTTTTCTACCCCCACCAGGGTTTGGAGACAGCAGTTCAGATGATGAGTTCTTTGATGCTCAGGAAAGATTCACATCACCGGAAGAACCCTCCTCTACTGCTATGACTAGAGGTATGACAAGGAAAATTCTCTCTAATTATTTGTATAGCAAATAATCTTGAATTTAAAATTATTCATATGTAAAGTTTTGTGTAGTATTGATGTAAATCTATGCTGACAAACACTTACCATTTGTCTTTGCTGTTTTTGGATTCTGCAGACTCCAGTACCATATTAAACACACTACGTCTGGGGCAGATTGGTATCTGTGTCGGTGAACAAGAGGCAACGAATTTAGAGAGGAAACAAAAGGAGGAAGGAAAAATGGTTACACAAGATGAATTGTCAAATTTCAATAAAAGATCCAAGAAGCGTCGCTCATTCATGGAAACTAATTACACATCCCTTGTATCATTCCCAGAGCAGGATCAATTAAATAACAGCTATGGAAATAGCATCCAAAACTGTGGATCTATATTAGTCAACCATGGCGCTGGTCGAATGGCATGTTTTGATGGTGGATGCTCAGATCAAGTTCCATGCCCAACAGTCTCATCCCTAACTGATTCTGAGGGAGAACCAGCACAACTGGAATCCAAACCCATTACCCCATCAAAAGTTAATGGATCAGGACCACATAATTCCACTGTTACACAAGTGGGATCACACTCAAACAAAGCCTACCAGCGCAAACAACAACGTATAGAAATGGAACCAGATTCCATGGAGTTTAAATCAGTCACTGAACTCATGTCTACTGTATCACCAACTATAATGGCAGTACGCTCCCATATGGACCTGCATGATAAAGTAAGTACCAGAAACCATGGTGCAGACGATGAGGAGGAGGGTGCAGTGGGAGGACTAGAGACTCTATTTGGGGGGCACTTGTTCTTTGATATGTCTAGAAAAAAGTGTGATAGCAGTGTTTTATTTGGTCAAAGAGATGACCAGGTAACCAGACAAATGGAAGATTTGTTTCAGGGCACGTCAGTCAACCAAAAGAGCAGCTCACTTCCAAGACTTGGCCAGATATCCCCATCAAGTTTACCGTACTTCCATGTTCCAAGTATATCATACACCACAAGCCCTAATACAGACAGGGGTAGCAATACTTTACATCTGGAATTTGGAAAGGGAAAACACTCAGTGGAGCCAACAGAAAGAACCAGGAGCCAGAGCATGTCTGCATCTTTTGGTAGTGGTGCACCACATTGCCCGTCTAGACATTTATTTTCCCAGCAAGTCAGAACACCAGAATCTGATGAAACTGACAATTCATGTGACCCTACTGTTCCGTTCGAACCAGCTCAGAATTTTCTTCTTACACCTTGTTCATCAGGGATTCTTGGCCGACTGTCTGCCTCAACACTGCGGGGAAAGATCCAGAACCTTCCCCTTTACTTATCACGATCCCAGGAAATACTAAATGCCAGCTCTAATGGTAGTGGCAATGTTGAGCCTTTGAGGAGACTTTCAGAATCCCAGCTACAAAGAAATGAAGTTGAGGTAGCTAAAGAAGTAACCGAAGATGTAACCATAAATGAAGGTGCTCTGGAAGTCACAGAGGTAAAAGTGGTTACCATAGTGTCTGAAGAAGTGACTGAAGTCATTGAGGAGGTAAGAGAGGTCACCCACATTAGTCCACAAGCATGTGGACTGAGGAAAATCAAAAATGAACCTAAAGATCTTTCTGTAATATCCGTATCCCCCTTTTGTTCTACTGCAAACAGCTCTCTCCAAATCAACCCTTCTTCTGTAGTAGTCACTACACAGAACCTTAATGGACCTTGGGGGTTGGTTACATCCAGTGGATTACAAGGACATTCTCCCCATAACATTACCCCTAGTTGTGGGGTTTTCACAAACTGCCAATCCAAACCTACTATAGCCCAGCCACAGTCCTTGCTCAGCCCAAAACAACAAGAGAAACCAGACTTTAGCTGCACCTCAGTCCTGGCTATGGGTTGTGACACTGTAATGGAGAGTGCTGAGGCACCTTTAGAGGTCTGTCAGTCAGTATACACCAACTGTTTCAGTGGAGTGCTTGACAGTGCCAGCTTTGATGATGAACTCACTGTCTATGAGTTTTCCCGCAAAACCAGCCAGAGTGAAACAGGAGATGCAGTGCTGACCTCTGTTCCTCCTTCCTCCCTCTCTGCATCCCCTGCATCCTTCTCTCCATCTTCTCCATTACCTTCATTCCCTCATCTAGTGCTGCCTGCTTCTTCATCTACAGAGCTCAACCCCCTTCTGTCCCCCTTGGATGCTTCTGACTGCTTTCTATCAGACCCTCATGAAGATATCATCACTTCACTGCTGACTCGTCGGTATCCTTTACCACCAACAGGATTCCTTTCTTTGCAAAGGGATGTGGATACCCTTTTATGTGTTCTTGCTGGCGCGATGAAGAACCAAGATGGGGTCCAAGAGCACCCTAGGGATACCTGTGTGGCTCACTTTTCAGAGAACAAAAGGCGATTGCATGGGGAGGCTCGAGGGCTTTTAGCTGGATGTCAGCGTGTGGTCAGGGTTGGGCAGACGCCAGAGGAAACACTTCAGTCGCTTGCTGAAAGCTTCCGTTCACTGGTACAGCTGACAAGTGTGTGTTTATGTTTCTCCAGCTGCCAGCGGTGCAGGGAGCGCCATGCTCAAGCACTTACAGGACTAGCAAATGTTGCAAAAACTTATCAGGACTTTGCTCGGGCAGCAGAGCTTGTGGGAAGTGCAGCCGAAAGGAAGACTTGTCTTGAGCTCAGTATTAAGCTCTTGGCCCGACAATGCACTGCATTAACATCTTCAGTCTTCTGTCTCACTCAGCTCTTTCGCACTCTTACTGCCCTTTGACCTTTGGACAGCTACATTGGGTAGTCCCCCCTCCCCCTAAACTATAAGAAACCTGTGAGAATAACTCAAATGTGGTTTTCTCAAACCATCTCATGAGATATATAATAGTAACACCAAGGTGGTGTCCAAAGGTACTGGCATACCAGTAATAAGCATGTATTAATACATACACACATGCAGACATTGAAACATAAACCTGCCGTTTAAGTGTTTTGAATGGACTAGCCTAAAATGACAAATGTACTGAGAAGATAATTTCTTAACAGGGTACTATAGAGCTTGTTTTACAGTATTTGTATGTTGGGTAAAAGTATTTAGTATTGAATGTAATTCTAAACCAAAAGTCTTTGTACTATGATTACAGTAGTTTATTCTACTTCATGGGGAAAGCGTAGACCAGGATTCTGTGTTGTGTATCTTCCAACATTCTCTTCTCTCCTTAAATTTGCTCTCTCTTGCTTGCTTTTTCACTACTATTCTAACCAATGTTATGCACATACAGTAAATCTTCTTCTGTCTGCCATGTCTACTTTCTGTTAGATAATGCTGTAAAAGTGTTCTGCAGTAATCACCTGAGTTATAAATGTTTACAAAATACAAACATTATTTTCTTGAGTAGGCAGTAACTTTTTGTGTTATTTAAGAAGAATATACCAAAGCCGATGGATGAATGATTTTGCGGATTGAATGCAGATTTTTTTAATCAACATCTGCATATGCGTTACAGTTATAACTTCAAGAACGTAGGTTTATTTGGATCATAGATCCAAATCGTAGAGGAACAATATAATTATTTATAAGCAATCTATAATTTAAATATAAGCAATATAATTTTGGTGCTATTTGTTTATTATTCACAGACAAGTCATTTCTTTGAGTTCATTCCTCCTAATTTTCCAGTCCTCACAAAACACTGCTCATATAATCACCATACAATGATCAAATTATTGTAGAAATTATTTCAAAGGTGACAGAAAATTACAAATATGGGTGTGTAAAAATATCAAATGACTAAATTAATAGCAAAGTCATTTACCCATCAGTACATGTGTCTGAATACCAAAAAGCTGCCATGTACTCTTTACTTATAAGGCATGCTGTAAGCCATAGACATACTGTATTTCTTGGAAATAGTGGGCAAGGCTGCATGCAGAAAATGAATGCATGATTGAAAGAGTGATCAGTGAGTGTATGAATGGATTTAGTTATAAAAAGCAACATTGTAATGCAGTATTCACCCCATTAAAATTAATTCTAAATGACTGGGATGTATCTTGTTTTTATTCAGTTTAAAATATAATATTTTTTTCATTAGAATCAACATTATATATATATTTTTTTCATTTATTTATTTATTTATTTATTTATTTTTCCCAGAGATGGGTTGCGGCTGGAAGGGCATCCGCTGCGTAAAACAAATGCTGGATAAGTTGGTGGTTCATTCCGCTGTGGCGACCGCAAATTAATAAAGGGACTAAGCCGAAAAGAAAATGAATGAATGTATATACATATACAGATATATATATATATATACATATATATATATATACATATATATATATATACACACACAATAAACTCTATACATATACACACGATACACTCCATGCATATGCACACACACATTACACACTCTATACATTTACACATACATGATACACTCTATATACATATACACGATTCACTCCATACATATGCACACATACATGATACACTCCATACATAGGTGAGTCCAGTAACCACTGAGCTACTGGAAGCTGATATGTACACAAACACGATACACGCTATACATATACACACGATACACTCCATACATATGTACACGATACACTCTATACAGTACATATACACACTCCATACATATACACACAATAAACTATATACACACACAATTCACTCTATACATATGCACACATACATGATACATGATACATGATATCCTGCACACGATACACGCCTATAAGGAGTCTGGGATAGAACACATGATACACTCTATACATATACACACACGATACAAATTGTGTTAGAGTCAGGTTTAAGCCTCAGACTCCATACATACCCAATGCACAATACACTCTATTCATATACACACTCTATGCATATAAACAAACAAATGATACACTCTATAAATGCACACAATCCTGTCAGGGTCTGGGATAGAACCCGGGTCTGGCGTGAAAGGTGAGTCCGGAAGCTGATGTACTTGACCACTTAATACATACACTCTATGCATATACACTCAATACATATACGATAAACTCTATACATATACAATTTATACATATGCACACTCCATACAAACATATATTCTATACATATACACTCCATACATATACGATGAACTCTATACATATACACTTTATACATACGCACAATTGATACGCTACATACAAACATATACTCTAAACATATACATACATGATACATTCCATCCATATACTGGATACAGTCCTGTCAGGGTCTGGGAAAGAACCCGGGTCTCTGGCGTGAAAGGTGAGTCACATATCCACTGAGCTACTGGAAGCTGATGAACTTTACCACTTAAACATGCACTCTATACACACACGCACGCACGCACGCACGCACGCACGCACGCACGCACGCACGCAC
>CAIGQQ010026430.1:5812-27525 GCA_903798035.1 Danio albolineatus | reverse complement strand
ATTAATGTTAAATTTTAATTTAAAATTATCACAACTCTCTGTCGCAAAATCTTTGAGTTAACGTTAGTGCGAAAACGCATACGTGCCAGCCGCCGCCATCGCTGTATTTACCCTACTATGACGACTTCCGCTTCGCGTACGCGGAAGTGTGAAAAGGGTCCATAGAGACTATGTGAGTGTCCCACTTCAGATCCTGAGAGAGGGTGGTGCCCAGGAACCTGAATGACTCCACTGCAGCCACAGTGCTGTTCATGATGGTGAGTGGGGGTAGTGCAGGGGGGTTTCTCCTGAAGTCCACTATCATCTCCACCGTTTTAAGCGTGTTCAGCTCCAGGTTGTTGTATCTGCACCATAAAGCCAGCCGCTCCACCTCCTGTCTGTATGCAGACTCGTCATCGTTCCGGATGAGGCCGATAACAGTAGTGTCGTCCGCAAACTTCAGGAGCTTGGCGGAGGGATCTTTTGCGGTGCAGTTGTTGGTGTACAGGGAGAAGAGCAGTGGGGAGAGAACACATCCCTCGAGGGCACCAGTACTGATGGTGCGGCTGTCAGACGTGGTTTTGCCCATTCTGACTAGCTGTTGTCTATCTGTCAGAAAGCTGGTGATCCACTGACAGACAGAGCTAGGAACAGAGAGCTGGGTCAGTTTGTGCTCGAGCAGTGATGAGACGATGGTGTTGAAGGCAGAACTAAAGTCCACAAACAGAATCCTTGCATAGTTCCCTGGTTTGTCCAGATGTTGTAGGGTATAATGCAGTCCCATGTTGACTGCATCATCCACAGACCGGTTTGCTCTATAGGCTTTCAAATGACTTCATGACCACAGATGTTAAGGCGACAGGTCTGTAGTCGTTGAGCCCGGTGATCTTTTGTTTCTTCTGGATTGGGATGATGGTGGAGCGTTTGAAGCAGGATGGAACTATGCGCTGTTCCAATGATCTGTTGAAGATCTGCGAGAAAACGGGAGCCAGCTGGTCAGCACAGGTTCTTAGACAGGCTGGTGACACACCGTCTGGGCCAGGCGCTTTCCTTCTCTTCTGTTTACTGAAGACCTGATGCACATTATCCTCACTGATCTGAAGATCAGGGGGCGAGAGGGAGATGTCTGTAGGTGTTGATGGCTGTGTAGAAAGATGGTCAGGGCAGGTGTGCCTGGAGGTGGGTAGAGGTGTTGATGGCCGTGTAGAGGGTGTCTGTTCGAAGGTGTCAAATCTCCAGTAGAACATGTTCAGGTCGTTAGCGAGAAGTTTACTGCCATCGATACTGTGGGAAGGTGTTTTGTAATTGGTAATGTTTCTCAGACCAGTCCACACTGATGCAGGGTCGTTGGCAGACAACTGGTTTTCCAGCTTTTTGGCATAGGTCTTTTTAGCCACACAAATCTCCCTTGTCAATGTCTTCCTAGTTTTATTGTAGAGATTCCTGTCCCCACTCCTGTAGGCATCCTCTTTGACCTGACGAAGCTGTCTAAGTTTTGGGGTGAACCATGGTTTATCATTGTTAAATGATAAGTAGGTCCTGGTAGGGATGCATAACTCCTCACAGAAACTAATGTAGGATGTTACGTTTCTCTGTGAGCTCGTCCAGGTCAGTGGCTGCAGCTTCAAAAACACTCCAGTCAGTGCATTCAAAACAGGCTTGTAAGACCTGCTCTGTGTCGTTGGTCCATCTCTTAACAGTCCCTAATACTGGCTTAGTAGTTTTAAGTTTTTGCCTGTAAGTTGGTATAAGATGAACAAGGCAGTGATCGGAGAGTCCTAGAGCTGCTCTGGCCACGGAGCGGTATGCATCTTTTATTGTTGTGTAGCAATGGTCCAGAATGTTATTGTCTCTGGTAGGGCATGTAATGTGCTGTCTGAATTTGGGCAGCTCATGTGTGAGTTTTGCCTGATTAAACTCACCAAGAATGATAAAAACAGAGTCTGGGTGTTTTTGTTCTGTCTCTGTGATTAGATCAGCCAGCAGTGAAAGAGCAGTACTCACGTGCGCTTGCGGTGGGATGTAAACACTGATCAGAATAAACAAGGAAAACTCCTGCGGTGAGTAGAAAGGCTTACAGTTAATGAAAAGCACTTCCACGTCAGGACAGCACATCTTCTTTAACAGTTACATCCGTACAGCACCTTCTGTTGATGTAAAAGCATGTCCCACCATCGCGCGTTTTCCCCGTTGGCTCCGTGTCGCGATCTGCTCTGTACAGCTGAAAGTCTGGTAGTTGTAATGCGCTGTCCGGAATGGCTTCGTTTAGCCAGGTTTTCGTGAAACACAGCGCAGCAGAGTTGTTAAAGTCCTTATTTATGCATGTGAGCAGAAGTAATTCCTCCATTTTGTTAGGAAGACAGCGAAGATTCACCAGATGGATGCTAGGCAGTGTCATTCTGAAGCCGCGCTGTGTTTTTGACGAGCGCGCCGGCTTGCTTCCTGCGCCTGCTTGTCTTGTAGCGTTTCCATAGAGCCGCTGCGCCGCCGAGGACAACACTCTGCAAAACGCCAGAGAAGTCAAAAACCGGCTGGTGATCAATTGGTGTGCACTGCAGAATGTTCAGCAGCTCATCCCTGGTATAACTGATCACATTGGATGAACACAAAACAGGAAAAACAAACAAAAACATTGCTACAGCTAAGGAGCTCCTTACCGTGGCAGCCATTCTTGGCGCCGTCCGATGACACAAATAACACAAAGCACTACTACGATTACAGAAAATTTTGCTCAGATATAAATCACTTACCTTTTAATATGTTTTGGTGTGATTATATATATTTTTGAATGATAAGCGGTGGTGTGGTGCCCTGCCATTAATGAATGAATGTAGCGGAAACCATGTTGTGTGTAGCCAATGTTTCCGGTGTCCATTCACTTTTTAGCTTTTGATGAGTTTTTAAGACTTAATAAAAACTAATGTTTCATTTATTTATTTATTTCAGACCTAATTGAAGAGAATAAGGGGAGTAAAGAGGAGGAACATCATGTCAAAATTGAGGAAAAAACTCATTTACAGACTGATGGTATTTTGAAAAGGAGAGACAATAATCGTTTCACCTGCACTCAGTGTGGAAAGAGTTTTGGAAGACAAGGCAATCTTAAAATTCACAGGAGGATCCACACTAGAGAGAAACCATTCACATGCACCCAGTGTGGGAAGAGTTTCATCTGCTCATCACACCATAATCAACACATGAGGATCCACACTGGAGAGAAACCATTCACATGCACTCAGTGTGGGAAGAGTTTCAGCTGCTCATCATCCCTTAATAAACACATGAGGATCCACACTGGAGAGAAACCATTCTCATGTACTCAATGTGGGAAGAGTTTCAGCCAATCATCATCCCTTAATAAACACATGAGGATCCACACTGGAGAGAAACCATTCACATGCACTCAGTGTGGGATGAGTTTCAGCTGCTCATCATCCCTTAATCTACACTTGAGGATCCACACTGGAGAGAAACCATTCACATGCACTCAGTGTGGGAAGAGTTTTAGCTGCTCATCATCCCTTAATCTACACATGAAGATCCACACTGGAGAGAAACCATTCACATGCACTCAGTGTGGGAAGAGTTTCAACTACTCATCATCCCTTAATATACACTTGAGGATCCACACTGGAGAGAAACCATTCACATGCACTCAGTGTGGGAAGAGTTTCATCCGCTCATCATCCCTTAATCTACACTTGAGGATCCACACTGGAGAGAAACCATTCACATGCACTCAGTGTGGGAAGAGTTTCAACTGCTCATCACACCTTATTAAACACATGAGGATCCACACCGGAGAGAAACCATTCACATGCACTCAGTGTGGGAAGAGTTTTAGCATATCATCATCCCTTAATCTACACATGAGGATCCACACTGGAGAGAAACCATTCACATGCACTCAGTGTGGGAAGAGTTTCAGCCAATCATCATCCCTTAATAAACATATGAGGATCCACACTGGAGAGAAACCATTCACATGCACTCAGTGTGGGATAAGTTTCAGCCGCTCATCATCCCTTAATCTACACTTGAGGATCCACACTGGAGAGAAACCATTCTCATGCACTCAGTGTGGGAAGAATTTCAGCCAATCATCATCCCTTAATCTGCACTTGAGGATCCACACTGGAGAGAAACCATTCACATGCACTCAGTGTGGGAAGAGTTTCAGCCAATCATCAAACCTTAATAAACACATGAGGATCCACACTGGAGAGAAACCATTCACTTGCATTTAAGACGCAGACTTTTAAGCATACTGGACTTTTCTCCCCTTAGACTTCCATTCATACACACGCAAATGCGTCAGACTGGAAACGCAAGTTTGGGCGTCAAGTTTTGCAGTTTACTGCGTTGCAAAGTTCAAGCTTGGTGAACTTAGGAGTGCGGTTTCTGTGCTATGAAATGCTCTAAATCCAGATTGAAATTTTAATTCAATTTTATTTTAAATATTGTTTCTTTGTAGGAAGGAACATAGTTGAGCAGATACAATTTTTCTAGTATCTTTGATAGAAAAGGCACGTTTGAAATCAGTGTATAATTTGCTAGTTCTTTGGGATCAAGCTATGTTTTTTTAATAAGAGGCTTAATGACAGCTAGTTTAAAAGTTTTAGGAACGTATCCTAGGAGTAGGGGTGATTTCAATATGTTAAGACCAGGTTCAGAAACTTCTGAAAACAATTGTTTTAATAATTTGGTCGGTATAGGATCTAGCGTAGACATTGTTGATTTGGACAAATTTATCAGTTTAGATAATTCTTCTTCACCTACTGTTGAAAAACATTTGAAGTTTATCCATTAATGGTCTACAGAGCTCTAATTGGGCCGATGCTGTAAGAGGCACATTGATGGTGCTTATTTTATCTCTGATGTCATCAATTTTCAAGTCTCCAGATTGGAGTATGTGGTAAATCCTGATTGGATGCCTGCTTTACTCATCAATGGGTGTATAAAAGTTGTTGTGTTAGCTACCCCAGGACACTGTGGCTACTCAGGACTCCTCATGTCAGGACTCCTCATCTCATTGACCTTTTAACCTTATGGTTTTGCATTACTTATATCATGTAGTTTAAGTGTTGTTGTGATTCTATCATAAGTTCTTCATTATTATCCCCAGACATTTGTTGGTTGCTTTGATTGATTGTTCTATGAGTTACATTTTATAAAAAAAACAATTTACATTCAGGCTATTTTGTTGGTTCATCTCTCTTTTATGTTGCGAATCAAACAAGCGGGTCATAACACTTTGTAAAATGTGTCCGGTTGTATCAAAGATCTTGTCCTTTCAGTCATGACCATAGATGAGAGTAGGAACCTAGATTGAGCAGTAAATTGAAAATATTGCCTTTCGTCTTAGCTTCTTTACCACAACAGACAATCACATCAACTGCATTACTGCTGCCGCTGCACTGATCCATCTTTTAATCTCACATTCCATTCCTCATAAAAAAAAAAAACGCAGACACTTTAACTGAACACCAAACTGAAGATGGCCACCTTCTTCCAGTCAAGCACCATGGTTTCTTATTTAGAGGTGCTGTTTCTTTCCCAGCCATGTCACACTTAGCAGCAAACCGTCCCACTGCATGCTGAAGGTCCATGTCCTATGAAGCCAAAAGGACAACGTTATCAGCAAATGGCAGAGACAGTCTTAGCCTGCACCTAACATTCTTTCAGTAAATATTATTACATTTTTCAAATTAGCCTCAAAAATAACACATATACGAAATGAAATGAATAAATAGATGGATGGATAGACATTGTAGTGGTGGAAGGGGGAGTAGGATGGCTTGTTCAATCATAAAACAAGATGGAGCTCTCTCAGGAGGGATGGACCAGTGCGCGAGATGTCCCAGACTGAAGGTGTAATAATGAAATAAATGCTCAGGAAGCACCAACCCTTTTTTTTATCAACTGGCTGTTGTGATGTACTCCTGTGCAACCTAGGGTGCTTATTGTTCCAGAGGAATTGATTAATTTATCAAACTGTAAAGAATATTGTAAAAATATTGTAAAGAAATATTTACAGGGATATACTGAAGTAGAGAAGTAACTTTGTTTTCTGATTCTGATTAGGAAGGCAATTCATTTTGAGTACGATAGTTTGTTATTTTGAGTACCTCAGAGCAGTGGTTCTCAATTCTGCTGCTTGTGCAAAATAAGTTGACAACCGTCACAAATTAAATTGAGCTCTTATTACTAGATCTTAGAATCACACCTGAGAAACCACAAAAGCAGAGATTTGGCTTCTCTTTAACTGCTTAAGATCAATTTGCACCAGATCAACAAGAGACAACATTTGTTTGTTTCCTCCACCGACTGGCCTCGACGAAAGACAGCGTTCCTGATTGGTTGGTGACTCTGCTTCAGTGACGTTCTTGGGATTCACTCGCTTGTGAGTGGAAGTTGTCCTGGGTTACCAGGGTGGCAGACTCTGCTGAGAGTCGGTTTGCAGTAATTTTTTTGCGGTTTCGGTGGTTCCTAAATTTTAAGAGGTTGTATGGAAAGTTCTTTGCAAACCGATTGCGTGGCGGTGCAGTGTCCGAGAGCAAGGCGAGAGGGGGTAGAGAGAAGCAGCAGGCATGAGCGAGCTAATGCAAAAAGCTAAGTTTTACTGTTGCAGCCGTTTTTTAAGGTCCATCCCAATGGCACCGTCTTCCAATGAGTAGTTACCAGGGAGGGTGGGCCCATGCCCCGTACTATTACACAGGAAAAACACAAGAGTAATTTTTCCAGAGTTATATTCTTTTTAGTCAAAAATAGTTGTTTTTGCTCTATTTTGAGTGTTCAGAGTAAAATGTGTCCGTAGAGTGGGAGCAAAATTACAGAGTAAATGTGACAATCCTGCCAGAGTACTCATGCACCATTAAGGGACAATGAAAACAGTGTAGGGGTCCAAGCTACATTAAATAGACCGATAAGGGATTTATTAGCTTATTTCAATGAATCGGATCTTGACGATTCGAATCATTGATTCGACTCAATAGAGTCAGATTGAATCAAATTAAAAGACTCACACTTTATCTACCATTCGCCCAGTGAATAGAAGAGATCGCGTGTCACCAATCTTGTTTATATTATTTACGTGGCCAACGACAATAACATAACATAGTATTGGGTTACTTTTAGCAAGGTAACAAAATCTACAGCTCGAGGCAATGACTGATAAGCACATAAACAAGAAGAACACAGTTCGTACCAAATGAGAACAAAGATTTATTGAGCTACACTACGATACATGAAACTAACTACGTAATAAGCAAACAACAAACAAACGTACACACACATTCACACATACACACAGAGGCAGTTCAGAGGGTCCAAAATGAGTTGACAACAGTCCCAAATCAATTCTAGTACCTCTGACTAGATCTTAGAATCACACCTGAGAAACCACAAAAGCAGAGATTTGGCTTATCTTTAACTGCTTAACATCAATCAGCACCAGATCAGTTAGAGACAGCGTTAATTCGTGTTACTTGCGATTTTGCTGAAGAAAATCTCAAATCTCCCTCGCTGACTTGAGCTTGGGAAGCACGTCGGTCCTGATTGGGTGGTGACTCGCTTCGGTGACGTCTTTTGGGCTCACTCCCTCGTGATTGGCTGTTGTTCTGGGTTACCGAGGTGACGCGGACTCTGAAGAGAGTCGACTTGCGGAAGTTCGTGCGGTCTCAGCGGTCCTGAAACCTAGGTTGAATGAAAGTTCGTGGTGACCCAATCGCGTGGCGGAGCGGTGTCCGTGCAGAGCGAGAGGGGGCAGAGTGCACAGCTGGCAGGAGCGAGCTTGATGCAAAAAGCAAAGATTTTACGGTTGCAGGGCGGTTTTAAGCAACCTGGTCTGGTCCATCCCTGTGGCTCCATCTTCCAATGAGCAGTGACCATGAGGAACGGGTACACGCCCCACATCATGTAGTAAAAGGTCAATCATTAACAGAGAATGCATGTGGGTTTCAAGTGGTAAAATCCCTTGTAAGTTTGTAACTCTTATATCAAAGGTTACAAAATGAATATTACCTCGTACTAGAAACTTTTCCTTTACATCACAGTATTGCAAATGGCACTAGCTACAATTTAATACCAAACACTAAACATTTCAGACACACACAGAACTTTTATCTGTTATAAGGGTTAAAACAACACATTGATTGACCTGGCTGGCTGGAATTCACACAACATTTGAGGAAAACCTATAGCATATCATTCAAAAGATGCATCTGCCTTCGTTTCGATATTTCAAGAGATTGTCTTCAATTTCATGTATGGATTAAAAATCCAGAGATCTCTCAGTCTCTAGGAATTGAACATTTGGCCGGCGAACAGTGCGCCCTAAGGCCAGCACATGACCAGGGAGTCATTAAACAGTCTCGTGACACGAAGCCTGCCGAAACTCCTATAAAACGCCTTTGTTTTAGAATTAATAATTAACGAAGTTAGCCGAAGGGTCTTCCGAACATCTGGCACAAGTAAGATTCGAAATAAGGATCCTCTGTTTTGTTATGACATAGCCTTAGGCGAGGTCTAGATGACAGACAATGTGGCACCAATTTCCAGGCCTGATTCGAACTGGTTTTGAAAGTTCTGCACATCTTCTGCAGTGAGTCCTTACAACAGCATAAAATTTGTGGACATTTCAAGAATATAAGTTATATGAGAAATACACCACAATATAATTTAAAAGAGACTACAGTCATACAGCCAGTTGTGAAATGTCACCCATAATGAAGACCTAACAATTGACAGATTTATGAATGAAAGCCATTCTCTTCAAATTTGGGTTGAACTTTATAGACACTCCCTAAACATACATAGTCAATATAAAGTTAAATTAATTGTTTTAAGCGTAGCAAAACGGTGAAAATCTTGTAATGTTTGCAGTACAGATAACACCAATAGTATGTATTAATAAAAATATATCCACTTGACTGAAAAACGTGTGAAGGATGTGACGTTTGTGACTCCTCCCTAAACTGTTCTGCTTGAGAAGTTTCTATTCTCCACCATAACTTCGTCACGGCCATCGATCGCTGCTGCTTTCGGAGGAAAGATACGCTTCTGCTGGATGTAAAGTAAGTAAGGTTACAATTTCTTAACATTCATTTTAATAGTAATTGTATATACAAAATTATTTTCCGTTTTGGATATATTTTTCAACCATGACGGAACGTGTCCGAGTGACGCCTTTTTAACGGTCATCGGACGTTCAAATGTTTGGAGGGAACTTGAGACGTAACGTTAAGACTTGTGAAAACTAAGATTAAGCTTGAATAATTGCTAACAGTGAAACTAGTTAGGCGCCTATCAAAGGTTTGTCCACTAACGTTAAACTAGATGGTGAGCTGCTCGAGACGTGGTCCACATGTAATCGAGTCTATAATGAGCTAACGTTATGATGAAGCTAGCATTAAATTAATCGCTGAAAGCCATTTGTACCTCATGTGTTCGAACAAAGAATAATCTTGAATCGATATCTGCGAATATATATATTAAAAACGTTATTTAATACCAGTGAAAATAGTTAGGTACCAATGAAATATGTGTCTGCTAATGTGAAACTAGACTACAGGCTACTCGAGTTGCGGGCCACATGTACTTATGTTAACGTTAGCCGTTAATAAATAGATGACGGACATTTTATGTGTTAGAACTAAGAGTAATCTTGAATCGATATCTGCTAATATTCTGATTACATACACGTTATCTGATATCCATGAAACCAGCTAGGTGCCTATCAAATGTTTGTCCACTACCTAAATGTGAATCTAGACGATGGGCTGTGGGCCACGTGTACTTTACTCTATAAAGAGTTAATGTTAAGTTACATTAACGTTAGTTGCTGATTTCATTGCAATCTGAATTCAGAACGTGGATGTTTCAGTTCAGCTTTTTTGGAAACACTAATGATATGAAAATTGATGAACTTCAGTGTAGTTTGCATGTAGTTTAATCTGGCCTTTTATTATTGATATGTTAAGGACTTACAAGAACAATATTTTACCATAACTTAAATTTAGCAAAGAAAATAAGGTTGGGGGATAGAAAAGGTATGATTTTTATTCAGTTCATTCATAATTTTGAAAAATAAACAGGATATTTAGATAACCATGTAAGGAATAGGGTATAATTTTTGTATTCAATTAAAAATATTAAAACACAGTCAAACTATTAAGTCATGTTTTGTGAAGCAATAGTGAGCAATCTTTTCTTCATCTGACCTTTCGTTTTTCTTCATCTTCTCCCCTTATGTTTATCATTATCTTTCTGGTCCCTTTAGGATGCAAACCAACAAAGTTGTCAAAGTGAAGTTTAGAGAAAAGAAGAAATATGTTTTTTCTTCAGATCCTTTCACATTTCCAACATTTTTGGAATCTGGTAAGATATAACACACTTTCACATTGTTTACATCATTTATATGTTTTCTCTGAAAATTATTTGCAATAATAATACAGGGTGTCCACAGATCCTTAAGTTAAAAAAATTCTTAAATTCCATAGTATAAAAATAAGTCCTTAAAGTGTCTTAAATCTGTGTTTCCGAGGTCTTAAAAATGCAATCGAATCGATCCCATATTGTTTCTGTTTTTAAATCTGCTTAAATCTCAATCTATCATTACACAGAACAACATAGGTGGAACCAAAGTTCATTTATTGTCTTATTTTATTGGAACCCAATAAAATACACGCTTGCTGGGATTCTATTTATGTAATTAAAGTTTGCTGGAATTTTGCTTATGTAAACAGAGTTTAAAGAAAGAAAACCAAAAAAATAAATCAGTTTGTCAGCAAATGCTTTACCAGAACAAGATCAAACAAAATCAGAAAATAAGCATTTATAAAAAAGTAATAAAAGCTATACATATAAAATATTATTTAATTTAATAATAGGCATGGGTTATTGACATCGGAAAATTGGGTTTTGCTAGCTTACAGTTTGGTGGAACTGATGTAACATTGATTATGATTTTTAAAATTATTTTATTATTATTATCGTTATTAATAATAGGTTTTTTCACACTTTATTTGTATAATTAACAGTGTTAAGGATGGTAATTTAAGTTATTCATTAGTTAAGGATGCTGCATGCTTTCTTTTTGTTACAAATTCTGTACTATAAGTTGGTCTTAAATTTAATTATGTGTGGTATTAAAAACATCTTAAATTCTTAGAAATAACTCCTAAAAACCTGCAGATACCCTGTATGATGTGTATAATCTTATGATATGCAAATATGACTCAAATAAGACTTCAACTTTGCTGGAATGTGTCAATTTGGTAATTGTGTCTTTTTAGCTTTTTTTTACAGATACCTTAAGCTCAAGCTCACTAGGAGAAACTGAGTGCACGTCAAAGTCTGATGACACAGCAATGCTAAGTCCTTCACAAAAAAAACAAGCTAAAGAACGTCATCTTGGCCAGGTAGGAGTTACACATTTTGCCTCTGATTTGAATGTATTTATATAATGATTAAATAGTGAATATATTATGCTAAAATATATTCTTGTCAGTTGTTAATTTCTCATATCTGCTCAAAATTACATTCGCCCTGTAGATGATTGAGGATATTCTTAAGAACAGCCCTGGAGGAGAGAAGGTCATCAATGAATACTCTCGTACCAAAAGTCTGTCAGATTCACGGAGACGTGACATGGTCAAAATATTAGTTGCACATTTGACAAATGAACATGGGTGAGTTTTTCATAGGGTAATTTATGAATTGATGTTTATGGTGTTTAGATTATAATTGGTTTTTGTTTGTGTGTGTGTGTAGAACAAGGCCTTCTCGACGTTTGAAGGAGGAATATGCAAAGGGAATCATCTCCCTATTCCCAAATTTAGCTGACCCCAGAAGCAAGCGTGGTTATGTAAGTGTCTGTTACCTCTCAGTCTTTTAGATTACAGGAGGAGAATATACTTTTTTTTATTACAGAGTAAACATGATCTATCTTTATTATTATCTATGTATAACTACTAGATCTGTGTATTGTTCTGGTTATAGGAGCATTATTACAATGCAGAGGATGGAAGTGGATACCTGGCTTGGAGGATTAAAACGCTGCAGAAAGACACATCTGATGGGAGGCTAAAAAGGCCACGAGAACCACAAACAGGTACTAGATGTAGAGCTACATGATTCATGGTTCTGTAGATTTTTCATTTTATTTCAAAATATTTAGCTCAGGTTTTTAAACAAGAAGTAAAAAAAAATAAGACAAAAGGTTCTTTCCTTCAATCAAATTTGAAGAAATGTAATGGAAAAACAATATAATGTCTAAGAAATAGGGGAGCAACGACACAAGTCATGAATTAATAATGTATCTTGACACTGCAGTCATGATATTATCTTGCTATTGTATGCTAAAATAAAGTAAAATTTTTTAAACATACTGTTAAAAATATAAACAATAGTAATTTTATAATATGTAGACTGTTGGTTAAAATGCAAAAAATTGCATAAACTTGGCCTGGTGAACTTAATATATATATAAATAGACAGGTTTTTTCACTGGCAAAATTCGACATTTTTCATTATCAGATTCTGTCTTGTATTATATTTATCATATAAGCTAAAGTAGTTTATACTGCCACTGACAATTTGTAAATGTTTATTCTCACACAGAACACACACTGTGTATACAGGCATTTATTTGATCTATGAAAGAATAAACCATCTAGAATGCTTTGTAGTCATACCTCTTAAATGTGATTATAGTCATTTACATGATGCACACACTCTCACTTTAAATGCACATGCTCCTTACAGTGCTGCTTTAGTCAGAGTGTGCTATCACTTTGAAATAATTTTTTTAAAAGTAGTTCATAATTACTACTCGTGGTTCCTGGCAGTGCACTGAGGTCTTTAAATATGAATCAGATCAAGTCTATATGTCCACATTGCTTAGCAGCACAGAAATAAATAGAAAGAAAACATTTTATTGTCTTAATCAGAAATTATTTAAGATTGTCGGGGTCGAATCAAGATCACGATCTTTTAAAGAATGTTTGCATCTCTAGTTGTGATGTTTACTCAGTGCTATTATGAACTGGACTACATGGCTTGATTAACTTTTTTTTTTTTTAGTATAAATATACAGCCTGCATATTTTACTCATCATTTGTGATCTGTCTTTGAAGTGTTCCTGTGTTCCAAACGAATGGGTTCTTTTTTTAAGTCATATTGTGAATGAGGTTATGCTTTACAAATTGTAATTGCAGTTCTTCTTAGATGCAAGCTGGTTTGAGATAATCAGTAATGCTGGGCAAGTACTTTTGAAAGAAAACAACAGAAAATGTACTTTTCATTTATTTTATTCTGTCCTAAACATTTTCAGATGGGCCAACAGCTGACAGAGATCCCTGCAAAGAAGAGTGCTGGTTGAATGAAAGTCAGTGTCAGGAAGCAATTGCCCTGATGAAGCATACAGCTAACGAGGCAGTGGTAAAGGAAAAGATGAGGTTGACACTGGCCTACCGTCAGAAGCTGCTGCATGACCCTAAAGAGTCAGCTGATATTCTATCAATTTTCCCCCGATTTCTGGATATACCAGGCTTGGTATTTGAGGCTTATTTTTTTTTTAATCAAAAATATATTAAATCAAGTACTCTCTTGATACAAAGTTTAAACTATGAAACCTATTTTATTTTTTTTGGCAGACGGATCAAGATTTTGAACTTCTTTTTGGTGATGCAACCTCTGCAAAGTTGTTGGAGAAGTGGTCTACCAACATAAAGCCAAAGGTTATTTCACAGCCGTGGCCTTACACAGACTAGTGAGGTCCAAGAACTCATCCAAAATGCGGAAGCCACTGAAGTTGAAGAAGGTAAGTATATTTTTAGGGACAATCAGGGATGTCCTAACTTGGTCCTGGAGGGCCAGTGTCTAGGAGAGCTCCGCTCCAACCCTAATCAAACACACTTGAACCAGTTAATCAAGCTCTTACTAGAAATACTAGAAACTTCCTGGTAGGTGTGATGAAGCAAGTTGGAGCTAAATTCAGCAGGACACTGGCCCTCCAGGCCCGAGTTTGGACACCCCTACCATAAATTATTTAGGAAAATGTTATAAATTTATCAGTCATTATAGTACTTCATTGATAGTTACAACCCATTGTGCATGTATGACTCATATGCAACAAAAACTTGCAATAGTTAAACCATCACAATTAAAATCACCTGTTTCTAGATTTCTTTTCAGAGCCTAGGACAAAGCTTACAGATTTACTTACTTTTTTTTTTTTCATTTGGGACCATTAAATTCGAAATCCTGATTGATATGTTGTATATCAGGGGTGCCCAAACGGTTATGGATGGCCGGTGCCCTGCATAGTTTAGCTCGAACCCTAATTAGAAACTCCAGAATCAGCTAATCAAGGTCTTACTTGTCATGCTAGAAGCTTCTAGGTAGGTGTGTTAAGGCTAAACTATGCTGGACACCAGCTCTCCAGGACCAAGTTTGAGCACTCCTGTTGCAGATAATGATCAATTATATTACCTCATTTCAATATCTGTAAATGCTTTTCCTTTTTCAATTTATCAACATGTCTGTACTCAAGACTTAATCATGAATCTTCTGTTAATATGAGGATATACTGTATGGAGTATAAACTTAAAAGGGACAGTTCACCCAAAAAATGAAAATGCCCTATTAATTTACTCATCCACAGGTCATCCAAGATGTAGGTGTGTTTTACTTCTTCAGTAGAACATAAAAGATGTTCAGTTAAATCTGTAGTCCATGGTCATTCATATAACGGCAGACAATTGAAATTTGTTTTTCAGAATAAAACTAAACTTATACAAATGAGTGAAAAATCAATAGCCATGACTCCTGACTCCTTTTTTTGACTTCTTTTACACTGAGACCGTGTAAAACAAAACAATCAGTCCGTGTAAGAAATTAAATATTTACAATATTAGCTTTAATCCACTGCATGGTCAAACTGATATTGTAGTCAGCTTGAAGTTCTGTGCCTTTTTATTATGCAAATATGTGAGCAGATACCTATCAACAAACTGCATCACCTGACCTCCCGGCAGCACGCATGCTCATGCTTTCGTGACCATATGTGACAGAACTTTAAACTGATACAGGCTGTGTTTGACCAGGCTGTGGATTAAAGCTAAAATTGTAATATTCAATTTTTTTACACAGACCGATGTTTCACTTCACAAGACATCAGTGTCATCAGAAGCCATGGCTATTAATTTGAATTTGATTGTATGTGTTTATTTTTAATCTGAAAAACCTATCTCCATTGACTGTCATATGAATCATCATGGAACACAGATTTATCTAAAAATCTTTTTATACTGTTCTACTGATGAAAAAAAGGCACCTATATCTTGGATATCCTGTGGGTGAGTAAATTAACAGGAAATGTTCAGTTTTGGGTGAACTATTGCTTTAAGTACTGGAGGAGATAATATGCTGCCACATAATGTGCCACATATTTATGCTGCCACATAAATTGAAGTTACACTCAATTACACTCAAAGAGGATATATTCAATCTCGTCTATCTAAAAAAACAAACAAACCTAAAAGCCCTTAAAAATATTTATGTGCTTTCTGTTTCTTCAGGTTGGGACAGTGATATGTCGTCGATCCTGTTATTAGTTCATCTCCTGCCACCCTCCAGCCAAGGCCACAAAAGACCAGGAAACATCTCAGCTAGACAGGCCTGTGATTGCCTTGTGAAATTCGTCAAGGTAAAGATACTGATAAAGCAGATCAAATTACACTTTAAGTTCTATAATCTTAAACTTGCCAATTCTTAAAGAACACCCATCCTCCAAATTGTTGTTTTTGTTGTTTATTTTAATACGTGGCACAAACATATGAGCAATCTGTTGGGAGTTCTTAAAAGTATGTATACAGAAACTAGTTGAAGTGTTTGTTCATGCTATATTTTCACTTTTCTATTAAATCACATTAGTAATTTTATTTCATTCTTTCACAGACTGGTACCAGTATTCAAGGCCACTTGGATAACATCAGAGAGAGTCTCCAGCCATATCTTCTTGCTGTTGGGCCAAAAAAAAGTAGGGTCCATTCTTGGTTTATAATAATTGACCAACATGCTCTACCCTGCAAGGCATCTAATAAACATGTTCATGCCTACAAAGTTGCACAAACCATAGAAACACATTATGTTTTGGAGATCAAGGACATTTTGCAACACAAGCCGTTTGACATTGTAATGTCTTGTGGTGGTGATTTTGATTTGTTTATTGTACCATATGCTTTCATTTGATTTTTTTGATTTTTATATTTTGTCTTTTCCAAGATACTGGAATTCGTTAACAACCGATACTGAAATTTTAAAAACGTTTATTTCCCGCAAACATTTGAGCGCTGCTGAGCTCGTTCTTAAACAGCGCTGATTGGCCATTGTGTTCATGTGCTCAACAGAAATGACTGTGATTGGCCATAAGGGTCATCAGTTCACCGAACTCACCACTGTTTACTGAGGGAAACCTCAAATACAGAAACACTTGAGCGTTTTAAAGCCGTGTTGATGAGCTGGTTTGTCTATAAGCTGACATACAAGCTATCTGCTGATAAATCACGGCTTTAAAACGCTCAAGTATTTCTGTATCTGTGGTAACATTCAGTAAACTATGGTGAGTTTGGTGAACTGATGACCTTCACGACCAATCACAGTCATTTCTGTTGAGCATGTGAACACAATGGCAAATCAGCACTGTTTAAGAATGAACTCAATAGCACTCAAATGTTAGCTGGAAAAGGATTTGTAAAAATTTCTGTATCGATTGGTACCAAATTCGAGTATGTTGACAACCCTGGTCTCCACTGTTATGCTATTGTATGTTTTCTTTGTATGATATAATATTATTTTCTGTATTTAAATTTTTTTATGATCAAAATGTACTATTAAAGACCCTGAAAATAAATTTGTGCAACACAATTAATCAGTTTTGTTTTTATTTAAATACAAGTTTATTTTAGAGATTTTGACAGGTAAAATGTAAACATTCAAAAGGGTATCTCTGGATAGTTAATTATTTTTCATTGTTCACTCATATTTGATGAATAACAACTCTGGAGGAGAAGTAAACAGTAGCAGAGTCAATTTCTTATAGCTCTCAACTGAGTAAAATAGTGGCAGAGTAAATCTGAAGTTCCTCTGAATAGAGTTAAAAAAATTAAAACAGAGTAAAGTTCATATAGCTCTCAACTGAGTAAAATAGTGGCAGAGTAAATCTAAAGTTCCTCTGAATAGAGTTAAAAAATTATAGCAGAGTCAATTTCTTATAATTCTCAACTGAGTAAAATGGTGGCAGAGTAAATTTGTAGTTCCTCTGAAAAGAGTTAAAAAAATAGCAGAGTAAAATTCTTACAACTCTCAATGGAGTAAAACAGTATGAGAGTAAATTTCAAAAAACACTAAATAGAGTGAAATATTACATGAAAGAGTAAAATATTAACTCAAAATTGAGTAAAATTAACTCTGAAAAAATGACTCTTTCAAAGGAGTAAGTTTTACTCATTCTAGAGAGGGACCAAATGTTATCTTTTATAGAGTAAAATTTTCTTCAATTTGAGTAAATTTTACTCCAGAAAATTTACTGTGTACGTGGGAGATCTGGGTCTGATTCCCGACCAGTGCAATAATTGTTCGCTGTCTCTCTTTTCCCATCTCTCGGGTCCAGTGAACAAGCATTCCCACGGCTGGAGGGCAACCCTGCTGTTGTCTTACCATTACTTGTTCAGTTGTAGAAGTCTCGTCTGCCGTGTGGGATAACCAGCACCGACTCACAGCCATCGCAAAAGAAAGCTCTTTTTTTTTCCTCCTTTTTTTTTTTAAATGAGTCAAATTGTTCAGTCCCAAAAGACATGACCTTTGTGCAACAAAAAACGAGTTACAGATAAAACAAGTTCCTCCTCTTGATCTTACACAAACAGCAAAAAGCACACTCTGTGTGGGTGGATGACCGGCAGGCGAGATTAGACAGACAGCATTGGTAGTTTAATGGTAGAGATCCTGGTCCGATTTCTGGCCAGCGCAATCGCTATTTTCACTTTCTCCTCAACCAGCTGTTTGGAACAGCCTTGGAGCGTTCAGAGCCCTAGAAGGCACCAAGAGCAGTACCTTAGCATTAATGATTCCGTGGTAGACTTCTTGCCTGCCAAGTGGTAGACTCTGGTCCCTTTCCCAGCCAAAGCAATCTATCTTTTTTTGTTGCTCCTCTTCCAGCTGTCTGGAAAAGCCTGGCAGCACTCACAGATCTAAAACACTTTTACGGAGACATGCCAGAGTGGTATAAATGCCTGGCTCACGCTGTGGGACTTTTAATTATCCTAAACAATTGTCAGACTGCACTAATATGATCCCCTATGTCACATTGCAAGAACTCAGATGTCAAACGCAGACATGGAAAAACTCACCTGGAGACTCGCATTTTCACTATCCTACTTACAGATCTAATATCTTCGAGCGATTCCTCAAGCCTACTCGGCACTGCGCCTTTTTCTAATCTCCCTTACTCAAAACAGCTCAGTTAAGTCATCAGCTTCATTGCAGAGTACTCTAGTCTCTGAGCCTGCACTGCACAATGAATGTAAGAAGAAAAACGGGATGGACAGATGCCTAAAAAGTTGGAAACGCCCAACACCTGAGTCAATAAAGAAAAAGGACATGCCGTGCAATTCTGGTGGAACTCGAGCACACAACCTCTAAACGCCTCTGTTCAAAGCCTAACTGTCCAACATGCTATCCAATGCCCCACAGAGTCACAACACTCTGGAGCACCATTGCAGGGGAAGCACTTTTTGATACTCTCAAGCCCATAAATGCAGCACTCACCGCAGACTAGGCACTGCTGGGATTCGAACCCAGGATCTCCTGTTTACTAGACAGGCGCTTTGACCAACTAAGCCACAGCGCCTGGCGCCCAACCCCAAAAGTCAGCTGGCATGCTGCTTTTATATAGCGCTGAAAGAGGTGGCGTTTCTACTTTGAGTGCCTCGATTTCTAAGCCTGAACTCCAGTGCGCTATCAAACATGCCGTTGAGCGATAAGCAGCTGCCATTTAAAAGCCTCTTGCCTGCGCCGTGCATTTCAGTCTTCGGGTTTTGCTCAGAAGTATTCTGTCGGCCATCAAAAATGTTTCATATCTGCAAAAGTTACATTTAAAACAAACACTCTACTTGTCTGAGGATAAAGCCCTGCTGGGATTTGAACTCAGACTCTGATAGGTCCGGATGGAATACCATCACGGCCTGAATGGGGACCGGAGTCCGGACTTTGAGAAGCCCTGGTTTATAAGAGGAAAAAAAAAAAACACAGCGGTAGCGCTGCATGTGTGAATGTCTCGACTTGAAATATTGAAGTCCAATTCGTTACGCATTACCAAACCATGCTATATAAAGTCATTGTCCATAGCCCTCTTGAGCGAGCAGCATTTTTAAGGATTTGAGTTTTGTAAAAAAGAAAAAAAAAAACAGACCGCTAAACAATTTGATGGGTAAACACTTGTAAAAACTGCTGGACATTGTCTCAAAAGGTCTGCTTGACAAACCCAATTGACAGCCAGCTCAAAGCTGCTGGACGTAAAGAGAGTATCCTATCACTGTAGGGGTCCAAGCTACATTAAATAGACCAAAGGGATTTATTAGCTCATTTCAATGAATCGGATCTTGAGGATTCGAATAATTGATTTGACTCAATAGAGTCAGATTGAATCAGATTAAAAGATTCACACCTTATCTACCATTTGTCTAGCAAATAGAAAAAATCGTGTTTACCAATCTTGTTTATATTATTTACGTGGCCAACGATAATAACATAACACAGTATTGGGTTACTTTTAGCAAGGTAACAAAATCTACAGCTCGAGACAATGACTGATAAGCACATAAACTAGAACACAGTTCTTACAAAATGAGAACAAAGATTTATTGAGCTACACTACGATACATGAAACTAACTACGTAATAAGCAAACAACAAACAAACGCACGCACACATTCACACATACACACAGAGGCAGTTCGGAGGATGCAAAATGAGTTGACGACAGACCCAAATCAATTCTAGTACTTCTGACTAGATCTTAGAATCACACCTGAGAAACCACAAAAGCAGAGATTGAGCTTATCTTTAACTGCTTAACATCAATCAGCACCAGATCTCTGACGAGTGTCGGTTTGCGGAAGCTCGTGCGGTCTTGGCTGGGTCGAGACTAGCACGGAAAGTTCTTGATGACCCAATCGCGTGGCGGAGCGGTGTCCGTGCAGAGCGAGAGGGGGCAGATAGCATAGCTTGCGCGAGCAGCTAATGCCAAAAAGCAAAGATTTTATGGTTGCAGGGCGGTTTTAAGCGACCTGGTCTGGTCCATCCCTGTGGCTCCATCTTCCAATGAGCAGTGCCCATGAGGAGCGTGTACACGCCCTACATCACGTAGTAAAAGTCACTGATTAACAGAGAATGCATGTGGGTTTCACGTGGTAAAATCCCTTGTACGTTTGTAACTCTTATATCAAAGGTTACAAAATGAATACTAGTTTGTCCTACAAACTTTTCATTTATAGCACTGCGTTTCAAATGTCATTAGCTACAATTTAATACCAAACATGAAACATTTCAGACACACACAGAAGTTTTACCTGTTATAAGGGTTAAAACAACACATCGATCAACCTGGTTGGTTGAAATACACAACATGTGAGGAAAACCTATAGCATATCATTCAAAAGATGCATCTGCCTTTGTTTTGCATATTTCAAGAGATTGTTTTCATTTTCATGTATGGATTAAAAATCCAGAGATCTCTCAATCTCTAGGACTTGAACATTTGGCGGGCGAACACATGACCAGTGAGTCATTCAAAAAGTCTCGTGGTGCAAACCCCGCTGAAAATTCTTGAGGAACCTCTTTGTTTTAGACCTAATTATTAACGAAGTTAGCCGAAGGGTCTTCCGAACATCTGCCACTAGTAAGATTTGAAATAGGGGTCCTCTGTTCTGGTATGACATAGCCTTGGGCTTGGGTCTAAATGACAGACAATGTGGCACCAATTTCCAGGCCTGATTCGAACGGGTTTTAACAGTTCTGCACATCTTCTGCAGTGAGTTCTTACACAACCCTTATTGTATATTGTATGTATTTTAAACCTGCAATTCAATATAAATATATATTTTCATACACTACTTACCTTATGAAAGTGCACTCGTCGATCTCACCACCACCAGAAATTTCTCAACATTATCAACAAATAACTTTGCATGATATACTGTCAGGGTTTAATGCAGATTAAAACAGGCTAGCATCTTTACTGCTGTTTGCACGGGGGGAGGGGGGGAGACCAACTGTTGCATTTCAGTGAAAGTATTGCTGATGTATTTATAGAAAAATGTAGTGTACAATTTGGCCTTCAATCAATTAAAAATGCTGATGTAGTTTTCTCTGTTCTTACTGTTCAAATAAGCACTTGTGCGTTGATATCCAGCTTCTTCCCTCCTTGTTCCCTGTAGTTATAGGGTAAATACAGCATTTGCGGGTTGTAAAATAAAGTGAAGCATTGTTCCCCCCTTGTTCCCTGTAGTTACAGGGTAAATACAGCATTTGCGGGTTGTAAAATAAAGTAAAGCATTGTTTCCTCCTTGTTCCCTGTAGTTACAGGGTAAATACAGCATTTGCGGGTTGTAAAATAAAGTGAAGCAATGTTCCCTCCTTGTTCCCTGTAGTTACAGGGTAAATACAGCATTTGCG
>CAIGQQ010026420.1:0-14260 GCA_903798035.1 Danio albolineatus | reverse complement strand
AATATTTATTTTATTTTATTTTTTATCCTGCCTTAGTAATTTCATATGATTATTTTTAATCCTAAACAGTTTCACAAATTATGTGAATAGTGCAAAATATTTCAAAATATTGCATGATACATAAAATAGTGAAGATCATGGTAACCCACTAGCATTAGAAAATCCTTCATTACTTAGAACAGTATTTCAAAGTAAAAGCATAGCTCCCCAATGATTATTGTAAAATTTTTATTCATTCTGATGATATGGTAAACCTGAGCTACTGTATTACTGGTGGGTTACCATGATCTTCACTTTAAAGTACTACTTATATCAGAAAATATATATCATATGATGTAACACTAGAGACATCAATAATCCTGGACCAGGCCGTATCCTAAGCAAATGCTGTGGCAGTCATGGAGGAGTGGAGAGAGCTTGAGACTGATTCCTGAAAGACTTCAGTGACAGATGAGTCTTCGCATTGATCCTGTGGGCCAGCCTGAACACTCGACTTACTCACACTTGCAGCTTCTCCACGATGGACATCCAGTGTTCTCTGTCCTCCGACACCTAGACTGCAGCTCTGCATAAGAATATGGCTAGAGGAGAAATGGTCATGACCAACTGAGCCTGGTTTCATTCATTCATTTTCTTGTCTGCTTAGTCCCTTTATTAATCTGGGGTCGCCACAGAGGAATGAGCCGCCAACTTACCCAGCATTTGTTTTACGCAGCGGATGCACTTTCAGCTGCAACCCATCACTGGGAAACATCCACACATTCTCATTTACACTCATACACTCTGGACAATTTAGCTTACCCAATTCACCTATACCACATGTCTTTGGACTTGTGGGGGAAACCGGAGCACCCGGAGGAAACCAACGCGATCACAGCGAACATGAAAACTCCACACAGAAATGCCAACTGACCCAGCCGAGGCTCGAACCAGCGACCATCTTACTGTGAGGCGACAGCACTACCTACTGCGCCACCGTGTCGCCGAGCCTGGTTTATCTCTAGGTTTTTTTTCCTTCACTTTCACTTTTGTTTGGATATTCAGCAGTGAAAATGAAACCACACGTAACTAAACCAAACTGACCTTCAACTCTAAAAACTGGACTGACACGGTTTCATTTTACTAGAACTTCTATCTTAAGCTGCTTTGACACAATATACATTGTCAAAATGCTATATAAATAAACATAAATTTGAATTTAATTTAATTCTTTTTACAGTAATAGCTAAAAAAAATCCAAACTAAGTCTTCTGTTTATTCAAAATGGCTAGGAAGGATCTTTAAAAAAATGAATACATATACAGTAAGTGCTTCAGTAGGAGATTTGAATCTAAAATTCCTTAAACCCAGCATTGTCTTGAGACGAACTTTCGAACTAAACTTTCAAAACAATGCCAGACAAGCTATGGCACTGTAATTCAGCTAAAAAGATATGCTAAAAAAGTAATTGCTTGGACCATGGATATAAATCTATGAATAAATATTTCCAAGTTCTTTGCTCAGGAAAAAGACGGGTGATTTGTGCATGTGAAAGTTTTTCCTCCATTCATCTTCCACAACTGTGACATTGACATACTGTATATGGATACACACAAAATTCAAGGGTGTCTTTATCAGACTTGTCCACTCTGACCCGGTTTAAAAAAATATTTTTTTCCCCCAAAATTCATTCCTCTGGATGAAATGCAATATAAATGTTTAGTAATAATAATTCATCATGAAGTTCAGAAGAAGGCCAGAAATTTGACCAGGAGTAGTATGGTCCAAAAAAACTCTTTCCTTGGGAAAAATCTTGATGCCTTGTGAATGTGAAAAATAAGTAATCTTGAGCTTTACATGAATAGCACAAACAGGACATGTGACATTTCTCAGACTGCGCATCAGATCTGACACATCGGTTTCAGAGGAAGTCGTTTCACTGATGCATTCTGTTGTTTTGTCCTTAGCTATGAACCATGGAAGGAATGCTTGCAAATGGAACGTCGGCCTAAAGAAACTGTTCAATTGCTATGAACGGCAGCGTAACAACAGGTTAGTCTTTATTCCATGGTATGAGATATTGGCTACTGATTGGTGCTGGAATGTGTGTGACTGAAAGACAAGAAAAGAAGCATTAATCAAGTTTAACTGTAACAAAGGTCAAAGAATACTTATAGCCACATGTTTGGGGCCTTTGTAGCTACAAACCAAAGTAGAGGTCTGCAATCAACCGCAGGACATAGGATTCATTTTCCTTGTGACACGCGGTAGCAGTAAGAACTCCAGTGCAACTTCAATGAGAGCAGGCAGTGAAAACAAACTATCCTGTTCCTGATGACCTTAAAGAAATTTCTGTGCTTTAATTAGCATTTTTATACATTAGTGATGAGTTATGGATGCTTTTAGTTACTCCATATTGACCACAGGTGCAGTCTGCACTTAGAACTGTACCAATGCACTGCACGGATGGACCAGGACTTTCTGCTTCATGTGCACAGTATGTTCTTCTACTCTTCTTGAAGGACATTCAACTTTTAAACTGCAGATGTTGTATTTTTTTTCTCTCTGTGATAGTTTTTCTATTGCTTCGGCAGAGGAATGTTAAAGTATCAGTTAACAGTTTTTGTTTTTGCGAATCCATCAGAGTCCACTGTGTATGCTTTTTCAGATCTATTATTTCTCTCACGAGTGCCATTCGTGCCTGCTGTTGTAAATGTAAATCTACCACAGGTCGCTCAACCAATACCCCCCCCCCCTCCTTTTTTTTCCTTAACCCAACCAATAGTGTTTTAAAAAGCATCAACTAAGCTGCCCACCCCCTTCCCTAAACACAATCACAGTGTTTTCAAAAGCAATCCAAAAAAACAAAAGCCCCCTGATTTTAATCAGATATTACCACATTCTCACCCGGTTATTTGCTTGTTTGTTTGTTTGTTTTTTCAGCTTTTTGTCTTACTTGCTTTCTGGAGCCATTGTTCATCAAACTTGAACCCCATTTTCGCAGTCAGTCCACCGCCGTATGTGTTGAGCTACTGGACAAACTGCTAACAGCCATACAGAGGCAATCGGTCAGCTGGTACAAAGCTCAGGCTACATAATTTTTAATCTCCAGAAATGTACTGTATTTAGTCCCCCAGGACCCCCCCTGTATAGTCCCACAGGACCCTATAGCTGCGTCCCAAATCGCATACTTGTGCACTATTCTACGCCATTTTGTAGTATAAATAGTGTCTGTAGTGCGTTCACACTGAAAACTCTAAAAATAATAAGTGCACTTTAATTACCCGTATGATGCACTCATTCAGTCGGTAAAACGAAGTGTGTAATGATGGACACTTCACACACTCAACGACCGCAGCTTTGCTCACGTAACGGAAGGGGTGGAGCTATCAGGCGCACATGTTGGATAACTTTATTTATTTTGGACTGTGAAAGCAAAATTCTCCTACTAGAGTGATTATAGTGCCTCGCGATGGTGAATGTGGTTATACTCATGCCAGGTATTATTAGGTATTTTGGTCATTTATTTCATTAATTTGGTACCAGGCAAATGTCATCAG
Organism: Danio albolineatus; assembly: GCA_903798035.1. NCBI lineage: Eukaryota > Metazoa > Chordata > Actinopteri > Cypriniformes > Danionidae > Danio > Danio albolineatus. Next base: position 10,721 of record CAIGQQ010026420.1, on the reverse strand, counting down.
GGAAACGGTTTGAACTTCCGCTTAGTAAAAAAGCCATTAGAGCTCCATTTGGGACAACACTACTTACATATACTATGCTGTTGAGTGTGTAAGTGCATATAGTGCATAAGTGCATAGTATATAGTGTGTCATTTGGGACGCAGCTTATGTCAATTTTCAGGACCCTATGAGTTAATACTGATAAATCACCCACCAAGATGACACAACTAATACATTAGGACTCGCGTTGGGAAACGCCAACCTATTGCTTAAACCATACATTAGATCTAATTTTGTTACATGGAACTGAAGGCGTTGATCTAGCTATTATACCTCAAAGTGATGATTTAACAGATCACTGTTTCTTATTAAATAAGCTGTGTATACTCAAGATTAGACAATGTGCACAGAGTTATTGACCTGGTAGAACCATCATTCTATCCACTAAAGACATTTTTATGAAATAAAAATGTCCTACACCCAACCATTATTGAGTGGTGAGCAAATCATACTAAATTGTACGAATTAGATTGTACGAATTCATAGGAATTAGCCTCTAAATCAAAAGTTACGATTTGGCGTGAGATAGCGTTGGTACTGGATATGGCTGGTAGTTCAGCCATAAGTTACCTCATTGTTTGGCCAGCGCATCCCAGAGCAGTTGTAAGCAAATTTAACAATGATTTATTTTCCCATTCATTTAAAAAAAAAAAAAAAAAAAAAAAAACTAAATAATTGGCAGTTCATTCCGCTGTGGAGACCCATAATAAATCTGGGACTAAGCCAAAGGAAAGTAAATAAAACAAAATCTAATTCACAGTAAGAGATCCACAGTAAGAAAAGTCGAGTGCGTACAATTCAAAAAACCCTCAGAATTTAAGCAATGATGGAACAGTTCATTTTCCTCTGGCAAAGCACAAAATTAAGAACCGGAAACCCTACTTCTGTGTTTGCTGTCACCTGGAATGCACTTCATGAACTACAAACTAAGACTCCAGTAAAAATACACACAAAGAAATATAAGACGACGATAAGTTGTTCAATACTCATTACCTTGTACTTTTTCTATAATAATTAAGAGGCTTTAAAAATAACAAATGAGTAACTCAAACATTAAGGCTAAACATTTGAAGTGGTTGATGCTTCTGTCACATTGTTATTCTTTCTTATGTGATTTGTTTTTAAATGTTTAATTGCAAAAGATAAAAAAAAATCTCCATGTACTTTATGTTATTATTATTTCATTGCAGGATTTGTATTATGTCTATTTTGTCCTTTAAATGATTAGATAAGAATAATAAAGAATTTGTAGTATAGAAATAGCATAAATTGCCTGCTTTATCAGCTTAGATGGGCAGGTCTCAGGCCCCCGCAAACGTAGCCGAAGTCAGTCTAAATACTGGCTGAAGTGTAACAAGGTATGTAAACAATACCCTCAGTTCCAAATGACTAAGCTAATCCCTAATCCCCACCAATGTTTCAGATTCTGTGTTTACTAAATGGACCTGTCGCCAACATTTCAAAAATATCAGCATTTATCCCTGATGTCATCTCCAGGGGTGTGTTACATTTTAGATAACAATATGAAAAACACTAGTGTTACCCTCTTCGTGCTGTCATTACAGAGCTAACAGTTGTAAATAAATTATCCATTGTCTTTGAACTGAGGCAGCATGGCTTGAAAAGATTCTGTCTTATTCACCATATTCTCCACGTACGAGTGGACGCAGCCATTTGAATCATTTTGGCTCAAGACTTCCGGTCTCATTCACTTCCATACATTTTTTAGACATTAAAAATAGCGTGTTTTGCTGCTTGATGTCACAAATTATGTTTTTTATTTATTAAATTATTCTGCTTAGTTTGACTGTTTTCTGCCGTTTATTATTCCTAGTCATTTCTTCCATAGGCGACTGAATCGGAAGTTCTAAAATGATCGCAAAAACAAGCGCACTTCCGCATTGAAGAATAAGGTCAATAGAGGGGGTCAATCTTGTAGGAGTTTGAACGTTCTCCCATTGTGCTCATAGTGTGCATATGTGTAGCAAAAAGCATCAATCCTGGTTTTGAAAGGGATTTTCTGGTAGGAGTTTGCACCCAGTTCATTTGGTGCCACTAAAAAAGGTCAAAAAGAGAATAAATTTTTAACCAAAGATTTTAAAAAAATCAAATAGATCAAAATAGTTTTTACTAAGGACGTGAGGGAATTTGTTTCCATATCTCGGAATCAGGTAGACATGATTTGCCTCATTTTACATGTGTGTAGCAGAGAACAGTCATCAGATAGTATCTCATATTTACAGCCGTGTGTGGAATGAATCAGAGCTGCAGCCATACACAGCATGTTTCGTCCCATTCATCACGCTGAAGTGACTAATTTTGAACAGGTTTTAACAGCTAAAATTGTACCGCACATCTTCTTGAAAGATAAACTTTGTCCACATCAAGATAACTGGTTGTCTGTGAACCAAAAAAATGTTTTCTCTAGTGACAATAACTGCTCTATTTTAAACAATCTATTCATATTGCGATTTTTATTTTTACAAATTAGCCAGTTCAACTAATGTCTAGGAAATTTTTGTATTTTGTCAACTGCATGCTTGGATTGGGACTTGTGGAGCTGCGCATCGATGGATTTGCTCTTCAGTGTTTGAACTTTCAGCAGTGAAATTGAAACCACACTGAACTGAACTAAACTGAACTTTATCTCTATAATCTGGATATTACTAGAACTTCTATGTTAAGCTGCTTTGACACAACCTACATTGTAAAAGCACTATATAAATTAACATGAATTTAATTTAATAGCATATTTGACTAAGAAATGAGCTGCGGTTCTGATGTATGTGCAGGTGAATTTCTCACACAGATAAGTTTTATTGGAACAAATTCATTCAGAGTCAAATTCAGAATCAACATCATGATAAATGTATTTTAAAAGACCACTTGTTTTCAATAGACTTTGCATAATATTTCTAAATACTTAGAAATGGTATAGACCATTTCAATATGGTGATGTCATTGGCCCATTTCCTGCTTGTCGTCAAACTATTTCATAACTGTAATAGAGGCAATTCAATCATAGCTTAATGTTAAAACAGCTATCATAACAATATTTATCAATATGTTGACCTTTTTGAATCATCGGAAGCTACGGAAATTAAAAATGTAAAACTGGAAACGCATTAGGACCACGGTTATTGTTTACATGCCTCAAAATGGTGTATAATTACCTGTAGAATGCTGTAACTTTTGTACATAGATGCCCTTGACCCAGGTCAAACTACTGCTGAGTGCTTTTGAAATTGTGCCCTTTGATATTTATACGAAGAGTTTACAGTAGCTACACTGACATGTAGCACAGGTGAATCACCTGCTCTGGGTTAAGCTCGGTCTTCATAACAGAGGTTTTCAGTGCTGTAGCGAATAGACAAACAGAAATTTCTGTCAAATGATTCATCTTAAACATAGAAAGCATTATATGTTCATCAATAAATGACCTATGTTTATTGATGTGCCCTTTTAAACAAATATCATCATGACGTTAAAAGAGGTTGTCTCAAGAGATCGTCTGCAGAGGTTATTTTAAAGCGCCACGAAACCCCCCTGTCTCAGCGGGGTGTTTTTACACCTCTAGTTTGGAAAAGCTCAGGAAAGTGGGTGTGTCCAGCTCGGTTTAGGTAGGAGTGTCGGGGAAAGGGAAAGAGGGAAAGTTTTGCATTAAAATGGGAGTTTCCATTTGTGCACGCGCTCATTTTCCACAGAGGACAACAAACACACAGACGCAGAGGAGAAAGACAGTGACTGTGTTTACATGGACGTCATTAATCGAATTATTTGCCAAATGATTAATTTGTCGACTTTAACGTCACTTTCACTTTAATCCAGGAACATTTCTTGCATGCCCCCGTGACAAATCAGATGTGAGAAACTGCTAAGAGTGTTTTTAATGGAGTGTTTGAGACCGCGCGGTGTATGAGAGAAATAAAAACCGCTCCGCATTTCTCGGTAACTTATGCTCTCGGTAGGTAGCATCAGAAAGTCGTGTGTGTATACACTATCCTGTCACAAAATGCGGCAGTGTTTATATGTTTACACTCGAAGAGCAGCGTCTACAGTGGATCTTTCAATCTATAATACTGTAGTGATGTTAACCTGCTGTAAACTCAGTAACTGTTCTAATCACTTTGACTAAGGTCTGTCTATAAACACTGAAACAGTACTGCTGACGAAACTAACTTTCCCATCTGAATAAACATAGAGCACAGATCGCATACTTACCAAAAACAGGACAATCAACATGAACTGCAGCTGTGTATTTGTTTAAAAAGAGACGAGCGGCAAATCCGGATTCACCATTTCTAGATGCGGAAAGCTCTTGGGTGAAAAAAAAAAGTTTCTGCTGCGCACGCGTGGGAGTCCAGCTGCGCTCTCATAGCGGGAAAATAAAAACAAAACCTTTGTTGCAGCACATAAACACAACTCTGACGACCTGTGTCTCCAAACAATTCTTCTTCTTCCTCTTGTTTTAGCAACACAGCGTGGCGCTTCCTTGCCGTCTGAACACTGCAACAGGTACAAACAATCTTCGAAGCGATCATGAATATTGAATAGACAATAGAGCGCGCTGGTTGGTTTGAACCAAGTCTTAATGCTGCACACTCAGAGACGTCACGATGCACTCGCCGGTACAGACGTCCACTCTCCACACTGGAGTACACGCATGGATCTCATCGGCGTGACGCAGCTTCAAAAATTCGTTTCAAACCGGAAGAACGAATTTCCTCGAAATAACGCAAAAACAACCAATTTTCACTCTTTAGTGAAATATATGTGTCCTAATAGTGTTTATAGCAGCGTGGGACACATTCATGACTGTCAACAGCTCAAAAAATGTGTTTTGGTGTTTCGTGACCCTTTAAAACAAGAAGTAATGAACAAGAAATACATACTGTATATTAGCACAACCTTTAAAAACAGATGTAACTGACATTCACTTTTTGATTATTATTCATCACTGGTGTATAATACATTGGTGGGTTATTAATACTAAAATTGTGTGTGATTTTTCTACAAAAGCAAAGGAGGTGCTTAACATGTAGGGAGTGTTTATCATCGGCCGCATAAAAAACAATAAACTTATGTTATTAAAATATGCAATGTTAAATTAAAATACACCTGAGTACGATCCGGTCACGGTCACAACATTAAATATTCATATATTGATACAATTTCACTACCTAAACAATACTCACATACTGTATGTTTATTTATGGCTACTGAAATGTCTGTGCAGAAGCTTGGGTATGCCTATGAAATCATATCCCAAACTTTTCAGCACTTCAACTCTCTCGGCGGATACAATTTGTACACTACCCCCAAAGAGAAGCGAACCTTACCAAGTCAGCAGGTTACAGACATCACTTTGGTAAAATGAGAAGCCAGGCAGGTGTGTCTTAAAATGTAGTTTTTTTCTTTTCTCTCTCCTGTTCTCATCACTCTTATAGTTCTTTAAGCCGTATATATAGTAGCTTCCTGGTTCATGGAGAGAGCAAAGCACATTAGCCATGTTTTGTCTCCGTACTAAAACAAAGTGCTAACGGATTTTTGTAAAGCAACGACCCGTACTTAACTCACTTTTGCTTGATCTTTGGTGCAGGAACTATGCTTGATGTACAGCATTACTTTCACGTGTATAGTTGACATTTACACGAATATTGTATTTTATACATTATTCAGTCACCTATTTCTAAGAGTAAAGCAGTGCAGAGAAAACCGTTGCTGAAAGCATTACAAATCATGCCAACGTTAGGAAATATTTTATTTACCACAGATGGATCTACCAAAACATAACACATGCACAGATCTACCCAACACAATGCATTAAATGACACTCCAGGGTAAAAGGTCAATGTCTTTGGGATGCCAGTTGATATTTTGAGCTTCAAAATCAATGTCGTGGAGACAAGTACACACACGAGAAGCTGTGATGCTTCCAAGTAATGTTAGGTTTAATGCTGTTTAGGTGCTGAAAGACGTTTTGAGCGAGGAGACGATAGGTCGTACAGGAAAAAAAAACCTAACCTGTATTAAGTGGGATATGACTATTACAAGGTAATCCCTATATCAACAGCACCGTTCTTATGGCTCCAGTGTTCAGCACTCACACTTGGATCAGAAAGCTTAGGCAGTTCTTGCCTCAGCGTTCGTACATGAAGCCTGGCAAAACTGATTTCAGAGCATAAATACTGTATCATGTACAAAATGGATAGAGCTTTGATGATAACTAAGAGGATATTTGCTTACTTTGGTACAAACCTCTTGCTAGAAATTACATTGACAGTGTAAAGCGTTTGTTGAAAAACATACATTTACACACAAAATGGCACTCGAGAGGCAATTGAGGCACTCTCTTTATTGAAGGTCACATGTATGCAGTCTTTAAAATTCAATCAGAAGAAGGAACCTCCTGGGACAGGAAGTGAAGCAAATTTTTTATTCAGACATGTCTTACTGCTTTCTTGCCTTGGAGCTTTTGGATGCAGTATTTATAACATTAATTGGAATTTGTGAAACACCAGTGGTCTGTGAAAATGTTACAAATTCAATCAACCATATGTTAAACAATGATTGAAACATTAAGTGTTTTATGAATAAACATTCAGTCACTTTCAATTCCACATTGCATACAGTCCTGGTTTCAGGCTTGCTTGCTTATTTGGAGCTTCCAGGGGTCAGACAGTTTTTTTGTCACTCAGTATGGACCCAAAGTGAGGTTTATTTATGAACTAATTTCGAGAGGATCATGTGCTTATGATTGACATTAGCATTAGCCAATTCATGATTCACCAGACGATTCCTAAGTCACCATAAATAAGTTCCGTACTAAAGCCATCATCGTTTTGACGAATCCCGTTTCCACTTCTACTGCTCCTCCTTTCCTAGATGTGTGGCACGGCGGCCCAGTGGTTGCCTCACAGCAAGAACACCACTGGTTCTAGTCCTTACCAAGCCCGTTGACGTTTACATGTTCTTCCCGTGTTCATGTGTGTTTCCCCCAGGTCTCCCAGTTTCCTCCGGGAGAAAACATGCGACTTAAGTTAATTGACTAATTCAAATCACCAGCGTAGACGTGCTCCTAGTAAATAGTTATCTCTTTATTGCAATCCCTAAATCTCTTCCTAATTCATTAGCTACAAACATCAGAGTTCTCGAGATCAAGCTCAAACTTTGCTCTCGCCCTGCAAATGGGAGCAAGCCCTGGGCTCGAGGATCTTATGAGCTCAGGGCTCTCTCCGGGGACAGCATGCTAAACATGCTTTATAATCAGTCATCAGCTAAGTGTGAACTCTTAAAAACCATGTTTATGCAAGCATTTGTAAAGGAATTTCATTTGCTGGAGTGAAAAAAATATCATATGTTTTTCATAAGTGTGTTTTATGTTTCGTTTTATAATCTCTGTGATCACTGAAAAAAATATCTGCAAAATTGTTGCAAACAATTTATATGTGTTGAATTTAAATTATATATTTTGATCTCTACATCTCATCTCACAAAAAAAGAGATACATTCAAATGACACACAAGTACAGTGGAATGAAAAGCTTTTGATGTCTTTTAAAAAAAAAATTGTTTTATCCCATATTATTTTAATAATGTAGGCCCACAATCTTTTAAAGAATAAATGCTTCAAAGATAAATCTGTTTAACAACATGTTTCCAAAAAGTATAGCCATGATCATTTGTCTAATTTATTGTCCTAAATATATATCACCGTAATATATATTTTTTGTTTCTTTTCTCATTCGTTCATTTTCTTTTCGGCTTAGTTCCTTTATTAATCCAGGGTCGCCACAGCGGAATGAACCGCCAACTTAGTTTGTTTTCTCAGTCGATAAATACACACTGAAAAGAAGACGATTCCTTGGATTTACCATTTTTTTATTGTTAAGTGGTTGTCAACAATTTATTTAGGCTGAATTTTAACAAACAAATTAAGTTGAACGTTACAAAATTTTATTAGGTTGTTTAAAAATATATATACTTATATTAGATTATATGTATAATCTAATATAATAGACTATTAGTATTTGCCATTTATTTTCAATTCTAAATCATCCCAATCAAGAAGAAAAGTGGAAAGGTCACACTTTATTTTGATGGTCCATTTGTTGAATTTAAGTTACATGTCAACTAATTCTCAATAGATTATAAAACTGTTAGTTTTGGGGTTAGGGTTGGGGTTAGGGTTAGGGTTAGTGTAAGTTGACATGTACTTGCAAAGTTTCTTATAGTCAGTTAAATGTCTGTTGAATTTCGGTATCAACAGATATTAAGCAGACAGTCTACTAATACTCAAATGGACCATCAAAATAAAGTGTTACCAGTGGAAAAAATTAATTCTTCAAGTTGAGATGTGTACTCTCCTTGGCTAGTCTCTTTATTTGGTACAAAACTGCAGGAAACTTTGTCTCAGCAGGGTTAAGTTAAAGCTAATTGTTCTTCATTTAGCAGCTAAAACAAACAAACAAATAAATAAATGTATTCAGTCAAGCTGAGATGTGAGCAGCTTGGATCATAAGGCTACATTTGTAGGGTTCAAAATCGTCAGCATATGAGTAACAAGAAAATACGAGAAAAAACAGCCAAAAAGTTTTAAAGTCACACTGAGACACAACAGTCCTCCAGTGGCCAACATGAACAGCTATATATCCCATACCAGCATCAAACTAACCACAACAGCACACAGAGGTACACCACTAACAAGAAATCACACGTAGTTATAAATACAGTGTCAATAAACAGAGTGTTAGATCTTTTTCTGAAGATTAATTTAAATAAAAGAGCGACAATGATTATGAAGTACATAATTAACACATAGGAGCAATCAATCCCCTCTTGGATTATTTTTGTATATGATGACTTAATGAATTTGACAGTGTTCATAATCAAAATATAACAACTGTCAAAAAGATGTCTACCTATTCTATCCATCCATAGCTTTAGCTGATAGCTGAAAGTCAACCACTGTGAAATCTTCATGCATGCATTCTTACTCTGCCCAAGAAAAGTTTGCATGACCTTGCCTTTGAACCACACACATTCTGCTTTTAATCTCCACATCTGAACCAAACATGACCTTGTATAGCACATTACTTAAGGTGTCGTTTGGGCTGAAGTCATCAAAGAGCTCTTATGGGAAACTGAAGAGTTTTTGATAAAGACTTCTGATAAGTTTTCAAAACCAGATTCAAAAGCAGATCAGAATGACTAATCCGTTTTACCTTTTGAACAGTATTTATGTTTGCTCTGAAGAAAATACTGCTTTTATAACAGATGCAAAATATTATTATACAGTATTCTGTCCTAACCAGGCACAAAACTCAAGCAATTTATATGTTCACTCTGAATAACTAGTTGGGATAATAATAATGATAAAAAACACATGGCTGTTTTTAGGATCTGGTTAGGATATGACATTGGTGAGGGACTAGAAAGTTCATTCATTCATTCATTTTCTTTTCGGCTTAGTCCCTTTATTAATCCGGGGTCACCACAGCGGAATGAACCGCCAACTTATCCAGCATTTGTTTTGCGCAGCGGATGCCCTTCCAGCCACAACCCATCTCTGGGAAACATCCATACATTCTCATTCACACACATACACTATGGACAATTTACCTTACCCAATTCACCTATAGTGCATATCTTTGGACTTGTGGGGGAAACCGGAGCACCCGGAGGAAACCCACGCAACCACAGGGAGAACATGCAAACTCCACACAGAAATGCCAACTGACCCAGCCGGGGATCGAACCAGCGACCTTCTTGCTGTGAGGCGAAGTGCTACTCACTACGCCACCGTGGCGCCGGGACTAGAAAGTACAGTAAGTAAAGATAATAAAAGAATTACTAGTAACATCAGTAATTTTACAGCTTTCTGGCTCGCTAATGAAATAATTGGTTAGATCGTTTTAGATAATGAGCTCTAAACTTATTTTCTCAGGTTATTTTCTACACGGAGTTACTGTCGATGTTTCTGTTACTTACTATGTTTCTGTTACTTACAAAAACTGAGCTGAGCCTTTATGTTCTTTTTGCTCAGCAGTGGTTTTTGTTGTGGAAACCATTTTGCCTAATCGCTTTCTTATGGTGGTGTCATGAACACTCACCCTAAGTGACTTTAGTATATATTGATTCATTCATTTTCTTTACGGCCTAGTCACTTTATTAATCTGGGGTCGCCACAGCTGAATGAACCACCAACTTATACAGCATATGTTTTACGCAGCGGATGCTCTCCCAGCTGCTACCCATCACTGGGAATCACCTATACACACTCATTTACACACATAAACTACATACAAATTAGCTTACTAAATTCACACATAGCACATGTCTTTGGACTTGTGGGGTAAACTGGATCACTCAAAGGAAACCCACACGAACACGGGGAGAACATGCAAACTTCACCGAGAAATGCCAACTGACCCAGCAGAGGTTCGAACCAGCGTCCTGTGAGGCGACAACCACACTCTATATATACACCCCACACCATATATACAGCGGGGAAAATAAGTATTTGACACATCAGCATTTTTATCAGTAAGGGGATTTCTAAGTGGGCTACTGAAACAAAATTCCTACCAGATGTAGCCATCAAGCCAAATATTGAGTTCATACAAAGAAATCAGAACATTTAAGTATACAAGTTGAGTCATAATAAATAAAGTGAAATGACAC
>CAIGQQ010026417.1:0-16889 GCA_903798035.1 Danio albolineatus | reverse complement strand
GTGTGTGTGTGTGTGTGTGTGTGTGTGTGTGTGTGTGTGTGTGTGTGCCTGAGGGTGAACAGACAGTGTGGTGTCCCACTGAGCGTCTTCCTGTTGGATTCTCTTCTCTTCTCATGGCCGAAACATGATCCTCCTTCCTAAAATAAAGACGGACGGGGCAGGAGCTGATGCGGCGCAGCGAAGAGGCAACGCTAGCCAGTTCCTGACTTACAGGCACTCAGATTTTACTAATATAAGAGAGTTCATGATGACTACTCGATGACCAACCTCGTATCTAGCAACAGAAACAGATCCAGTTCGCGCTTTATGACATGGTGTGTTATCCTGCTGGACGTAGCCATCAGAAGATGGGTACACTGTGTTCATAAAGGGATGGACATGGTCAGCAACAATACTCAGGTAGGCTGTGGCGATGACACAATGCTCAATTGGTACTAATGGGCACAAAGTGTGCCAAGAAAATATCCCCCACACCATTACACCACCACCACCAGCCTTAACCGTTGATACAAGGCAGGATGGATCCATGCTTTCATGTTGTTGACGCCAAATTCTGACCCGACCATCCGAATGTGGCAGCAGATATCAAGACTCATCAGACCAGGCGACGTTTCTCCAATCTTCTATTGTCCAATTTTTGTGAGCCTGTGTGAAATGTAGCCTCAGTTTTTCTGTTCTTAGCTGATAGGACTTCTGCTGCTGTAGCCCATCTGCCTCAAGGTTGGCCGTGTTGTGCGTTCAGAGATGCTCTTCTGCAGACCTCGGTTATAACGAGTGCTTATTTGAGTTACTGTTGCCTTTCTATCAGCTGGAACCAGTCTGGTCATTCACCTCTGACCTCTGGCATCAGCAAGGCATTTGCGCCCACAGAACTGCCGCTCACTGGATATTTCCTCTTGCTCGGACCATTCTCTGTAAACCCTAGAGATGGTTGTGCGTGAAAATCCCAGTAGATCAGCAGCCCGTCTGGCATCAACAACCATGCCACGTTCAAAAAGTAGACTCGGAATTGCTTAACGTAGACTCGGAATTGCAAAATGTAAACGAAACTTCAAAATGTAAACCCGAAATTACTAAATGTAAACTCGGAATTGCTGAATTTAGACTCAGAATTGATTTAGACTCAAATACGTTGTTGATAAAACTATGACAGAATTCAGAAAACAATTAAATCAACACTGTTGGGTTATAAAGAAAATAATTTTTAAAAATCACCATCAATATTGGTTAACTCAGTAAACATTTAAAGAAGCGTGAGGCATGTAGGTTTTCTACATGACGCATTGTAAATAAAATGAATCATAAAGCCTAGCGACACAATATGTAACTGTTATATTACAAATTGTGTTTATCTACACAAAATGCATGCGAGCTTGAACTACATGCCAACCAGAAAGTAGTGGATGCGCAGGCCCGGCGCTACGGGGGAGCAAAAGGGGGCTGTAGAAAGAATTTGTGCCCCCTCAGTTTTCATAAAGCACTAGACTAGTTCACTCAAAACTGAAAATTAATTCTGTCATTAATTATTAGCACTCCGTCATTCCCACCTTCAGAATACAAATTTAGAAATCTTATATAACGAATAAGCAATTAAATCATGAAAATTGTGAAATTAAAGCAATAGTCCAAAGATCTAGTCCCCGCGTCAGGCCAGGGTGTGCCCGTTTAAGCACGCATGCGGCGGTGGAGGCACTCTAAACACACACGGGAAAAAACTGGGCTTGTGGAGGACAGCATTGCGCGATGGGACAGTATAGTAAGGCTCAACGTAACTCATTAAACGTTTGAAAACTTCATATTTTAACAAAACTAACAGGCAGCAAGTCTTTTGCTGTCCTTTCCGCTATTAGCTGCGTCAGCTTCACTGCTCTGCCTGTGTCGCATTTCTGTCTGATGGTGAATTCTCTTATGCTCGGCATAACAGGTTATGGCACCGGCATCATCTCTTTTTTGTGTTAATGTGTAAGATGGTAGTGCATCGAACTCGTTGTGGAGTTGTAGATGAGTGTCGCTGCACATCTCACACTTGACTTGAAGTGCTTCCAGACATCGATGCGCACTTTAGAAGTTTCTTTTTATCATTATTATTTTTTCGGGGTTTTTCCACTTTTATTAGATAGGACAGTAGAAAGAATTGACAGGAAAGCTTGAGGAGCAGAGAGAGGGGAAGGATCGGCATAGGACCGCGAGGTGGAATCGAACTCGGGTCGCCATGAGCACCAGAGTGCATGTGTTGACGCACTAACCACTACACCACTGGCGCAGACAAAGTTTCATTTTCAATAACATGCAAATGTGCACGTCTGTGAGCTATACTTTCAACTGTCATGTGCACGCCGTGTCGCTAAGTGGTGCATCTGGTGTGCGACGCCCTATAACCAATCAAATATCAGACTACCGCCCAAATACCAGCATAACCAATCAGAAAGAACGAAAGCAATTTAATTTTAGAGCCAATCGGTCGTCGTTTTCATGCTCGATTGAAACTGATGCGTTCGAGTAATCGATTAATCGAATACTTGTGCACATCCCTAATATATATGCAGTGAGGGAAAAAATTATTTGAACCCCAGCTGATTTTGTAAGTTTGCCCACTAACAAAGTAATGATCAGTCTATAATTTCACTGATTTTTCTATGGGATTAAGGTCTGGAGACTGACTAGGCCACTCCATGACCTTAATATGCTTCTTCTTGAGCCAATCCTTTGTTGCCTTGGCCGTGTGTTTTGGATCCTTGTCATGCTGAAGTACCCAAACACGACCCATTTTCAATGCCCTGACTGAGGGAAGGAGGTTCTCACCCAACATTTGTGCAATTGTCCTGTCCCCTTGGCAGAAAAACACCCCTAAAGCATGATGTTTCCACCTCCATATTTGACGTGGGGATGGTGTTTTTGGAGTCATAGGCAGCGTTACTCCTCCACCAAACACGGCGAGTTGGGTTGATGCCAAAGAGCTGGATTATGATCTCATCTGACCACAACACTTTCACCCAGTCCTCCTCTGAATCAGTCAGATGTTCAGTGGCAAACTTCAAACGGGCACAGCAGGATTTCACGGCGTAGCGTGTTACCAACAGTTTTTTTGGTGACTATGGTCCCAGCTGCCTTGAGATCATTGACAAGTTCCTCCCAAATAGTTCTGGGCTGATTCCTCACCGTTCTCATTATCATTGATACTCCACAAGGTGAGATCCTGCATGGAGCTCCAGACCGAGGGAGATTGGCAGTTAATTTATGTTTCTTTCAATTGCGAATAATTGCACCAACTGTTGTCACCTTCTCACCCAGCTGCTTGGCGATGGTCTTGTAGCCCATTCCGGCCTTGTGTAGGTCCACAATCTTGTCCCTGAGATCCTTGGAAAGCTCTTTGGTCTTGGCCATGGTGAAGCATTTGGAATCTGGATTGATTGATTGCTTCTGTGGACAGGTCTCTTTTATACAGGTAACGAGCTGAGAGGGCTACCAATGTCAGCTTGTTACCTGAATAAGATCCACCTGGGAGCCAGAGATCTTGCTGAGGGATAGGGGATCAAATACTTATTTAATTCACAGAAATGCTAATTAATTTCTTTTTTTGAAACACATTTTTCTGGATTTTTTTGTCATTATTGTGTCTCTCACTGTTCAAATAAACCTACCATTGAAATTATAGACTGATCATTTCTTTGTTAGTGGGCAAACTTACTTACAGCTTGGGTTCAAATCATTTTTTCCCTCACTGTATATCATATAAATCAGCCCACTCGATGGAAAATAATAAATTCTTTCCAAATAGAGTCATCAATTATATCTTATTATAATTATATATCTTAATATATCTCGCAGAAAAACAAAATACAGCAATGTCATTTTTTTCCAATACCCTGCAGCCCTATTTAACAAAGTGGTTCACATCTGGACAACAGAGCGATCAAGCATTAGTCTTCCTCACATCATCATGCACGCCGTTATTCAATCAAACTCCAGTCGGACTAAATCTTATTCGCTCGTCCAACACACTTTATCGCACTCAGCTCGCGGGGCGATCATTAGCCAAAAAAACGCCCTTTCATCAATGTCTGTGGGAGAACAGACTGGCGGAGCTGTGAAGCTGATGTTTGTGGCTCTGGGTGTGGTTGAATGATAAGCTGGCAAAGATAGTTGGCCGTGTTTGAAATCTATGGCTTTTAATAGGATGGGTGTTTTCCACGGGCCCCCGTCTGGCATATTTGTGCAGGAACGGCCTGTGTTGTTTTAGGGCCGTGGAGCCACACAGATTACAGACGCTGTTCCGGGTCAGTGAGAAGTCGTGCAAGTGAGTACGCTTTTTTCCCATGGCGCTGAAAAAACTGAAGATACCAAGAAGGTGGAGCACTGAAACTGATATAGAGGCAATCAGATGTGCTCATTTTAGGAAGGAGAAGAAAAAAACTCACAGTTTGAGTGAGTTAGTACTTAAGGTTTTTAAGATATTTTGGTAATTGCATGCTTTACAGTGCTTTTATTTGTATTTGTTTAGATTATTTTAATTAATTAATGTATTTATTCATTAATTTAATATTTTAAAATATTACACTGAAAAATCACACTCAAGTAAAAGTACCATTACTTACCCAAAAATGTAGTGCAAGTAGAGTAAAAGTATCTGCTGTAAATATTACTCAAAGTATGAGTAAGAAGTAGCCCTTTTAGAAGTACTCAAGAGAAGTGAGTATTACACTGTAGAAAAGTTTACAGTATGTTACATTTGCACATCCCTGCACAAACAACATGTTGTATGTTGAGGGATCTTCCTATTTTCATTCGTTCCTTCCAACCTTCCTTCAATTATTTGTTCTCTCCTTCCTTCATTCATTCGTTTGTTCCCTCCTTCCTTCGTTCATATTTTTGTTCTTTCCTACATTAGGTCCTTTTGTTCATTCGTTCGTTTGTTCCTTCCTTCCTTCCTTAGTTTGTTCAGTCCTTCCCTAATTCCTTTATTCATTCGTTTGGTCCTTCCTTCTTTCCTTCCTTCATTTGTTTGCTCATTCCTTTCATAATTTTGTTCCTTCCTTCATTAGGTCCTTTGTTCATATGTTCGTTCGTTCCTTTTTCCTTAGTTTGTTCAGTCCTTCCTTGAATCCTTCCTTCATTTATTTGGTTCTTCGATCCTTCCTTCCATTCCTTATTCGGTCCTTCCTTTTATTTGGCCCTTCCTTCCATTCTTCATTCGTTCCATTTAGTGATTGTTTAAGGCTGTTTGGTGATTTCAGTCCTCATACAGTCGACATCCATCATTTTCAGTGACATGCAGTCTATAAACAGTCTCTGGATAATTGCGTGTACAGATTTTGAACGTTTTCTTGGACATTTTTAATGTTTCCAAAAGGTTTGCTGCATTTATAAAGCGCCCATGTCTTGAGGTTGTTCAGTATGATGTGATTTACCTTCTATGTGTGATTTAATTGGACAGGAATCACAGAACTGATCTTTCTACTTTAGAAAATGACCATAGACAAGAAAGGAATAAAGTAGTGACTGCAGGATGAAGGACAGTAGTGGAGTAAAAGCACCGATACTGCACTAAACATGTACTCAAGGAAAAGTGAAAGTCCACATTTATAAAACTACTCAGAAAATCACAATTCCTGAGAAAAACTACTCAATTACAGTAGTCTGAGTATTTGTAATTAGTTACTTTCCACCACTGCCTGACAGTGATCACTTTGTTTACAGTCTGAATATAATAAGAATAATTTAATTAACCTAGTAATATTTATAACAATAATCAGTTTATGACACCTTAACAGACACGTTGGGCCCCAAAACACTTGTTATTTCTTAATTATTAAATAAATTAGACAATAATAATGATTTACTTAATTTTTTACTACTTTTTTTTATTTGTAAACATGTTAATTTTTTCTCTCTCAGAGGATATATTTGTTTTTAATTAATACATTAAACTAAAATAAACTAGTAATATTTATAACGAATTATTTTATGACACCTTTACAGACTCGTTGGGCCCCAAAACACTCAATAAAATAGCTGTTACAAAACAAAATACAAAATAATTTTCATTCATTCATTTTCTTTTCGGCTTAGTCCCTTTATTAATCCGGGGTCGCCACAGCGGATTGAACCGCCAACTTATCCAGCATTTGTTTTACGCAGCGGATGCCCTTCCAGCCACAACCCATCTCTGGGAAACACATTCATACATTCTCATTCACACACATACACTATGGACAATTTAGCTTACCCAATTCACCTGTACCGCATGTCTTTGGACTGTGGGGGAAACCGGAGCACCCGGAGGAAACCCACGCAACCACGGGGAGAACATGCAAACTCCACACAGAAATGCCAACTGGCCTAGCCGAGGATCGAACCAGCGACCTTCTTGCTGTGAGGCGAACGTGCTACTCACTACGCCACCGTGGCGCCACAAAATAATTTTAAATAATAAAATAAAGCAAAAGACTATTTTAAAAAGCAACAACCGTTTTATGACACTTTAACAGTCTCGTCGGGCCCCAAAATACCTATTAATAGTTAATTATTGAATAAATTAGATAATGATAACAAATAATGATTTACTTTATCTTTATACACTTCTGTATTCTTTTATTTGTAAACTTGCTCAATTTATTTTCTTTCTCAGATATGTTGGTTTTTATTTATTACATGTAATTTCATTTTATTTTGAGGGGACAGTGGGAAGAAAAGAAAACCGAGGCAGCCTGTAACTTTCTTTTTCTGTATTATATACTACATGGAAAAAAAAATATCCAGTGCAAATTGTTGCAAACATTTTGAAAAGGGAAAGTAGTGGAGTAAAAGCACCGATACTGCACTAAACATGTACTCAAGGGAAAGTAAAAGTCCACATTTTTAAAACAGTATTTTGAGTATTTGTAGTTAGTTACTTTACACCACTGCCTGACAGCGATCACTTTGTTTACAGTCTGAATATGACTTATTTACCATTTAAAGCTGTACAATCTAAAATGTTCGTCTTATAACTGTATATCCCATTAATAAATGCTGAAACAAGCACCCATCACACAGATGTGTCACTCGTAAACCCAATGAAGGTCCCTCTCTGCTTTAATAATGAGAAACAACATGTCAGAAGCATCTTGAGCACGTTTCATAGCTCAATGTGCGCTTGATTCTAAAGTGACAAATAGCTTTACTTGGGGAGGAGAAATGTCTGAAAGTGGCTGGCAGAGACTCAAAAATGCGCAGAGACGCAGCAGGGAGAATGTGTGTGGGTTGGGTTATTTTGTTGTGAAGTGCTCTCATGTTCTCAGAACCTGCGAGCGCTACATGGAAGACACAAAAGAAAGCGTAAAGCGTTGCACAGCCTTGATGATCACAGCTCATCATCGCCCCCGTCTGACCAACAGCAGATTTACACCCTTTAAAACTATATATGACAATACACTGGAAATAGAATATATGGAGTCCTTAAAGAGATCTTTTCTTCATTGTAAAGAAGATAAAATGATGATAACGAATATTAAATTACTAAATAAGTAGCAATAGTTTAAATTAAATACAAACATTTTAATTAAACTAGTGATATTCATTCAAACATTCATTTTTTTCAGCTTAGTCCCTTTTTTAATATGGGGTCGCCACAGCGGAATGAACCGCCAACTTATCCAGCATATATTTTACGCAGCGGATGTCCTTCCAGCTGCAACTCATCACTGGGAAACACCCATACATACACATTCACACACATATACGGACAATTATAGCGCATGTGTTTGGACTTGTGGGGGAAACTCCCCATAGAAATGCCAACTGAACCAGCAGAGGCTTGAACCAGTGACCTTCTTGTTGTGAGGTGATCATGCTACCCACTACGCCACCGTGACACCCCTAACTAGTAATATTTATAAGAAAAATCGCTTTATGACATCCTTACAGACTCATTGATGGCCTCAAAATACTCATTATTATTACTGATTGAGTAAACTAAAGACTGATAACAAATGATAAGAAATTAGATAACAAATAATGATTTACTTTTTCTTTTAGCTTTTTTGCTCTTCTATTTGTAAACTTTCTTTCTTAGAGGACATGTTTGTTTTTACTTGATGTGTATGACACCTTAACAGACTTGCCGGGCCACAAAATACTCATTAAAATAGTTGTTACAAAACAAAATACAAAATAAATTCAAATAAGAAAATAACAAATAAAAAAAATAAAGTAAAAAATAAATAAAAATAAAAATAAATAAAAAACAAAATAAAACAAGTAACATTTATAGCAAAAATCATTTTATGACACCTTAAAAGACTCGCCGGGCCCCAAAATACTCATTTAAATAGTTGTTACAAAACAAAATACAAAATAAATTTAAATAAGAAAATAACAATAAAAATAAAATAAAGTAAAAATAATAATAATAATAAAATAAATAAATAAAAAAACAAAACAAAACAAGTAACATTTAAAGCAACCATTATTTTATGACAGCTTAACAGACTCCTCGGCCCCAAAATACTCATTGATTATTAATTTTTGAATAAATTAGATAATGATAACAAATAATTATTTACTTTATCTTTTTTTACTCTTCTTTACTCTTTTATTTGTAAACATGCAATTTTTTTTTCTTCAAGGATATGTTTGTTTTTAATTAATACATTAAATTAAATTAACTAGTAATATAACAAGAATCCTTTCATGACACAATAGTTGTTGCAAAGCAAAATAAATTTAAATAAGAAAATAATGAAATAAAAAATAAAACAATTTAAATTTAAAAAATTTTATTAAACAAGTAATATTTAAAGCAACACTCGTTTTATGACCCCTTAACAGACTCATTAATGATTAATTATAGAATAAATTAGATAATGATTACAAATAATGATTTACCTTACCTTTTTTTACTATTCTTTACTCATTTATTTGTAAACTTGCTCAATCTTTTTTTTTCTCTCTTTCTCAGAGGAAATGTTTCTTTTTAATCAATACATTAAATTTAATTGAATTAACAAAGTAATATTTATAGCAAGAATCATTTTATGACACCTTAACAGACACGTTGGGCCCTAAAATACTCATTTCTTAATTATTAAATAAATTAGATAATAATAATGATTTGCTTTAACTTTTTTTTCTCTTATTTACTTTTTATTTGTAAACCTGCTATTTTTTCTCTCTCAGAGGATATATTTATTTTTAATTAACACATTAAATTTAAATAAACTACTAATATTTATAACAATAATTATTTTATGACACCTTTACAGACACATTGAGCCCCAAAATACTCCTTAAAATAGTTATTACAAAACAAAATACAAAATAAATTTAAATAATAAAATAAAAAACAAATTTATAGCAACAACCGTTTTATGACACTTTAACAGACTCGTCGGGCCCCAAAATACTTATTAATTGTTAATTATTGAATTAATTAGATAATGATGACAAATAATGATTTACTTTATCTTTATACTCTTCTGTATTCTTTTATTTGTAAACTTGCTCATTTATTTTCTTTCTCAGATATGTTGGTTTTTAATTAATACTTGTAATTTCATTTTATTTTGAGGGGACAGTGGGAAGAAAAGAAAACCGAGGCAGCCTGTAACTTTCTTTTTCTGTATTATATACTACACGGAAAAAAAAATATCCAGTGCAAATTGTTGCAAACAGTGGCGCAGTGGGTAGCACAATCGCCTCACAGCGAGAAGGTCGCTGGTTCGAGCCTCGGCTGGATAAGTTGGCATTTCTGTGAGGAGTTTGCATGTTCTCCCCGTGTTCGCATGGGTTTGCTCCGGTTTCCCCCACAAGTCCAAAGATGTGGTGTGATTGTCCATAGTGCATGTGTGTGAATGAGTGTGTGGGTGTTTCCCAGTGATGGGTTGCAGCTGGAAGGGCATTAACTGCGTGAGACATGTGCTGGATAAGTTGGCGGTTCATTCCACTGCGGCAACCCCAATATAATAAAGGGGACTAAGCCAAAAAATCTAATAAATGAATGAATGAATGAAATTCAGCCCATAGAAATGGTTTACAAGCACTTACCTTTAAAAAAAAAATAGTGAATCCAATGAATATTTCTTTTCAGTGCACTATATATTCAACTTTACAAGACAAACCATAAATTTCAGAGCATTTACCCAGATTTAAGTCGTAACCTCAGGCATTTCAGCGTTCAGCACAAAAAAATACGCTCGTCGGAGTAACACTTTTCTCTTTCGGCTCACATAAAACAACCGAAAATCAGTTTGCAACCACAGTTATGTGTGTGGCAGATCCAGCAGCCGCAGCACCAGAACTGGCATGTCTGTTTGACTAATGACATTGATTTCCATCTGGAGCTTTGTCACTCCAAGTCTGCCTTTTTTTTCCCCTTTTCCCAACACAAACTGGTTGCTTTGCATGGGCACAAGTGCAGACGCTGCAGTTCTGGGGTACAATGTGCCTTTCATTTGGCCTGTTACTCCCAAACTCGGAGCACATGTGGTCCAAATATGCAGCTAACAGCTCCAACACAAACATGCCGCTCTCCATCCAGTCTGGTGCTGCCCGAACACACCACTTTTTTTCCCTCTCTCGCTCTTTCTTTTCGCTCTCTATCTCTTTCTCGCCTTGTAGACTGTCTGACACATACGCACACACACCTATGCACACTTTCACATGCACATTCACCACCCGCAACGCTTAACATAAACATATCTGTGTCTCGAACACAAAGAGAACGATAAGGAAGCAGGTTTTCAGTAGCATCAGAAACATGAAAGAAGGATTTGTTGATTTAAATGAGATGATAACAAGTGATGATAACAAATTTGATGAACAATGATTGTAGCAATAGTTAAAATAAAATACAGATAAAATTAAATAATACCAATAAAATTGAATTAAACTAGTAAAATTTCTAATAAGAATCATTTTATGATATCTTAAGAGACTCGCTCAGGCCCAAAATATTCATTAGTTATTAATTATTGAATAAATTAGATAATGATAACAAATGACGATTACAAGCTGTGATAACAAATTAGATAAATAATAATTTACCGAATATGTAACAATAGTTTAAATAAAATAAAGTAAAATAAAATAAAGTAAAATAAAATAAACTAAACAAAAAATAAATAAATAAAACAAAGTAAAATAAATTTAAATAAATGAAAAAAAACTAAATAAACTAAAATAAAATAAAACAAAATAAAATAAATTTAAATAAACTAAACTAAACTAAAATAAAATAAAACTAGTAATCTATAACAAGAATCGATTTATGAGATCTTCACAGACTCATTCGGCCACAAACTACTCATTAATTGTTAACTATTGGATAAATTAGATAATGAATAACAAATGACGATAACAAACGATAACAAATTAGATAAATAATAATGATTTACCGAATATGTAACAATAGTTTAAATAAAACAAAACAAAACAAATATAATATTAGTAATATTTATAACAAGAATCATTTTATGACATCTTAACTAGTAATCTATAACAAGAATCGATTTATGAGATCTTCACAGACTCATTCGGCCACAAATTACTCACTAATTATTAATTATTGAATAAATTAGATAATGAATAACAAATGACAGTAACAAATTAGATAACAAATAATGGTTTACCGAATATTTAACAATAGGTTAAATAAAATAAAATAGAATAAAATAAAACAAAACAAAATTAAAAATAAATAAATAAATTAATTAATTAAAAAAATAAATAAAAATAAAATAAATAAATAAACAATTAAATAAAATAAAACTAGTTATATTTATAACAAAAATCATTTTATGGCATTTTAACAGACTCTTTCGGCCACAAACTACTCATTAATTATTAATTATTGAATGAATTAGATAATGATTCAAATAATGATTTACGGAATAAGTATCAATGAAACAATTAAATTAAACTACTAATATTTATAACAAGAATCGATTTATGACATCTAAACAGACTCGTTGGACCTCAAAAATACTAGCTATTAATTATTGAATAAATTAGTTAAAGATAACAAATAAGATTATTTTAAATAAAATTAAATCAGTAATATTTATAACAAGAATTATTTTATGACATCTTAACAGACTTGTTGGGCCTCAAAAATACTCATTAATTGTTACTGAATAAATCAGATAATGACAACAAATTAGATAACAAATAATGATTTACTGAATAAGTAGCAACAGTTTAAATAAAATAAAATAAAAACTAGTAATATTTATAACAATAATTGTTTTATGACATCTTAACAGACTTTACAACAACTTTAATATAAGTAAAACACAAAACAGCTCCTCCCTGCACAAGTATTATATCATACAAGTATTTTCATGATATTAAGGATTCACAAATCATTCACAAATACAATCTTAAATGTTTCAATTAATCTAATATGGTAAAAAAACTCAAAATACACAATAAGATGTCATGCTACTTCTGGTATTTTCCTGATGGAGGAAAAACAATTGAGAAACTGACCTCTGAAAGCTCTCTGGGCAGTCAACAACTTGGATTTGGCTTGTAACCAAGCTCAAACATCCACATTTAGTCACCAAAGGCCAAATTATTGTGATAAATTAGTGACATAAAACAGCCTTAAAATGCCTGCACAAGCTGTCTCTTTAAAATAATCCTTTCCAACTGAGATGGAACAAAATCTGAACTACATTCCAACACTAAACACATTTATCATACTCTCTGTCTGCATGACAAATAGGAGCAATACAAAGACAACTGTACTGAGGTGCAGATTAGCATGTTACTGGAGTGTTTAACTAAATTAGGGTTGGGTTCCCAAAAAGTAGTTAAAACATTTTAAGTGATAAGCTAATTAGACACAATTTGTAATGTTCCTAGATGGATTTAAGAAGTTCTCAAATATTCTCTCATGAAATTAAGGCCCCGATTACACTAGTGCATTTTAGTTTTAAAATGGCGTTTTAGCATGAAAACGATCCGCGTACACACTAGCGTTTCACCCAGCGTTTCTGAACATATCTCCGTCCACACTACTCCACCGAAAACGTATATCACGTGACCATTCGCGCACTCTGGGCATGCATCTGTCTCGCTCTGCGTTCTAAATAGGGCTTCCGCCGCTTGAAACGCGAGCGATTAGCGAGTGCTGGAACAGTAGCTTGCCTCTTGTGAATATATGCAGCTGCTGTAGTAAAAAAGGGAGAGTTTAACTGCACAATGGTGCCTAAAACGGACAATAGTGCAAACAACGCTCCCATTTCTGTGTCCATGTTGTTGTTTACATTGAAGGCTGGTCTGCCGTCTTCCGGTGGCGTTATAGTCATGTGATAGGGGCTTGACGAATAAGGAAAGTATACGCAATGACCCAAAAGCCCCAATCAAGTAGCGGATCTCAGCAGCCACACCTCAGTTTTCAGACGTCTCCATTTCCCCCATCCACACTGAGACAGAGCAGCAGCGTTTTAGAATGAAAACGGCCCCTTCAGCGTTTCTAAAACGCTCCGTTTTCAGAGCTCGAAAACTCTGGTGTAGTGTGGACAAATGGCGTAACCGTAGCAAAACATGCGATTTAAAACGAAAACGCATTAGTGTAAACGGGGCCAAAGACTTTGGATCCCAAGTATTACAAGTAATTCCATCATATTATCTGAAGCTAGTATAATGTTTTGTCTATTAGTAAATAAATAAATAAATATCTTACAATTGGAGATGACTAGACAAGTTGGAGGTTAACCTCGATTAATAGTTTCAACACAGGCTCATTCTGAAGGCGTAGTCCTACGTACGTTTTCAGAAACCGCACATTATGTAGTCAGAGGTATGTATGGCTGCGTTTAATTTTTTAAACGAATGCTATGTGGCGGTGCAATGCCGTTCCTTTTCGTGCTTACCAGCTTACCAACTGCCTCCGTGTGGACGACTCCCGCTGCAATGAGTTTGTCCAGTTAGCTCGCCGTGTTCGTCGGCAGACTTGACATGCAGAGAGGAGTTGACCACGATGACAGGGTTCGAGTCTGGCGAGGAGCGGTTCCAGAAAGCCGGTAAGACAAAAACATAATCCCAAAAATAAAATAAACCAGTAAATGACAGGGTGAGAATGCGGTAAAATCTGAAAGCGTGGTAAAAATGAGACGAGGGCTTTTCTTTTTTCTGGATTGCTCTTGAAATTTGTTAGTTGGGTTTAGGGAAGTGTGTGGGTGGGTCAATGAATAAAATTTTGGTTGGGTTTAGGGAAGGAGGAGGGTAGGTCAGTCAGTCAGTCAGTCAGTCAGTCAAACAGTCAGCCAACAGCGGCCTCTGGTGGGTTTACATGAGAACAGCAGGTGTGAACGGCACTCGCGAGAGAAATCTGAGATCTCAAAAAGCATACACAGCGGCCTCTCGTGGAAATGCGAAAACAAAAAGTGCAAAATTACGTACCTCCCGGGATGTATTTTGTGGCCTCCAGAAACATACATGGAACTACATTTTCAGAATGAATTTACGAGACCAAGTGAAAGGTGCAGTATATAAGTTTGACATCCAGTAGTTGAACTAGGTATTGCACTCCTGGTTCAAAACACATGCAAACGCAGGTTGCCAGATTGACGACACCAACAGTGTCTTACTAATAAACTAAAGGCTGACTTAAACCGTGTTCGAAATTAAAGCAACGACATGCGATAGAAGGAATTTTTTACATATTAAAAAGCAACACCTGAAATGTATATATTAGAAACAGCTTCTATTTCTCACAGCTGAACAACAGAACTATGGCAGAGATTACCTCAGGCACACCCCATGTGCTTTATTCAGTGTTAACTGCTCATTGTTTGAGTTTGAATGCCATTTTGCATGACGTTTATTGCTATGCTACTGAAAGCAGCAGCAGATAGTTCCCCATTACATCTTAAAAAAATAAAATAAACCAATTGAAATTTAACTCTAGAACTGTGTCTCAGTGCAAGCCAATTATAAACCTCACCATTTGGCTGGAGTGCAGTGAGTGCACTATTCTGTGCTTCTGAATGGCTGTATTTAAATTTCTGTAGTGTTTTATGTAGTGAAAAAAGCCAAATTGGTTATCACTTCAAATTTCGTAATGTGTACCGTATTGTTAGTACACGAGGTTACAATGTTACCTGCTCACCCAATGCTTACGTTCATAATATTTATATAATTTGCTAATTAATAACCACCTTACTTAAAACTCTGAATCCACGCCTCAATTTAGAGGCTGCTACTGTCCACCAGAGGTCGCATTTTCTGCCCTGGTCGCATACTTTGAGAGCGATGGCCGATAGACATCCCGATGCCGTGCTGGCATCGCGACCCCTCCGTACCTGTTGCAGTAGCAACCAGCTCACGAAAAATACACACTTAGGCCCCGTTTACACTAATACATCTTAAATGGCATTTTAGAACGAAAAGATCCATGCCTGCATTTCATCTAGCAGTTCTGAACAGCTCTCCATCCACACTAAACCACTGAAAACACACATGACGTGACCAGACACACTCGCACTATAGCATGCGCTGCAGCATATGCGCACGTCTGAGCTCCAGGGAGTCAGCGGGTGCTTTGAGCACAAATCCCCAGAGAGCAGTGCACATTGGACAGTTTATCAAGGATGTCCCGCTGGATGGCGTCTCACTATAGCTGTTAAACTTGATATTTACTTAATCTTGTCTCTATCTAATGACTCTTCTGTCTTTTGAATCTATCAGGTAACGTGTCTCAGCGTCAGTAAACTGCTTCAGTCTTTCGCTTCACGCTTGTGCTTAGTAATGTTAGCGTAAACCTCAGACACTGTTGGTTGGTTCCTGTTGGTTGTGCACCTTTTTTACCAACCAAGTTTGTCGACGCCATTATAACGACACAGATCACTCTGCCTATTCATGCCAGAGTCCTGTGGAAAAAATGATTGACAGGTGATCATATGTGTGTAACTTATCTTTATTTATTTATGATTTGGTTATGGGTAAAACATAGACCATGCGGGTCAGGTAGTTGAAACGGTAGGCTACAAATAATTAATTTGTTATTAATTAATTAATTATTCATAAATAATTAATTCACTGCCACCTACGACGACGATGCCATTGTCCATCGCGATGTTTCACATTAGACATCGTGCGATGCCAAATTGGTCGACATCGCCCAACCCTAATTCACATATATTCCTACGAATTCCCATTGAAAGTTTCCAGCCTTCGAAAATCCTGTACATTTGCAACCCCAGTTATATCACAAACATTATAATGTTATAACACAAATCCCATTTATAACACAAAACGTTGCACAGCATCAATATTTTTAGTATTCAGTATCATCTGATTGGTCAGATTTGAATTAACGCGGAACAAATGATTGGAGCATAAAATTAATTTAATTTGATGCATTTCCCTGCGATACATGATATCGATAATGATACTGCGAGAACTGTTTTGATATATCGAGCAGCCCTAATATCTGGCCGTAGTTATTTCAGATTTGGCCAGATTTATCTTTAATGACTCTGTAAACACAACAAGATTAAAAAAAAGAAACGTTTCTAAAAACAATTGTTCAGAGCCGATTACTCCCAGACCTTCTCATGCGAAGCCAAGCCATAAAACTTCCATTGCACGTTCATTGAAAAGTAGCCCTTTATTCAGGTTCACAAGAACGAGCTGAAAGACTGTGAGAGAAAAACAGAAAGAGAGAGAGAGAGAGAGGGAGAGAAATAGGTAAATCTAGACACAGACAGACTGTTTCCAAAAGCGTGTGGGACGGCGGCCAGTGGAGCTCACAGCAGCCAGATGCTTGACAGAAACAATGAAATTTCAGATCATTCTATAAATACTCCAACCAGATGGCTTTCATAAATATCAGAGCGATATTAAGCTGTGCCACAGATTATGCCCTGCTTATCAACCAGTCAGCGATTAATAACCTTACGGAG
>CAIGQQ010026414.1:12342-24980 GCA_903798035.1 Danio albolineatus | reverse complement strand
TATAATAATATTTTAAGTAATAAACTTCTAATATTATTTTGGAATAATTTTTTTATAATAATCTTTTTACCAATGTTTTATTATTATTATTATTATTATTATTATTATTATTATTATTATTATTATTATTATTATTATTATTATTATTAAAACAGACATTTTTAATCCACACTGAGCAATACTTTCCATATTTGTAATACTGTTTTTAACACATCTCCATAATATACAGTATGATGACTCTTATTGCATATTTTTAGAGTTTTGCAAAAAAATGTACATTCATAAATAAATTTCCGGTGAGCCTGGATTGCTGTTTGGCATCTGTTGGAGGGCTGAGATAGCAGACAGAGTCCATACGAAAACACTTCACCAAAACAAATGACTCTCTAGGGTGCATGTGATGTTCAGAAGGGTGCAACACTTTCAGTGTGCTTAACCGCTCTTTGCATGACCTCTCAAAGGGTGACCATTAGTCTTAAGAGCAATAGTCTGCTTTATAAAGTCTATGCTGGAAGTAAAAACTATTGTTAAAAAAATGCAATAGACTGCTCAATAGCCGGAATCTTTCAGATGTTTGCAAAAGTTTATTAAAAATAAAGGTCACACTACAATAAGGTTCATCAGATAATGCTAATTAATGCATTTACTAACATGAACAAACAATAAACAATACATTTACTACAGCATTTGTTAAAGTTAGTTACCGTTAGCTAATGTAAATACAGTTGTTCATTGTTAGTTAATGTTAACTCACGGTTAACTAATGTCAACAAGCTTGGACTTGGATGTTAATGATGCATTAGTAAATGTTCATTTTAGATTAATAAATGCCGTACAAGTGTTGTTCATGATTAGTTCATGTTAGTAAATGCATTAACTAATGAACCTTATTGTAAAGTGTTACCAAAATAAATCCCAAATGCCAATTATATGCATTTCCATCAAGTTATTAGAGTGGCTGACTATGGTATTGGTAACCTAGCAACCAACAGTAACAAGGCAAGCATAATGGAAACACCTGATCGCTCACATCAAAGTAATGTTCGCTACGTCAGACATGTTCTCATCTGCCAATATTTGGATTAAACCTTTTTCGCACAGGTACAAATACACCTCAAAGTTTTTGCCATCACCACTCATGAGTGTTGTTTGAATTTACGTGTGTGGGGTTACCATAGAAATGTAAGTCACCATAGAAATGTACCACGTAAATGTAAGAAATGTAACTTGCCCTTTATAGGTGTCGCGATTCAAGTTAAACCACGGCACCACATATCCGCCTTTGTTGAAACGTCCTTTTATTGTAAACTGAGTTCTTATTAATTTTGTTGTAAGATACGATATAAAGGGAATTGTAATTGTATTTTTAACAGAAAAACTGATTTATAGTAACAGTTATACATATTTAACTTTAAAATATTATTAAAGAGATACGGCTGGAGAGCCACATAATTTTGGTCAAAGAGCCACATCTCCCGAGCCATAGGTTCCCTACCCCTGCCCTAGAGTGTGTATGTAAGGTTTCAGCTCAAAATCCCCAACAAATATATATTTTTTTATTAATATATAACTCTTTAAAACTCTTTTTCGCACAAGTACAAATAAATCTCAAATCAGCATCATTCATTTCTTATTCAATACCTCAGAATACGTGTTAAAATCTGGAAAAACTGGAAGCTGCTGAGACTTTTGTCTCAGTATGGTAATGTACTTCCAACTAAATCTGAATATTAAATAGGGGGGTGGATTTCTTTTTGCGCATCATTCTAGGCCCACACAGAATCTGCCCAGAATTTTTAGCCCATCATTGAGTCTATATATTTACTTGTGTGAATGTGTGCAAATTTATATTTACTCAGTTTTTAAATTAATTTCAGTAACAATATTGACTAATATGAAAGTGTTCATTTGATTTAGTTACAACACAGTTAGTAAAGTAATATTTTCTGTCTTTTAGTTGATATATTATATGATAGACTTGCTTTGTTTACAAAATAAATGGATCTAATTAGATTTGCATTGTAAAGATTAAAAAGTTAAAAATGTATTATTTTTTTGGTCACACTTTATTTTGATGGTATGTTTGTTAAATTTAAGTTACATTACAACTAATTCTCAATAGATTATAAGTAGACTGGGGTTGGGGTAGGATTAGTGTAAGTTGACATGTACATGCAAAGTTTCTTATAGTCAGTTAAATGTCTGTTGAATGTCAGTATCAACAGATATTAAGCAGACAGTCCACCAGTGTTGGGTAATTTACTTTTTAAAAGTAATTAATTGCTAATTACTAATTACTTAATCAATATTGTATTTAAAATACTTTTCTAATTACTGTGTCTGAAAAGTAACTTAATTACTCAATAAGTAACTTAACTAAATACTTCTTGAAATCCCTATAAACCTTGAGTGGACAAATAATAAAAATTTAACTCTGTAAATAATAAATACTTAGATAAAACATATGAGTCAAACATGAAATAGTTTAGCCTTTTAGTTTTCTGAATCATCTTTATTATTTTCTATTTAAAAATATATATAATAATTACATGCATAATAATTTTTAGTATGCAATGTAACCTTCTTAAATATTATTCTGCATATCTATCGATCAGGCAGGATCATGCAATCTTTACAAAAAAAGCATTATTTTTCGCGGTATTAGAATGAAAGCCCGTGCAGTATGATTGGAAGTGGACAAAAGGCTTAAGATTTATACGGCATGTTTTTGAACTGGATTGTGTCTCTCTTGTTTACCTGTGATCCGATCGAGCAAAAGGTGTCTTATTACTCTGTAAACAGAGCAGCATCAGTCATGTTAAATTCGCAGACTCCCTCTGTCACATCTGCGTAGTCATCCTAGCCTTTCTCATAGTAATCTTCATGAACCAGCCCATGTAAGGTGCGCGATAGCCTTGAAAAAGCCACGCGCTACAGCACGCAGGCACGCAATGAGGAAAAATAAATTGATTAATACTGTAATGTTCTTGTCTGGGAATATTTTCATTTCGTAAAACAGCCACTTGCTTCAGGTGAGTCCGACATCTTCCGCTTTATGACTAGCAGCAAACTGGCGCGCGGCGCTATCACATGCATCTGCACTACGTTGATTTTAAAGCGCCAGAGTTTACTTTTACTTTTAGAACATAAATTAATTAAATTGTGTAAGATTATTCAGCGAGTTTAATTATTTTACAATGTAACGCAGGTACATTATAAGTAACTGTAATTAAAATACCTAAAAATGAACAGTAATTAGTTACTTTACTTTTTCAGTGGAAAAGTAATTTAATTACAGTAACGTGTTACTTAGTAACGCGTTACACCAGTCGACTAATACTCAAATGGACCATCAAAATAAAGTGTTACCTAAGTTTTTAGTTCCAAAATCATTCCCGAAGATTTTTTACAAAATTATCCACAGATATATCAAAAAATGTCCACAGATTCTATCTTGGCCTACTCATAGCATACTAATGGTAAGAGGGGTGTCGCTAAGAATCTTCAGGGGGAAGCCATCAAACTGGTATCATCAGAGTAGGATTGCCTCTCGAAACGCAGAAGCAAATGCTTAGACCTTAATTGAAGAATGCCAAAACAACCTCCTTTTTTCAGTGGGTTAATTTGAATGGATTTATTCTTCATGTAAAGAACAACAATGTGTGCAAGCAAAATAAATAAGACTTGATGGAAACACAGCTATTTTAGAGTGTTACAGACACATACATTTCACAATTATTCTGTGTGTGCATCTAGACTGGAAGAAAAAATAAATTAATAATAATAATAATAGCTGTTCGTGTGCAAAAACTACAAGCCAGACCGAGTCTTATGGAGAGGTAAAGTGATAGTGACAGGCTAAGAGCTGCAGTTTAAATAATATCTGAACATGCCTCTCTTTTTACTCAAATAAAAGAGTTACACAACTCTAGGTAATCCGTACAGATTCACTTTCGCCATCCAGACAAGTCATACGTCGTGTCCCATGACAAGCAGGCGCTGAGGTCAAAGCATGTGTACCTTCATAATCCCTACATGAAGTCTCATAGCACACATGACAGATGAGAAAGATCAAAGCATTAAAAAAATAACATGTTCTCATAAACTAGATGCCGTATGTATGTTTATGTACAGTTCAGGGCAAAATAATCAGCCCTCCTGTGAAATTTGTATTCTTTTTGAAATATTTCCCAAGTGATGTTTAACAGAGCGATGCTATTTTCACAGTATTTCCTATAATATTTATTTTTTTCTTCTGGAGAAAGTCTTATTTCTTTTACTTTGAATGGTAGACAAACATTAACCTAGTTAACCCTTTAATTGCAAAGAGCCATTTACGATTTTTTTTTTTATCAAATACTTTTTTAAAGAGCCATTTGGGGTGTGTGTATATAACAAAACCTTTATTTATTTTTATTCCATGTTCTGCTGAAATTCTTGATTCTGATTGGCTGGAGGGCTCGTTGAACGGTTCGTTATTTTAGTTGAAACGCACAGGTAGTTCCAGTCAGTTTTGATCACAGTTCAAAATAAATGCGCTTCTCCCAAACGTTTACACTTACTATACTACACTATAGTACTATAGCAACTCACATGCGCTGCGCATAAAACCGGTGAGGGCTGTTAATGGCGGACGGGAAATCTGCAAAATTAGAAAAATACTCAACTATGCCACAAATTCAAGTTTTAAGAGTTTTTCCAAGCAAGAATGTAGTCAAATACAACTAGTTCCCTACAACTGCACAAGAGCGTTTATGTGAGGTTTCAGCTCAAAATCCCCAACAAATATATATTTTTATAACTCTTTAAAACTGCACCTTTTAGGCTTTGATCCAAGTCGTGCCATTTTGGTGACTGCTGCTTTAAATTCAAATGAGATTGTGCTTCTAGCCCTCTTTTTAAAAGGGGGTTGAGCTTTAAATGCCTATGTGTCAGCATAGCAGCAGATTCAAGACTCTAATAGCGGATGGCTGCTTCTTACTTAGGGCTGTTTATGCAAGTTTGGAAGAGATCATCACTAATGGGCGGGGCTTTCCCCCTCTGATGACACCTACAAGGGGAGAATGTCAAAGTGCTTTTTTGCAGAGAAAAAAACAGAGTTCATAAATGTTTAGCATTAGAGGCTGGTTATATTCACAAAATGTTGCTACACTACTATGTTTAAACCCCATGTAAAAGTGATTTTATTCATAATAGGTTCCCTTTAAACAACAATATTTGAAAACAATTAAACTTTCAAAGGAGTCTTCGACTTCAACTATGAATACGCTACAGAATTCAAATCAGTTACACATGCTGATCTTAAACATTCTGTCTGATTTCCAAAGCTATCAGTAAAAATGCAGGATTTTCTTCACCGTTTCATGATCCACTCTGCAGAAATTCCTGCATTTCCCATCTGGACGTGCTCATAACTAAACATCTGATGCTATGACGCAAGATGTTTCTTGTCGGCAAGTGAAGTACATGTGTTCACATCACAAAGCGTGTCTCCTGAGGTAAATGATCCCGCTGTGTGAGAGCCTAACTCCTTGTGAACTCTGAAGTGAGAAACGAATGTCACTAACAGGCTTATAAACATCTGGAATAGAAGCTCTGCTGTGTGGACGCAATGATAAGCAATCGCGACTCATGCTGGCTGTGCACAGTCAAGAAAGTCAATTCACTAAATATTTTGGAGAATTTGATAACATACATATTACATTCTTTCATTCATTTATTCATTTTACTTAGGCAACAAGAACATTACCCACAATACAGTATATCACAATATTTGTAAATGAATGACAAAAAAAAATGTGCCTCTATGCATCATTTATCCGATATTATTATATGTGCCACCTGGTGTCAGCTGGGTTACTGCAGCCAAAGCTGTAAACTGCTGCAGTCAGTAAGACTGATTAATTAATTCAGATTTTCTGTACATTTAGGTCCCGCTTACACTATTACGTTTTAGATTTAAAACAGCATTTTATAATGAAAACAATCACGTCCACACTGGCATTTCATCTAGTTTCTGAACAGCTCTCCGTCCACACTACACCACTGAAAATGCACATCACGTGACCACACACGCACTCTGTCATGCACTGAAGCAGCTTGATTCTTGCGTCAGCTCCAGGCAGCCAGCGAGAGCTCTGAGCACACCTTGTGCTCATCTTGTGTAGTAGCCCTATATCTAACGAGTCTGTCTTTTGAATCCATTTTGATCTCAGATAACATGTTTTGGCTTAGCGCAAAGATAAGTTAATATACCTATTAATTGATGTAACCACGTACACTGATATTGTGTGCATATAGCCTGACATTAAGCACATATTGCCAAAACCACAAGGTGAGCCTAATATTTCAGATGTTTCAATGATAATGAAAGGAGGCAGTTATTAGGCTTTGTTTTGTTATACATTTGCATACAGTGAAGATGACGGTCAAATAAATATGTACATGATGCCTTAAAGGACCACGAAACCCCCCTGTCTCAGCAGGGTGTTTTCACACCTACAGTCTGGAAAAGCTCAGGAAAGTGGGTGTGTCCAGCTTTGTTTAGGTGAGAGTGTCAGGGGAGGGAAAGAGGGAAGGTTTTGCTAAAAAAAAAACGGGAGTTTCCATTTGGGCACGCGCTGATTTTCAAACAGGCAACACACAAACACAGACGCATGGGAGAAAGACAGTGACTGTTTACAATGAATTCAGTCATCTAATTATTTGCCAAATTATTAATTTGTCGACTTTAACTGCAGTCTGGCACTTTCACTCAGGAAGATTTCCTGCGTGTCCCTCGTGACAAACGAGATATTAAATGTGAGTAACTGCTGGAGGAGTGTAGATTTAATGGAGTGTGTTAGATCGCACGGTGTATGTTAGAAAAAAAAACCTCCGCATTTCTCGGTAACTTAGACGCCCTCTGTAAGCAGCGTCAGAAAGCCGTGTGTGTTTAGACTATCCTGTCACAAAACGCAGCGAAAATTCTTCACAACGGTAACCGTTTGATTAGGGTGTTTATATGTTTACACTCTGAGAGCAGCATTCTCTCACTTACCACATCTGCAGAGACAGAAAAATCAACACCAACCGGACCGCGGCTTTTTTTTGAAAAGGAGACGAGCGGCAAATCAGGATTTCACCATTTCCAGATGTGGAAAGCTCTCGTTTAAAAATGTTCCTTACAAACGCATCTCTGTCACGTGCGCTGTAATCCACCGTAAGTCCAGTTGTACTCACATAGCGGGGAAATGAAAGCAAAACTTTCGTTGGAGCACGTTTATAAACACAACACTGGCGAACTGTGTCTGCAAACAATTCTTCTCCTTCCACTTGTTTTGGCAACACGATGTGGCGTCTCTCTGCCGTCTGAACTCCGTAGCAGGTAAACAATCTTCAAAGCTATCATGCACATTAATGAAGTTGCGCCGCATACACAATAGAGCGCGCTGATTGGTTTGAACAGAGTCTATCTCATGAATCAATGCCGCACGCTCAGAGACGTCACGATGCACTGGCCGGTACAGACGTCCACTCTCCCCGCTGGAATACACACAAGGATCGTATCGGCATGACGCAGCTTCAAAAATTCGTTTCAAACCGACCCTTTCAAAAAATGACCCTTTAAAATTTTTTGGGGTCTGTTATGTTTAAGTTGTTAATTTAAAAATTAAGCCTAGG
The DNA here is from genome assembly GCA_903798035.1 of Danio albolineatus. Taxonomy (NCBI): domain Eukaryota; kingdom Metazoa; phylum Chordata; class Actinopteri; order Cypriniformes; family Danionidae; genus Danio; species Danio albolineatus. The sequence continues at coordinate 17,318 of CAIGQQ010026414.1, read as the reverse complement.
TAGCCTGGGTGAATGATGTTATAAATGTACACTGCCGTTGCACTTGAAGATTTACCTGTCTTTACCTGTCTACGTGTCTTCACGTCCTTAGGAGTTTGTTGTAAACTTGCGAAGTCTGAACTTACAAGGAATGGACACAAGTATGAACTTTGCAATTGATATTGGGAAAAAGCCCCAATCAGGTAGCACAAATGTCGGCAGCCATGCCTCTGTTTTCAGATGTCTCCGTTTTCCCCAATCCACACTGACATGGAGAACCAGAGCTCATAAACTCCAGGGTAGTGTGGACGGAAGTCGTAACCATACCAAAACGTATGCGTTTAAACACTAAAACGTATTAGTGTAACTGGGGTCTTCGATAAATATCAATACTTGGCACCAGAGTATTGATAATGTATTACAACCGGAAGTATCACAATATGTCAGCTAATTGATATTTTGTCCCACCCCTACACATACAGTAACTATACTGTGGTTTCATAGGCTTTGAATCATTATATAATCCTCTCAACTCCCTTACTTTTCAGCCGAATGACCACTATCATCACCTCCAGCTTCCATCTCATCCAATTTCCCTCTATAAATTTCAGGAAACTTTATTCCGGTCCCTAAAAAGCAGAGGGCGTTCACTTCCTTCAAGAGCCGTCTCACTCTTCAACAGTATTGAACATCAAATGCTTCAATCTGTCACTGACCTCACGATCTGAAACTGTTTACCTTTCACAATTAGAGTCACAAAGGCTTGTTGTGAACATCAGAAGAGACCTGGACGTTAACAGCTCATTTATAGTGGACGGGCACACCCTAAAAGCAAGAAGCCCATGTGAAGGCATTGTTTTCAGCAGGAGAAAACTGGAGCCGCTGCGTAACGCTGAGGACGTGCAAAAAGGTGAGAAACACAGACAAGAATCAAAGACTGGGAGCAGAGCCAGAAAGGAGAAACTTGGTGCCAACATCAGGAAAACAGTGGAGTCGCATGGAAGAAGATAACAGCTAAAACGCCCTCTACGTCTAAAAGCGGTGCAGTAATCAACCTTCAATATCCTAACAAATGCATAGCAATGTACTAAAAGCGGTCAGAACATCCTTGAAGCTGCGTAGTAATGCATCTGGCAACCCCCCAGGAACTTTTATAGTGACACATTAATAGAATACTCTGGAAACTGCATAGCAACACAATCACAGCCAAACAGGATGTCCTAGCAACCATTGGGCTTATGATTATATCAAACGTTCTTGTTGTTATCAATTGCTGAGGCATTTATTATGGTATACGGTATTATGGTATACGGTATTATCGCAATATTGGCTTAAGTTGCAAAAAAGATACTAGTACTGGCTTGCAGCTGGAAGGGCACTCGCTGTGTAAAACATATACTGGAATAATAGGCGGTTCATTCACTGTGGAGACCTCTGAAATAGAGACTAAACCGGGGAAAAATGAATGAATGAATAATTGAATTTATGTGGTCAGTGTTTGGGGTAACGCATTACAAGTAACGCGAGTTATTACGCAATTTTTTGAGCAAAGTAACGAGTTAAGTAGCTCATTTCTTTTTTTAAAAAATTTAAGTAAAAAAAGTTGAGTTACATTCAAAAAATGTAAAGCAAGTTACTTTTTTATTTTAATTAATTAGCTTTCAAAGGCAGCTATTTTACCCATTTCTCAAGATTTAAGATACGTCTTTTGTGTCTCCACAATGTGTCTGAACAGTTTCAGTTCAAATCACCCATCACATTATTTATTATAGCTTTCAGAATACTGTATTTTCTGCTCTGAACAACCATGTAGCTGTTTTTGTGGCCTGTACCTTTAATGCTAGTTCTCCTCACCCACCGTTCCCACGTGCCTGTCAGTGTGCCTCAGCTCAGTCTCCGCCTCGGCTGCGACAGACATGAAGCAGATCTCACGTAACGTTTGTGAGAAATACTGCAGCAAGAACTTTCCCAATGATTATTTGATGTATTTGTTGTGGAGTTAATTCAAGCCTTTCTGCAACGATGAGTCACACACAATGACATTACAAATTCACACACGCAGCGGCGACACATCCACACATCGGACATACACACACAGCGTGCACATTTAAGTTTGCACAATTTTTGCACGCAAATGTGAAAGCATACGTGTTAATATGCACTGCTGTATGGACATCCGTTAAACCTGATTTAACCCCCACAATCTAGGATTGAAGCGTGTTCTTTTATAATTGTACTGACATGCGGCTGTGGTGATAAGACAGTAAAATCACTGTAATTCATTACAAACATGCACTATTTTAAAAAAGTTTTACACTTGTAAACTCACTCTTGATCACATTTGATGATGATTGATAATCCTAGCGAACTGAACAGCTCTTTTAATCCCAGTTGCTTTGCACACATCCTGTCTTGTTGATGCAGTATGATTATATGCATTACTATGGAGACATGTTAATATGCGGCTATCAAACAATTCGGTGGGCAGGGAAAGCACACTCCTACGTCATGTTGCGGTCGGCCTCAAAATGGGAGGGATTTGGATCCTATTTTAACGTCAGGAATTTTTTAAAAAGAGACTTATTGTCTTTATATCACCCCGATATGAAAGTGGAAACACTATACCTGCACACAGTTCTGTACAAACAGCTTACAAAACGTGATTTACATCATAGGTGCTGAATTAAACTGAACATAGCCACATTAAATCCTTCACTTAATGAGAGAATGTGTTCATTATTTTTAACACATTGAAGAAAACGCAATGGAAATTCTCATAGTGATTTTGCTTGATTAATAAGACAAAAAGTACAAAAGCAGCAAACACATTGCTTTAAAATGTAGGTGTAGGTTATACAGTGAGCTGTTAAATGCAGAGCTCCTCTATTAAAAAAGAATTAGGAAAAAAAAAACTGCAGGTTCTAAAAGAGATCAAGCATCAGCAAAGGTAAGGAAAAGCAACACAACAGTAACTCACATGTAATGTAACGTATCTTTTACCATAAAAAGTAACACGATATTGGGGTGGGGGGGACTCAATATTGGAATGCATTTTTTCAAAAGTAACTTTCCCCAACACTGGTATTGGTTTATTGTGCTTTGTTTGTTGTATAGGCACATTGCCATAGCGTTGTTAGCTAGTTGTAGACTACTTTCAGGTGCTGCTCAATATAAGTGCTCCTGCTGCAGTCATGGTGCGTCAGCAAAGTTCTTGATTATTACACTGAAATGAAAGTATAGTTTCTATGCATATCAACCTAGAAAATAACAATTTTTTAACTTTCCCTCGACACTCGAGTCCAACGTCAAACAGAGAGGCTTCGGTAAAGTTGTTTGAATGACTATTAATTAAGTGGAAAATATTTAAATCATGTTTTCTGTGTTATATTTCATCTGCAACAACAATATGTTTGGACATTAACTTCTGAATGCATAATTACTTGAAGACCTGAGGAGATTTCTCTGCATGAAAGACTCCTGCTGCAGCTTCTCCAATAAGGTAAGTAACTAATTATAAAAGATATGTGGATGATGTGTCGAGATGATTGACAGGGGACATAACTAAGCAACATAGCGATGTGTTAACAAGGAAGTAGTATGTCCCAAAGCTTGCATACTTTTTTGTTACACACTGAAAAGTATATACTTTTCCTTCACAAAATCGACATACTTTTAGGACGTAATCCAAGTATGCAAATTGGCGTGGAGCAAATATATCACTTTAAATTATTACTGTCAATAAAGGTCACTTTTTTCAACTTGTCAAGGATGAAAATTGTTGAAAGAAACATCAAAGTCCCATAATGCAATTCCAAAGCACAAATAAACAAGAAAAAATTAACAAAAGAATACAAAAATGAATAAAAAAAATACTGAAAACTGCTAATTTACAAATATATATACACATACGAATATATTTACAGTGCACTACAGAGTTCTGTACAGTCAAACACGGCTCACATTCTCCACTGAATGCGAGTCTATTTTCCCTTTGGACTGCATTCAAGAAAAATAAACCCTCTAAAACATAATGACCATCTTCCAAAGTGCGGAGGGGGTCAATTTAGTCATTTCTGAAAGTGGGGGTCATGTCCTTCATAGCTATAATAGATGCTACGGCCCTGCCAAGCTCATCTCAATGCCAAACCCAGAGTCTAGCCAGCTATACAACCACTTCACCAACCCATGTTCACCCAAACCCTCTCTATTACATACCAGACATAAATCATACCCTAATGACAAACTAGCCTCTCTGAAGTAAGTCCCCAGAATGGGAGACAGGCCATTGGATATGAAATGATGCTGAAAGGCGCTGCCAGGGTGAGACTATGAGAAAGTAGCTTGTGTGTTGATGGCCTGTGCTGTATAGCGACATAAGCTGACTAAGGGTTAGAATGGCGAAACCACTTCTGAAGTAACGCTTGCTGCAGGACTGTATCCAAATGAGGCATGGCGGTCCGCAGCTTACTGCATGGCCACAGGCTCGTACAGCATCAAGATAAAAACAGAATACACTCAGCATGTGTGCAGAATTAACAAAGGGTCACTGGTTAAACCAAGCAGGACTGGGTGGTATAGAATTTAAATGGCCATTTGGTATATACAGTTGAAGTCAGAATTATTAAGCCTCCTGAATTATAAGTCCCCCTTTATCTTTTTCCACAAATTTCTGCTTAACAGAAAGATTTTTTTCAACACATTTCTAAATATAATAGTTTTAATAACTCATTTCTAATCACTGATTTTGTCATGATGACAACATTTTACTAGATACTTTTTCAAAATACTAGTATTCAGCTTAAAGTAGCTATGTTCCCATCCACCTATTTCAGTGCTTCCCACACTTAGGCCCAATCCCAATTCTACCCCTTAGACCAGGGGTGTCCAAAGTTTTTGGGCCGAGGGCCAAATGCAAAAAACAAAACACTGTCCTGGGCCAAATTTTTACAATTTCACAGACACGCATATATATATATATATATATATATATATATATA
>CAIGQQ010026413.1:2035-12219 GCA_903798035.1 Danio albolineatus | reverse complement strand
TGTGTGTGTGTGTGTGTGTGTGTGTGTGTGTGTGTGTGTGTGTGTGTGTGTGTTTCTTTTAAGGCATGGAAAATAATTGTTAAAATGTAGCCTTTAAACTTTTGAGAAACTCTTGATTTGCTTGAACATTGATGCAGTTATAAATACAATTGTGAAAAACAACAATCTGGTAACACTGTTTCTCATCTTCAAATGTATAACAATATTGTTCTGAGCTATGCATGAGACAAATAAATAAACTTGGACATAATTAGATAACGTTGCTAGTTTACAGTACTTTATTTATATCAAGTCTGCAGTCATTTACTGCACCAGGAGATAGCTACCTTGCTTTAATAAAGGTTCTAAACAAACCCTAATCTGAATCAACAAATCGCCTTTATCTATTTACTTTTTACTTACGGAGTGGAAAACCGCAGTGGACCTTGACTATAAAAAATAGATCGCGACATACAATCACAATTAATAGTTTAATAATAAAAAACATCATTTTTAAAACTCAGTACTTTATGTAATATTTTTTAAATAAAAAAATAAAACTAAAAATGAATTAATCATTTTTATCAGGCATAATTACCCTAAAATGGGCAATCGAATATAATTTCACTCATTAAATATAAATTATAAAGTAAATGATAGCATATTTATCAACACCAACTAATCTCCAATAAAAATAAAAAATATACAATATGCAGCATTAACCTACCACTTATTGTTGCATGCCTCATTGGGAAAGAGTTGAACTCATCCGTGAACTCACCGGTGATGCTGTTTGACCAATAGGTGAGCGATGGTAAACTCACTGTTGAATGGAAGTCACGTTGACCGAAGTATCTTCTTGTTTACAGTTGTCTCGACCCTGTTTAGACGCTTTTCATGAACAAAACAAAAATCACATTTTTTAAAATAGGAAAACCGATAATAGGCGTAAACCAGGTTTAGAAAATTGCGTTGACATCTATTGGTAATTATACGAGGCTTTGAGCGTCTCCATATGACGCCTCAGAGCAACCCATTGAAAGCAATTGAATTCCTTTTGTGTCGGTATAGTAGGGCACCTTCGGCGTCCTTATACAGGGAGTGCAGAATTATTAGGCAAATGAGTATTTTGACCACATCATCCTCTTTATGCATGCTGTCTTACTCCAAGCTGTATAGGCTGGAAAGCATACTACCAATGAAGCATATTAGGTGATGTGCATCTCTGTAATGAGAAGGGGTGTGGTGTAATGACATCAACACCCTATATCAGATGTGCAGAATTATTAGGCAACTTCCTTTCCTTTGGCAAAATGGGACAAAAGAAGGACTTGACAGGCTCCGAAAAGTCAAAAATAGTGAGATATCTTGCAGAGGGATGCAGCACTCTTAAAATTGCCAAGCTTCTGAAGCGTGATCATCCAACAATCAAGCGTTTCATTCAAAATAGTCAACAGGGTCGCAAGAAGCGTGTGGAAAAACCAAGGCCATAATAACTGCCCATGGACTGAGAAAAGTCAAGCGAGCAGCTGCCAAGATGCCACTTGCCACCAGTTTTGCCATATTTCAGAACTGCAACATCACTGGAGTGCCCAATACTCAGAGACATGGCCAAGGTAAGAAAGGCTGAAAAACCACCACCACTAAACAAGACACACAAGCTGAAACGTCAAGACTGGGCAAAGAAATATCTCAAGACTGATTTTTCTAAGGTTTTATGGACTGATGAAATGAGAGTGAGTCTTTATGGGCCAGATGGATGGGCCCGTGACTGGATCGGTAAAGGGCAGAGAGCTTCATACGACTCAGACGCCAGCAAGGTGGAGGTGGAGTACTGGTTTGGGCTGGTATCATCAAAGATGAGCTTGTGGGGCCTTTTTGGGATAAAGGATGGAGTCAAGCTCAACTCCCAGTCCTACTGCCAGTTTCTGGAAGACACCTTCTTCAAGCAGTGATACAGGAAGAAGTCTGCATCCTTCAAAAAAACATGATTTTCATGCAGGACAATGCTCCATCACACGCGTCCAAGTACTCCACAGCGTGGCTGGCAAGAAAGGGTCTAAAAGAAGAAAAACTAATGACATGGCCTCCTTGTTCACCTGAACTGAACCCTATAGAGAACCTGTGGTCCATCATCAAATGTGAGATTTACAAGGAGGGAAAACAGTACACCTCTCTGAACAGTGTCTGGGAGGCTGTGGTTGCTGCTGCACGCAATGTTGAAGGTGAACAGATCAAAACACTGACAGAATCCATGGATGGCAGGCTTTTGAGTGTCCTTGCAAAGAAAGGTGGCTATATTTACACTGATGTGTTTTTGTTTTGTTTTTGAATGTCAGAAATGTATATTTGTGAATGTTGAGATGTTATATTGGTTTCACTGGTGAAAATAAATCATTGAAATGGGTATATATTTGTTTTTTGTTAAGTTGCCTAATAATTATGCACAGTAATAGTCACATGCACACACAGATATCCTCCTAAAATAGCTCAAACTAAAAAAACAACTAAAAACACTTCCAAAAATATTCAGCTTTGATATTAATGAGTTTTTTGGGTTAATTGAGAACATGGTTATTGTTCAATAATAAAACTAATCCTCAAAAATACAACTTGCCTAATAATTCTGCACTCCCTGTACTGACGCGCAAGGTGCTTGACCATACTTCAGATTTTGATGCCTTCATGGTGAGAATGGGTTGTGTTTAACAGAGCAAGGAAATTTTCACAGTATGTCTGATTTTTAAGGTAAAAACTATTAGCCCCTTTAAGTAAATTTTTTCCCGATAGTCTACAAAACAAACCATCGTTATACAATAACTTGCCTAATTACCCTAACCTGCCTAGTTAACCTAATTAAACCAGTTAAGCCTTTAAATGTCACTTTAAGCTGTATAGAAGAGCCTTGAAAAATATCTAGTCAAATATTATTTACTGATTAAAGATAAAATAAATCAGTTATCAGAGATGAGTTATTAAAACTATTATGTTTAGAAATGTGTTGGAAAGAAAACTCTGTTTAACAAAAATTGGGGGAAAAAATAAACAGGGGCGCTAATAATTCAGGTGGGCTAATAATTCCGACTTCAACTATATATATATATGTTGTGAATGTGTGAATGACTTATTTGTGCAGGCCATGGCTAATAATTAAACTGCAGATTCGTTAGTTACCTCATCCCATACCATTAATAAGGTTAAAATTGGAATCATTTTGACACTTACCGCTATGTGTTTTTTCAGGTTGGAGCTGTTCATGTATGAGTTGCAATGTCAGGTCGATGTACAGCACGCCTCTATCAAGATTATTATTCTTGTTGATTTCTTGAAGTGAAAACATAGACTGAACTTGAGGCCACAGGTGACCTGGTCAGACAAACTCACTGCACTGACAGCGCGATTCTGCTCGGAAGCGCAGATGGCCGTAGCGTGACCGCAGTACAGGGGCGCCGCTAAGGGGGGGAAAGTTAGGACGATTCTAAGGGCCCATGCTCTCTAGGGGCCCACAGAGATCTGCTTTATAATTAATAACAGTACTATAATGTAATATAAATTATGAATGTATCTCGAAATTACAAGTGAAACAATTTATTAGAAATAAAAAATAAAAATGCGGCTTATATCTGCCCCTCGTGTCTGTCACTGTTAAATTGCACCCCCCCCTCCTTTCACTGTATGGTTCAGTCCATCAGTAGCGGGAAGAGAGTTGATGCTTTGTTGAGTGCGATCGTCAGGTAAACTGTCAAAGCAGCGATGTCCTCGAGGTCAACATCAGCTGCGTCCCAAATCACATACTTATGCACTATTCTACGCCATTTTGTAGAATAAATAGTGTAAGTAGTGCGTTCACACTGAAAACTCTAACAATAATAATTGCACTTTAATTACCCGGATGATGCACTCAGCATCATTTATGGGTCTCAGCTTATTTTTGGGTCTCATTGTAATATAATTTAGTGTCTTATTGATTTTTGTCACTGTTCCAGTGTATTGCACATTGTATGAGACACTATTGCAGTACAGTTATTTAAATAGTGACACACTGGTGTTTTGTGTGTTTAGAAATGTACAATTTTCAGTGAATATTTGATTACTGTTGCTTTTTTTGTACTACATTTACATTTGAACAATAAATCATCTGCTAGCTACAGTCATGGCCGTTCTCTTACTAAATACTGATAAGTAGTGGACAAAACCAATAATAAAATGCATAGGTCAGTAAAACTACATTGCAGACAAAGAGTTTGGATAGCTTGCTTGGTAGTAGGGGCCCATCCTCATATTTTTTCATGGGGCCCAAAATTGCTAGCGGCACCCCTGCCGCAGTATAAACTCGCACGTCTTTCTTCGACTTCAGCCATCATTCCAACATAGGCGTGCGCACGCTTGAACCGAAAGCGGGAGACGCGTCTCTATAGCAAGCCTTTCGCGACACAACCTCTCCAGTGCAGCGCCTCGCAATATTTGCTAACAAGTAATATAAATCATGTTTATTATCATTTGACAGTAACGAAGGAACGCGGCCAGATGTAGTGGAGTAAAGCCCCGGTCAGATCACACGATTTTGCCATGATTTTCTTGACATAGGGCATCGTAGAGAATTGCAAGCGACAAATAGGCATCGTGAAACAAGATTCAATCGTGTCTTCTTGTGTAATGTGGCATAGTTCATGACAACCGATTCCATGCCTGCGACACCTTATGACACCGTCGTCCTTTACGACGAGTTCCTTCACGTGTGTGAGACGGCCCATAGGAGCACATAATTTAGATCTTCAATTATCTCAGTGGGTGCTGCCATTAATGTCAGAGTCAGGCAATCAAAAAATAGGCTGCATATTTACTTATGAGTTGGTCACGGGTGGATAAGACCATTGGCTATGCAATCTTTAACTACCTTTTCTAAAATATTAAGGTGTTTTAAGCAATTTTATCTGACAGACTGTCACAAATATGCCGGCATGTCCATTCTCAAAATGAGTTTCTGAGTTCTCGGGGCACCTGCAGGATTTTATTCAAAGGCACATATCCAGCACCACCCCGCCCCATCATGCCTTTCTTACAGTATTTCAATCTAAAAAAAACAATGATGCTTGCTGTCAAAGTCTACATTTATTCATTGCCGCGAGTGAGACCGAGAAAATGAAAGCATGTCATTTGTATTTTAACAATTTAAATTATTAATTTATAAATTTATATATATATACATATACTTGCATTTTTTTATTTAATATTAACAATATTAAATTATTAATACCATCATGCAAGTAAATGCACACTTTAAAACACACAAACCTTTATTTATTTTCATTCTTTCTTGCTTTGTCATGATAGTGTATACTGTTTAATTAATTAACAAATTAATTTGCGCCCTCTCATTGTGCTCTTTTTTTGTTAAATACATTGTAAAAGCATGTCCTGCTTATTCAAATGTGTAATTAATAGTAAAAACAGTTTAATATAGGCCTCTCTGAAACTGCGAATATTTAACTTTAACTTTATTTAGGCTATTTAATTTAACAAACCAACACAATCTCACGGCATGTTTTGGCGCTATAGCGGGCTTGTTTTGAAGCGCATCTGGAAGGTTATTCATTATTCTTTTTTATCTAGTTGTTAACTGACCAACAAAAAATACATGACAATTAAGATACAAATTATAGCTAAAGCAATTCATTTCAAAAAGATATTTTTTCCAAGAAACATATACGAATTATATTTTTGTGCCTGTGATTTGTTTCGCTCTGTGGAAAATGAGGATTTAATTAATTCTTCACTGCTTCTGAGCTGCCAATGGATGTGCTTTCATTTCATGTTCAGGCAAGAAAGTGTTTAATAGCAACATTGGCAGGAAAATATACATTTAGATTTCAAACAAATATATTAAAAAGGAAACATAAAAGTTTGATCCTGTGAATGTCATAACGAATCCTTTAATGTAGTTATTAGTTGTCAGCCAGCATCAGTGTTTATTGAGATTGAAATAAGATTTTTAAAAAATTTAATTGCGATAAGAAATGTTATGATAGCAACACTGCTTTGGGAAATAATGTTCGACATAGACGTCACGGGATGACTGATCGTGGAGGATCGTGTAGTCTGGCACATCTGTAGCCTATACTACAAGATTTCAAGATTCAAGAGTCAAGATTTTATCAAGAAAAAAAAAATAGACATAATCTGACATAGAAACTTTCGTAACCGACAATAAAAATCGTGTGATCTGACCGGGGATTAAGAGTAATGAGTTTTCTCTAATAATTTACTTGAGTAAGAGTACACATTTTTAAATGTACTCAAAAAGTACACGTTACCCAATAATTTTACTCAAGTAAATGTAACGAAGTAAATGTAACTCGTTACTACCCACCTCTGCACAACAGGATTAAGGAAAGGAGAATATGGAGGGAGATAAACAACTAAAAAAAAATTGTGAGAGGGCAGTGAACCAGTTTTTAACCAGAGCAGCCCGGTGGAAACTTCCATTGTGCCAAATGACAACATACCTGAGCTGCTCTGGGCCATCTGTCTCATCTGGTGGAATGAGTTTGTTGTGTAGGATTTCCAGGAATGTGATCAGATGGGCAGTGTTGTAGGGGCCAAGTATAGCATGGTGATGGATGACATCGGGGTAATTGCTGCACACATTGTGATGTTCCCACCACGCTGGCTACTTCAACAATGAATCCAACCTCATCAATAAAGACGAACTGGTGCTCCACTGCAGCTACCTCTAGATCAAGGACTCTCTGAAACACACATGATATGTAATACAGACTTGGAATGGTCACTATTGTGAAGCACAATCAGAGTATGATTACTGTACAGTACTGAAATATTTATACTGTAATTTGTACAGTGTTGAGAGTATGCAACATTTGCGGGGTTGTATGGGACATACTTGCACATAGTTATATAGCAGTTCTTTGACTCTTTCTTAATTGCATTCCTGTTCAGGAGACACAAAATATTCCCGACCACCTTGTGTTGGCAATCTTTCAGTTCTGCAATGCTGTGCAGGAGTACAAAGTAGGAATACATTTCCCAAATACTTCAAACATACTTTACAGTATTTTCACAATAAACAGTCCACAGGCAATACTGTACTACAGTAATGTACTCATTAGTACAGTGAGATTTCTTACCAATTGTCATTTTAGAAAGTTCGGATGATGCATGCTACAGTGTACCTGCTCAAATTTGGCTGTACTCTTTGCCCAGACTCCCTCATTGATAGACCATGGTTGACCACATGGTCCACCAAAGTGGCAATGATCTCATCAGAGATTACGTACCTTGGCCTTCCTCATCCTCTGGCTCTGCCTTTGTTTCCAATGTTTGCATCCATTGCTCCAAAACATAAAAGCTCACCTGTTACCCTTTTAATATATATATATATATATATATATTAGGGCTGTCAAATGATTAAAAAAATTAACTAATTAATCACACTTTTGTCTGTGATTAATCATGATTAATCACGAAAAACCGTATTTATTACAGAAATAAAAACACAGGCATGTAAGCCATTTGAATTTTAAAACAATCAATGCCAATAACAAACAAAAATTATTTCCATGTTGGATTTTAAGTGAACTACAAAAAAATCCAAAATACAGGCACTGCAAATATGGAAATTGGAAAATTATAATAACAAAGTATTGAATACAAACAATTGTTTTCATTGTAAAGTTGTTTTGCAAGTTGAGAACATTAATTATAAAGTAGAAACAATTTTGCTTAGTCCTCCTTAATATTTTGGTAGTTGCTAAGACAGGCCAGTCTGTTGACATGTGACCTAAGAGTGAGAGAAGTCTCTCACAAGCAGAATCACCGAATCTGCATGTGAATTTCAGTGCTTAAATTCTGTGTGCAACTGGTGCTGTGACAAGGACGCAAGAAGCAAGGGGTACATCAAAGTCACGCACTAAAGACTATAGGCTAGACTTCTTACATGGACTTTGGTCACAGCATCTCTAAACATTAAATTCTAAACTGCTTTGAGCGACTGTCTGTGATGTTAGGCGTTTAATCTTGTTGGTAGGAAATCCACACATACACAAACACTCTCTCTCTTACACACACACACACACACACACACACACACAGACAACGCGGGCAGTACAGCGAGCTCACCCGGTATAAGCGACTCCCTTCAGAGTCATCAACGCGCACGGTCGCGTTCATCAAATTTGCTCTAGGCGAACGGTGATCACGCCGCCCTCAACCCGAAAGTGAAAAAGAAAGTGACCGGTTCACAGATAAACGTGCGGACCGGGAGGGAGGGAGTAGGTGTCGCGGATTTAGCTGGATTTATGCTTTCACCTGGCGGCGCATCGCGCGCCTCCGCTAAATGCACGCGCACCTCGAGGCTTTTATACTTGCCGAGGGAGGGGGTAGGTGTCGCGGGGGGTTCGCTCACTATTCTGCCGCCCTTCTCGGCCGCCTCTGTGGACGCGGCAGCCCTGAACATACGTCGGCCAGAACAGGAAATAAGAAAAAAACTGCCGCTGCGTTAAACGCGTTAATTTTTTTAACGCGATTAATATTTCAAATTAATCGGCGTGCGTTAACGCGCTAATTTTGACAGCCCTAATATATATATATATATATATATATATATATATATATATATATATATTTATTCCATGGTCTGGTGAAATTCTTGATTCTGATTGGCTGAAGGGTGTGGTATATTTCGTTGAAACGCACAGGTAGTTCCAGTCAGTTTTGATCACAGTTCGAAATAAATGCGCTTCTCCCAAAAGTTTGCAGTTACTATAGCAACTTGCTTGTGCTGCGCTTGAAATCAATGAGGGCTTTTAATGGCGAACGGGAAATTCTCAAAATTAGGAAAATACTCATAAACTATCCTACAAAATCAAGTTTTAAGAGTTTTTCAAGCGAGAATATAGTTATTTTAAAGTCAAATCGGCAGTTTGTGTGCATGGATAGCCCGTCTTTAAAAATTTGGAAGCTCCAGGCGGTCAGCGGCAGCTCCGCAAACGGCTCCCCCTGAGGGAAGCTTCACGTCGGTCAGACCATCTGAAGACCCGCGGCTGGATCTAATCTCCTGCATCTCTGTTGTTAAATCGGGATATATGATTAATCTTTTGGTGTATGTAGCGGTCAGTCTCTGGACATTTGAACCTATATAATTTGTTCTCAGGTGTTTTTGACCGATCGCAAGTAAGTTTCATAATTAATTTATGACCGTAAATATCGCACTGATCCTGCGTGTTTGGCTGATTGCTTTTGTTTTAAAGAAGATCAATAAAGCAGAATGTTCTCCTACCTGTCCTGGTATGTTCTTTCATTATGCAAACTTTACCTATATTTAACAGCAGAGATTTTGGCTGCTTCAAAGATTCTAGAATACACTTTCTTGTCAAGACAAAGCCAATATACAGATCCTCCCTCGTCAGAGAAGCAGTAGAAAGTTGACAAAAGAAACGTGTGTCTGAGAATGTGTTATTTATCCACCTGTGATCGGACTAATCTTATATTAGCAGATATAAAGAGCACGTGCGCTCTCTCTCCCTCTCTCTCTCTCTGTCTGCTGCCTGTCAGCCTGTCAGCATGTCACAGCTGATTCAGTGGAGGGACTAGAAAATCGATCATGTAAAAACGGACAAAACTCCGCTGCGCGTCGTGTGGTCCTTAGCCTCCACGTCGTGCATTAAAATCCTTTAACGCACGGCAAACCGTTGATTATCCCTTACATATATATATATATATATATATATATATATATATATATATATATATATTAGTGTTACTTATTTGTGTTATTTGTGTTCTAGTTGTGCTTTGTGTTCTCAAAGAAAATTGCGTATTTCATTGAAAATGACTTGCTGATGCGCAAATGGTGCTCTAATATTGAGACAGATGGTGATTGGAATAATGTGTATCAAATTGACATTCCCTCCGCTTACCAGCATGTATTATGTTTTTTTTTTTTTTTTTTTTTTTTAATCGTGACTGGCATCAGCACACTCTTTTTTTTTTTTTATTAGAGTATGCAAAAAAATACACTAAATGGGAATACATTCAAACAAAACAAAAAATGGAAAGTAAAGTAAGTAAATAATAATAGATAAAGAAAACACAAAAACACAAAAAACAACCACAATACAGTCAGATACTGGCAAATGCATATGTGTGTGTGTGTGTGTGTGTGTGTGTGTGTGTGTGTGTGTGTGTGT
>CAIGQQ010026402.1:5976-20400 GCA_903798035.1 Danio albolineatus | reverse complement strand
TGTAACTCTTAAGGTGTCTCAAAATGGAGTAGTTAAATGCGACTCATGAGCAGGGCCAGACTGAATCTGCGGACATTTTGTGCTATTTCTGCGGAGTATTTTGTTAAAAATCTGCGGATTTATGCGGAATGATTTTAGGAGTATCATAACTAAAAAATTAAAGTATGAAATAAAAAGTAATACCTTTTTAACTTTTATTTAATGTTTACAATGCAAATCCAATTAGATCCACGTTATTTGGTAAACAAAGCAAGTCTCTCGTATAAAATATCTACTAAAAGACAGAAAACAGTACTTTACAAACTGTATTGTAAATAAACCATATGAATATTTTCATATTTATCAATATTTTTACTGAAATTAATTTGAAAACTGAATAAATATAAATTTACACACATTTAAACCAGTAAATAAACAGAATTAATGATGGGTTAAAAATCTACGGAAATCTGCGGACATTTTTTGCTATTTCTGCGGAGTATTTTGTTAAAAATCTGTGGATTTATGCGGAATGATTTTTGGAGTATCATAACTAAATCCTTAATATATGAAATATAAAGTAATACCTTTTTAACTTTTATTTAACGTTTACAATGCAAATCCAATTAGATCAACTTTATTTTGTAAACAAAGCAAACCTCTCATATAAAATCTCTAATAAAAGACAGAAAATAGTACTTTATAAACTGTATTGTAAATAAATCATATGAATATTTTCATATTAGTCCATATTATAACTAAAATTTATAAAAAAAACTGAAAAAATATACATTTACACACATTTAAACCAGTACATAAACAGAATCAATGATGGGCTAAAAATCTGCGAAAATCTGCGGAATTCTGCGCGCGCAGATTCCGTGTGGCCCTACTCATGAGGTATATTTAAACATTGTTCTCAGTCTAACACTGGACAAAGTAAAATAGAAACATTTAAACTACAAAATGGATAAGTCTGATGTAAGGAAAAAACTGACTGAATAGGAAAAAAGAAAGAGAATCATTTAAACTCCAAAAAGAACAAAATGGAGTCTGATACAAAAAAAGTAAACAGGACTAAAATTCAAGTGATTGTCAAGCTACAGAGTAGTCATTTGGCCCCCTCCTACTTTATTAGGTAAGGCAAGTTTTTCTTTATAAAGATGAGTTTTTCAGCATTTTGCGAAGACAGTCTATTTCTCGTTTCATTCTCTTTTTCATTGTTTCTCAAAAACGTCATAATTTCACACCGGTGATGACATGACTGCGGCGCCAAAACATTTACGTCCCCACTCATCGTGTACGTCCTCACGCATTGACGTCATCAATTGTGATCGGTTTGTAAGATCGGCCAAGTTAGCGAGTACCGATCGAGTCATAAAATGTGATTATCAGCCGATACCGATCTTCGGCCGATCGATCGGAGCATCTCTAGCAGACACACAAACACAGAAACACGCAGATCATGAGACACAAAAAACCCCAGACACACACAAACACAACACAAACAGACAGAGAGAAACAGCATTACCATTAAATTGTATTTAATTAAAATAAATACATTTAAAAACGCTAATAAAATGTGCCGTGCAAAATAAATACTAAGACATTGCATATATAAATATATAATGTGAAGTTTAGAGCATCACAGTGGCGCATTGGGTAGCACGATCACCTCACAGCAAGAAGGTCGCTGCACCAGAATCAGAATCAGAATCAGAATCAGAATCAGTTTTATTGCCAAGTGTGCTTCACACACACAAGGAATTTGCTTTGGCTACAGAAGCTTCCAGTGTACATAAAGTGACAAGTGACAACACAGAATTAATATTATAAAAGACAATAGACATTAAACAGAGATGCAGTCCAACGATCTGGATGTTGAAATGTATGTACAGATTTGTTATAAATATACAGGTTATAAGGTGCTGCGTGCAAAAGAGTAAGTATTGCATTATATATTGTTATAAGGTGCTGTGTACAAATGCGTAAGGAAAAGTATTGCATTGTATATTGTTATAAGGTGCTGTGTACAAGTGCGTGTGAGAAAGTATTGCACATTTCTTGCACAATAGAGAAATATGAACTGTTGATGAGGTAGATGGCCTGAGGAAAGAAACTTTTCCTGTGTCTGGCAGTTTTTGTGCTCGGTGCTCTGTAGCGCTGGCCAGACGGTAACAGTTCAAACAGGAAGTGTGCTGGGTGTGAGGCGTCCAGGGTGATTTTGCGAGCCCTTTTACTCACTGTGGAAGAGTACAGTTCTTGAAGTGTAGGAAGGGTAGTGCCAGTGATTCGTTCAGCAGTCCGGACTATTCGCTGTAGTCTACGGAGGTCAGATTTGGCTGCTGAGGCGAACCAGACGGTGATTGAAGTGCAGAGGATGGACTGGATGACAGCTGAGTAGAACTGCACGAGCAGCTCCTGTGGCAGGTTGAACTACCTCAGCTGACGGAGGAAGTACAGTCTCTGCTGGGCTTTCTTCACAATAGAGTCTATGTGAGTGTCCCACTTCAGATCCTGAGAGATGGTGGTGCCCAGGAACCTGAATGACTCCACTGCAGCCACAGTGCTGTCCATGATGGTGAGCGGGGGGAGTGCAGGGGGGTTTCTCCTGAAGTCCACTATCATCTCCACCGTTTTGAGCGTGTTCACCAGGTCTGCATCCAGACCCCTCTCGGAATAGTTGGCGGTTCATTCCGCTGTGGTGACCCCTGATTGATAAAGGGACAAAGCCGAAAAGAAAATGAATGAATGAATGAAGTTCATGGCATCACGGTGGCACAGTGGTTATCACGATCACCTCAAAGCAAGAAGGTCGCTGGTTCGAGTCTCCGCTGGGTCAGTTGGTGTTTCTGTGTGGAGTCTGCATGTTCTCCCCGTGTTGGTGTGGGTTTCCTCCCGGTGCTCCAGTTTCCCCTACAGTCCAAACACATGTGGTATAGGGAAAGTGATGAACTAAATGAACCGTAGTGTATGAGTGTTTCCCAGTAATGGGTTGCAGCTAGAAGAGCATCAGCTGCGTAAAACAAATACTGGAATAGTTGGTGGTTCATTCCACTGTGGCGACCCCGGATAAATCAGGGACTTAGTAGAAGAAATTAATGAAATTAAAAAACTCTACTAAAACGTGCCGTGCACAATAAACACTAAGAAACTGTATATATGAGCAATATCACACGAGCAGCGGTGCGATGTGGCTGTATATCGGCACTGGTAGGAGGCGTGCGTTGGCACAGCGTGTGTCTGGGTGTTTACATGTGTATGGGTGATTCCCAGAGATGGGTTGCAGCTAGAAGGGCATCTGCTGTGTAAAACATATGCTAGATAAGTTGGTGGTTCATTCTGCTGTGGCGACCCCGGATTATTAAAGGGACTAAGCTGACAAGAAAATGAATGAATATAAATACTTTACAAACAACACACTGTCCATGTTTTCATATTAAAATAATCTCCAGAAATGAACAACATATGAATGAATGTATGAGCCAATAATTTCCCAGCATGCACTGCTGATGTAAACAGGAGCTGGAGATTCACTCTGCTATTTGTGACTGGTTTGTAATATGATGCACACATTAATCAGCCATTAAACTGCACAGGAACTGTTTCATTGCTGCTTTTATGATAATAAAGTGAATGTATTTCTGCTGATCTGACATGTGCATTATTAATTCAGCGCTGTATGATTCACTCATCACTGCAGGGCTCTGGAATCCTGATCGCCTCCTTCATTTGCAGACAGAGCAGAACAGCTATTAATATTCAAACCCTCAAGCAGTGGAGTATGTAGAGGAGGAATGAACCCCCGTAACCCTTCATAGCGCTTCGTAACACCTCCCTAACCCTCAATGACCATTCACAGCCCTCCAAAACACCTCCATAACCCTTCATACACTTCATAAGCCTCCAAAACACCTCAATAACCCTTTATAACCCTCCAAAACTCCTCTATAACCCTTCATAACCACCCATAACACTACCAAAACACCTCCATAATCCTCTATAACTTTTCATAACCATTGAAAACTGCTCCAGAACCCTCCAAAACCCTCTATAACACATCCATAACAGATTAATTACCATCTATAATCCTACACAACCCTCCAATACCCTTCATAATCCTTAAAAAAAACTTCAAATCCCTTCATATCCCTTCATCTCCATCTATAACCCTCTATAACACCTCATAAACCTCCAAATCTTCTACATAACCCTCCATAACACCCCCATAACCCTCTATAATCCTCTATAATCCTTCATAACCATACATAACACCTCCATAACCCTCTATAATCCTCCATAATCATTCATAACCATCCATAACACCTCCAAAACCCTCTATAATCCTTCATAACACATTCATAACCTTTCATATCCACCCATAACACCTCCATAACCATTTGTATCCATTCATAACACCTCCATACCCCTTTATAACCCTCCATAACACCTCTATTACCCTCTATAACCTTTCATAACCCTTTATAACCCCCAGAACCCTTCATAATTTTCTATAACACCTCCATAACCATCTATACCTCTCTATTATGTCCCTTATAACCCTTCATAACCATTAAAAAACCTGCATAACCCTTTATCACTCTCCATAACACCCCATAACCCTTCATAAACCTCAATAACACAACATCACCCATTGTAACACCTCCTTAACGCTTAATAACCCTCTATATTACCTCCATAACATCTCCATGATCCTTCATAATACATATATAACCCTCCATAGCACATACATAACCCTCCATAATCGTTCATAACACCCCATAACCCTCTATAATCCACAACACATCCATGACCTTCCATAACCATCCATAACATCTCAAAAACCCTTTATAACCCTCTATAACCCTTTATATCCCTTCATAACCCTCCTTCATGACCATCCATTATCTTCTATAACTCTCTATAACATCTGTATAACTCTTTACAACACCCCCCATAACCCTTCAAAACACTGCATAACCCTTTTAACCCTCCGTAACACCTTTATAACCCTCTATAATACCTCAATAACCCTCCATATCGGCTTCATAACAACCCCCATACCACATCCAAAACCCTTTTCAACACCTCCTAACAACTCCATATAAAATAAAAAAAAATAAAAAAAATAAATAAAATAAAATAAACTAAAGTAAAATGAAATAAAATGAAATAAAATAAAATGAAATAAAATGAAATAAAATGAAATAAAATAAAATAAATTAAAATAAAACACAACCAAATAAAATAAAATAAATAAATGAATAAATAAATAAATTAAATGTAAATTAAATTAAAAAATAAAATACAATAAAATAAAATAAAACTAAAATACAGTAATATTGTACTTTTTATAAATTCAACTAACAGAACCTTATTGACCAAAAAAGTGACATTTTTATCTTCAGCTGTTACTGTTATTATTTTATTCTGAATTTATTTGTATTATTCATTGAAGAGAGCCATTATATTTAATAATATAATAGACTACACAATATTTACTAACACGAAGAATGAAAAATACTAGCATTTATTAATCATAGTTCAGCACCTACTAATGCATTCTTAACATCTACATTTGTGCTTGTTAACATTAGTTAATGCACTGAGTTAACATGAACTAACAATGAATGAATGAATGAATAAAAAAATAAATAAAATTTAAATGAAATAAAAATAAATTAAAATACAACAAAGGGCGTCACGGTGGCGTAGTGAGTAGCACGTTCGCCTCACAGCAAGAAGGTCGCTGGTTCGATCCCCGGCTGGGCCAGTTGGTGTTTCTGTGTGGAGTTTGCATGTTCTCCCCGTGTTGGTGTGGGTTTCCTCCGGGTGCTCCGGTTTCCCCCACAGTCCAAACGGTACAGGTGAATTGGGTAAACTAAATTGTCCGTAGTGTATGAGTGTGAATGAGAATGTATGGATGTTTCCCAGAGATGAGTTGCGGCTGGAAGAGCATCCACTGCGTAAAACAAATGCTGGATAAGTTGGCGGTTCATTCTGCTGTGGCGACCCCGGATTAATAAAGGAACGAAGCCAACAAGAAAATGAATGAATGAATGAATACAACAAAAATAAAACTAAAATACAACGTACTTTTTATAATGAATCAAATAAAAATAAAATAACTAAACTAAATTATGAAATAAATTAAATTAAGTAAAATTTTATTATTAAATTAATATAAATTACATTAAATTTAATTATTAAATTAAGTTAAATTAAATTAAGTTAAATTTTATTATTAAATTAAAATAAATTACATTAAATTTAATTATTAAATTAAGTTAAATTAAATTATTCAGATTAATTATCATATTAAATTATCATACAAATTGTTAAAGATATTTTATGTGTGATATTTCTGTTTGAAATTAAATTAAATTAAATTATTAAATTAAGTTAAATTAAGTTAAATGAGATTCAATTCAGTTAAGTTAAATTAAATGATTAAATTTAATTATCATATTAAATTATCATACAAATTGTTAAAGATATTTTATGTATATTTCTGTTGCAAATTAAATTAAATTAAAAGACTGTTATAAATGTACTTTTCATCAGTTCAATAATGTAATCTTATAGTAAACCCGAAGATGAAAGATTTGATCAAGAACTAACAATGAAAAACTGTATTTTAATTAACTAACATTACCTAAGATAAATAAATAAATAAATACAATAAAGACGTAATAAATGTACTGTTCATTCTTAGCTCAAGTCAGTAAATACTAAAGGCCCAGGACAGATATCTGTCCAGTTCTATTCTGGTTCACTGGTGTGTGTGTGTGTGTGTGTGTGTGTGTGTGTGGGGCATGGACCAGTTTGGAAATGTGTCTCAGAAAGTTGATTTGCGTGCACAAACGTGGCTCGCAGACGTCCATATGTTACCATAGTAAGGAGAATTTCCTAATGGGGTGCTGAGGATCACACACTCACGTTCGTAACACCTGACGAGAAGCATGACCCTACAAGGAGAGAGCTGAGCCAATCAGAGCGCAGCTACTACTGCAGCTCTGCCAATCGGAGCGTGGCTTTGGAGGAGGGGCCAGACCGCTGTTACCCCTCAGCTGTTAAGCACATTTAGGGTTCGGGTCCACATGCCAGTGCATTGGCCCATTGACATATACAGTATTCCTCCTGGAGAGACAGACACAGCCTTGGAGATGTTACTAAAACTAGAGTCCGCAAGCCCCGCTGGCATCTTTAGGCCTCAGCCTGTGTTGACAAAAAGCTGAATAATCAGAATTATATCAAGAGACTGCTGACTATTGGCTAGTAAATCCCATGCTGTGTGTGTGTGTGTGTGTGTGTGTGTGTATGTGTGTGTATGTGTGTGTGTTAGAAAGAGTGCTGTTTTTTAAACTAATGTATTGCAATCTTACATTTATAAAAGATAACACACACACACAAACACACACACACACACACAAAAACATACATTCCTTTCCATAAAAAGTAATTAAGTAACATAATTAGTTACTTTATTTATTATAATGTTATTTTTTAAAGTTATTTATTATAATTTTAAGCGCAGCCGAGATGAAAACATGCAAATAAAACATGCATAACTTTCATATTTATATTTAGTTTATTGTTTTTATAAAGTTACCTTTAAAAGTAAACGTACACACACACAAACACACACACAAAACATACATTCCTTTCCATAAAAAGTAATCAAGTAACATAATTAGTTACTTTTTTTATTATAATGTTATTTTTTAAGTTAATATATTGTAATTTTAAACCCAGCCGAGATGAAAACATGCTAATAATGCCTTTTTAATGTTTTTATAAAGTTACCTTTAAAGTTACCTATAAAGTTAACACACACACACACACACACACACACACAACATACATTCATTTCCATAAAAAGTAACTATAATTAGTTACTTTATTTATTATAATGTTATTTTTTTTTAAAGTTATATATTGTAATTTTAAGCGCAGCCGAGATGAAAACATGCTTATAAAACATGGATTACTTTCATATTTATAATTAGTTTAATGTTTTTAAAAAGTTACCTTTAAAAGTAATGTAAACACACACACGCACACACACAAAACATATATTTATTTCATTAAAAAGTAACTGAGTAACACATTTAGTTACTTTATTTTTAGTTTTGAAAATGTTAAAATGTTTTTAAAAGTTATACATGATCATTTTAAGCATAGCCAAGATAAAAAAGAAACAAAAAATGCATATTTAACATGCATTACTTTCATTAAAATGTAACTTAGTAACACATTTAGTTGAAAAAAGTTACTTTTTAAAGTAATTTATTACAATCTTACATCTGCAAAAGATTAAAAAAGACACAAACGACAAACATTGCTTTCAATAAAAACTAAATAAGTCACATATTTAGTAACTTTGTAAAGGTTTTTTCAGTTACTTTTAAAATGTTCTATATTATAATCTTAAACCGAGAATAAAACATGGAAATAAAACATGCATTACCTCCATTAAAAAGGAACTAAGTAACACATTTTTAATTGTTTTTAAAAAGTTGCCTTTAAAAGTAATGTATCTCAATCTTACATAAACACACACACACACAAACACACACACATACACACAAATAACATGCATTCCTTTCCTTAAAACGCATTTAGTTACTATTTTGTTGCTTTTAAAATGCTACTTTTTAAGTTATATATGATCATTTTAGGCACATTTAAGATGAAAAAGAAACAAAAATGCAAATAAATCATGCATTACTTTCATTTAAATGTTACTTAAGTAACACATTTAGTTGCCTTTTGTTGTTTTTAAAAAACGTTACTTTATATTAAAGTTATATATTACAATCTTAAGCCCAGCCGAGATGAAAAACATGCAAATAAAACATGCATTACTTTCATTAAAAAGACATTTAAGGGCGCCACGGTGGCGTAGTGGGTAGCACGATTGCCTCACAGCAAGAAGGTCACTGGTGTGAGTCTCGGCTGGGTCAGTTGGCATTCCTGTGTGGAGTTTGCATGTTCTCCCCGTGTTGGTGTGGGTTTCCTCCAGGTGCTCCGGTTCAAAAACATGCGCTATAGGTGAGTTGGGTAGGCTAAATTGTCTGTAGTGTATGGGTGTTAATCAGTGTGTATGGATGTTTCCCAGTGACGGGTTGCAGCTGGAAGGGCATCCACTGCGTAAAACAAATGCTGGATAAGTTGGTGGTTCATTCCGCTGTGGCGACCCCTGATTAATAAAGGGACTAAGCCGAAAAGAAAATGAATGAATGAAAAAGACATTTCATTTTTGTTTTAAGTGAAGCCCAGCCAATATGAAAAAGCACACGAATGACATATATTCCCTCACTATAATGTAATTAAGTAACATATTTTGTTGTTTTTAAAAAAGTTTGATTTTAAAGTTTTTACTTTTTTGTGACTCAATCTTAAGTTACTTTTTAAAGTTACAATCTTAAGCCCAGCCGAGATAAAAAAAAACATGCAAATAAAACATGCAAACATGCATTACTTTAATTTAAAAAGTAACTAAGACATTTAGTAGTTATTTTTAAATATTTTTAAAAAGTTAGTTTTAAAAGGAATATATTGCAACTTTAAGCACAGCCAAACACAAATAACATACATTTCCTTTATTAAAATGTAAGACATTTAACTATGCTTCTATTTTTTGTTGTTTTTAAAGTTGCATATTATAATCTTAAGCCCAGCCAGTATTACAAAAACGCAAAAAACATAAAAAATAAATGCAAATGCAAATAAAAAGCCAATGTAAATTTCACAGATGACACACATTCCTTTACTTAAATAGTAACTATTGTAAAATTTAGTTACTTTATGTTTTGTTTTTGAAGTTACTTTTTGAAATGATATATTACCATCTTAAGCTCAGCCGATATGAAAAACACAAATAACATACTAGCACATTTCTTGTCTTAATTTTTTTAAAGTTACTTTTTAAAGTTTAATATATTAAAATTTTAAGCTGAGATTAAAAAATTTAAGTAAGTGACATAATTAGTTACTTTTTATTTTAGATTTTAATAATATATAAATGATACACTACAATTTTAAGCCCAGGCGGTTCATTCCGCTGTGGTGACCCCTGATGAATAAAGGGACTAAGCTGAAGGAAAATGAATGAATGAATGAATGAATGAATTTCAAGCCCAGCCGAGATGAGAAAAAAAATGCTGGAATACACAAAAATAATTATTACTATTAGTTATTAAATATTACTTTTTCCAACACATTTAAACATTTTGAGTCAGTCAGAAAGTAAAGTTAGTTTTTAGGGAAAGTAATGTTTGTTATTTCTGTGTGTTTTGTTTCATCTGGCTTGAGATTGTAATATACTGAAAATAAAATAAATGTAGAAAAAACTGCACAAAAATAACACAATTACTTTAAAAAAAATACCTGAGTAACACATTTAGTTACCTTTTAAGTGACTCAGGAGTGTAATATATTACATTTATTACGCTAAATCACAAGAAAAATAAAAGAGATCAATCTGATGTGCTTTTATGCAGACTGCGAGATTAATAGTGATGTCTAATTATTAAACTATTTAAATGGATCAAAACATTTCACATGTGCTAATTATGTCCAATAAAAACAGCAAAAGCAATATGTCAATATTAGAAGACATATTTTTATGTAAATTATATATACTATATATTAATAACATATATTACTATACTTTTACTTATAGTTATATATTTCTAACGTTATATTAATGTCATTTAAGTTTAAATTAAATTATAAGGTTTGTTTGATTCAACATAAAATTAAAAAACAACAAGGACTTTTTTATATCGGTGAAACAAAAGTATGCAATAATATTAAATAAATAAATAAATGAATGAATAAATGATTAATGAATGAATGAATAAATAAATAAATAAATAGATAGATAAATTAATTAATGAATGAACAAACGAATAAATGAATGAATGAATGAATGAATGAATAAATGAATAAGTGAATAAATGAATAATTAAATAATTAAATAAATAAATGAACGAACGAACGAACTAATAAATGAATAAATTAATGAATAAATAAACGAACGAATAAATTAATAATTAAATGAATAAATAAATAAATAAATGAACGAATAAATGAATGAATGAATAAATGAAGAAATAAATAAATAATTAAATGAATGAATGAATGAATGATGAATGAATAAATAAATGAATAAATAAATGAATGATTAAAGGAATAAATAAATAAATGAATTAATTAATGAACGAATAAATGAAAAAAATGAATGAATGAATGAATGAATGAATGAACGAATGAATGAATGAACGAACGAATGAATGAACGAATAAATAAATGAATGAATGAATGAATAAATAAACAAACAAATAAATAAACAAATAAATAAATGAATAAATGAATGAATAAATGAATGAATGAAAGAATAAATAAATGAATGAATGAATGAATGAATGAATGAATGAAAGAATAAATAAATAAATAAATAACTGAATAAATGAATGAATGAATAAATAAATAAATAAATGAATGAATGAATGAATAAATAAATAAATAAATAAATAAATAAATAAATGAATGAACGAATGAATGAATAGTGTTCCTTCATGCAAATATGAACACTTTAAATGACTATAGAATGAATATGATCAAGAAGTCATAACGACGTGTGTTTTATGCTGATTATAATTTATCACGTTTCCAAAGAAAGCTTTAAAAACTGTTTTAAAGCATTATTTTAAGTTAAAATGAATCATAAGATTAATTTGATTCAATATTTTTATAGTGTAGTGAAAATTGTGTAAAAATATTATAAAATATATAGATATATATTACAAAATCTAATCAAATATATGATGTAAAACATATAAACCATGCTACATATAGTGTCATTTAAAAGCTATTTTATCATATATCATACTGAATTATTATTATATTATACTAAAGATTATTATATTATACTAAATATATCAAACATACATATATATCTTAAACATACAATTAATCAGACATGCAAATAATACTTTATGCTGATTACAACTCAATCAAACTTAATTTTATTAATCTTTAAAGCTATTCAAAACTAATATATTAAGTTAAAATCACTTGTAAACCCGCTACGATTCAACCTAAATCAAAAAATCTCATTTAATACCAATATAACAGTGTTGTTTTTTCAGCTGAGGACCCCCGATGCAGATGGCTGGCCCCCGGCCCGCTATTCTAAGGAAGCCTTTCTTAATTTTAGGGCGGCGCTGCATTCGCTCAGATCAGATTCAGGGGTGGAGAGGGTTATTTTCTCTTTTTATTTTTTCTTGTCTGCTCATATTTGGGCCTGTGTGAACCCCAGGCCCCGCCCCGGCCCCCAGGAGCTGCTCTTATTTAAAGGGGATCCTCGCCTTCAGTCTTCGTCCCAGTGGAAGCATCAGTCTTGTGATAACAACTTGGTGAGTCCTACAGACCAGCGCTCGGCTCTAGGCTTTAAATGCACTGATTTCTTTTTGATTTTTGTTTGTTTGCGCAGACTCTGGATCAGCTACTGGGATAGTTTTAACTTTGCTTATTAGCCTTGTTCTTGAATGCTAGCTTTAAAGAGTGCTTTCTCCAATGCATGAATGAAGCGACAGCTGAAAACCAGAAATAGAGCGTTTGTCCTCCTGTTAAACTCTAGCCTTTCTTTGGCATTTGTCAGTCCGAGTCTTCAGCTGCCGGCAGGAGATTGGATTTCAGTAACCCTCGCTGAGCAGAAACTACACGTGCTTCCTTCAGATTTAATTCATTATTAGTCATTCTAGTTTTTAAAATGTATTCGTACTCATTGTTGATTATTTTAGCCTTACTGAGCAGACTGAATGGACATGTTTCATTAAGATTGGTTTTATTATAATTAGTATTTAACCATTATAGTTTTACATTTGTGTTCTAAGTTATGGTTGATTTTAATACGAATAGACTCTTATTAAAAATTTCTTATTTTTATTTCATTTTAGGGTCGTTTTTAAGTGGTTTTTATTAGATTCTAGTTTTAAAATCGTGATCGAACTCTGACTTAATGAACATGTGTTTCATTAAGATTACTTTCATTATAGTTAATTATTTAACCATTCTAGTGGTTTATGAATTTAAATTTATTTAATTTAATCGTCGTCGTTTTTCCATTTTATTTCTATTTAATTTCTTATCATTTTTATGTCGTTTTATGTGATTTTATGAGATTCTAGTTTTAAACTCACGGTTGATTTTCTTACCCTTGCTGAGCAGAACCATTAAGTCTTTAATGGTCAATAAGATTAAATTAATGAATCACCATTCTAGTTTGTAAATGGTGTCCTGAGTCATGGTTGATTTTTTACAAATTTACTATTTAAATTTCTTACATCGTTTTAAAAATTGATTTCATATTTGTTAAGGTAGCTTTAATGTCATTTTATACGTTTATTATCTTGGCTTAGTTTTTGTTCTGGTTTTTATGCTCAGTCTTATTATATTTAAACTAGTCTTATTGACTAAGTTACAGTTTATTCATTTTATTTCTTATTTTTGTCAATTTACTATTTTTTTGGTAGCTTTTAATTAGCGATTTTATTCTATTTTTAGGACTAATCTTTATGCACTCTAACATTACTATTAAATCATAACCATTTTTTTTAGTATTATTTATTTGTGTTTATTTAATTTATTTTTTTGTGTAGCTTTATGTGTTTTTATTTTATTTTAATTATATTTGCATTGTATTTTTTGGACTAGTTTATGTAACGATACAACAAAAAGTCATGTTATTGAGATCATTTTACATTTTTACATGTATTCATGAAAATTGCTCTTTCAGATGTGACTTTTAAAGTCGTTGAATACAGTAAATGAACGTTTATTATTGTGACTTTATTTTCTAAGGCTTCTACAGTACAGCAGGATGTAAAGTGTGCTTTTCTGTGTAATGATGCTGACTGTGTCTGTCTGTGTGCTGTTATGATTTTTCCTGCACAGACCAACCAGAAAACCAACCATGTGTGACGACGAGGAGACAACCGCCCTTGTGTGCGACAATGGCTCTGGCTTGGTCAAGGCTGGATTTGCCGGAGATGACGCTCCCCGTGCTGTCTTCCCCTCCATTGTTGGCAGACCCCGTCACCAGGTGAAAAAACCACTGCAGGATAAACACAGACAACAAGAGCCTCAAGCACAGAAAACAGCCTCAAACATAGAAAATAATAGCCTCAAACACAGCACATACTGTTATAAAGAACCTTAAACACTGAAAAAAGCCTCAAACACAGAGAATAACAGCCTCAAACACAAAAAATAGCCTTAAACATAGAAAAGTATACCCCTCAAACACAGCACATGCTGTTATAAACAGCCTCAATGCCTATAAAATAGCCTCAAAAATAAAATTCATAGCCTCAAACACAGCACATGCTGTTATAAAGAGCCTCAAACACTGAAAAGAGTCTCAAACATAGAAAT
>CAIGQQ010026397.1:4219-23373 GCA_903798035.1 Danio albolineatus | reverse complement strand
GAGCAAAACTGTGCAGAGCTGCGGCCCTCCAGGAGTTGAGTTTGAGACCCATGTTTTAATTGATCTCTCAGACACCTCAGTTAATTTTAAAAACGGTGTTAATAATGTTAATAATTTGTCTAGATGTTCCTCCAGGAGGCCAGTTCTTCCATCCAGAGACCTACAGGTTCATGTGAATCTGCTGCTGATACAGTGAAATCTGCTCCGTTTTTGATATACAGCGAGCAGGAAGAAGGACGTGCGGTTTCCAGGTCAGTTTTTCAACAAAATCAATAACCATGTTTATGTTTTAGAGATACCAGCACTTCCTTTTTTATTATGTTGGTTTTTGTGATTCAGTAGCAGCAATACTTTTTGATAGTGTTTTCATTCATTCTTTGTCATACTGTCATCACCTTTTATTGAGTTTTTATTTATTTATTTATTTATTTATTTATTAAT
Source organism: Danio albolineatus (assembly GCA_903798035.1). Taxonomy (NCBI): domain Eukaryota; kingdom Metazoa; phylum Chordata; class Actinopteri; order Cypriniformes; family Danionidae; genus Danio; species Danio albolineatus. The sequence continues at coordinate 22,932 of CAIGQQ010026397.1, read as the reverse complement.
TTATTTATTTATTTATTTATCTATTTATGATCACTAATGATAATAGATCAAACAAAGCCGGAGCAGAATATTTGTGCATTGGTTTCATTCATTCTGGCAGCCACTTGTATTTTCAAATGAATCTCCCGTTTTCAACAAATCATTTGAGTAAAACAGATTTTTTGCCACCTAATGGCAGATTTTGGTGTCATGTTTATGTTTTACAGATACCAGCACTTCCTTTTTTTTAAATATTGTTATTGTTTATGCATATAATAAAGGATTAGATTACATATTTAATTTGTTTTATTGATGTTGTTTCTCCTATGTGATTCAGTTACACCTCAGTGAGTCGAGAGGACGATATGAGTCAAAGTGAGTTTCTGCAAGTCATTCTTTGTTTATTATATACGTTATTTTAATTAGTACAGTTGCTGCTGTTTTACATTCAGAAATAAAAACGCAGATGCTCATGAATATGATGATTTATTGTGTGTTTTAAGGTGGAAGTGACGCAAAACTGCAGAAAACGGCAAAACCTTTCACCGTTTTTGATGACTGTACACAGACAAACAAAACGTAAGAATGATTTCTTTAATTCTTTTTGATAGTGTTTTCATTCATTCTTTATCACACTTTCATCACTTTTTATTGTGTCACTCACTTTACAGAGTTTATATTTATATATTTATTCGGTTGCACCAATGATAATAGTTCAAACAAAGCCAGAGCAGAATATTTGTGCATCTGTGTCTAAACTAATCAGTTCGGAATTCAAATGATTAATTGTTTCAAATGATTCATTGATTCATTCATACTGCACATTTGTTTTATTTCCAAATGAATCACCCGTTTTGAACGAATCATTTGAGTAAAACATAGATTTTTTACATCTTAATGGTAGTTTTTGGTGTCATGTTTGTTTTACACGACCTAACTAGCCAAGATACCAGCACAAACATGTTTAATTATTGTTTTTGTATATTTATATTTTGCAAAGATCAATGATTAGGATGTTTGTATTTAGTTTGTTTTATTGATGTTGTTGTTTTATCCTCTGTTTGATTCAGTTGCAGTTCAGTGAGTCGAGAGGGCGATATGAATCAAAGTGAGTTTCTGCTTGTGTTTAATTTGTTTAATATGAATTTTCACATTGTTTTGATTAGTGCAGCTGCTAATATGGTGCTCAGTGGTGAAATAAAAGCACAGATGCTCATGAATATGATGATTGATTGGGTGTTTTCAGGTGGAAGTGACGCAAACTTGCAGAAAACGGCAAAACCTTTCATCATTTATGATGAGAATACACAGCCAAACAAACTGTAAGAGCACTTTTTGTTCATTTCTCACATTTTAATGCATTCATTCATTCTTTATTTCATAATTTCTTATTGAATGGCACTCACTTTTATCAAAAAACAGCAACAAAAGCACACTTTGAAAGTCCAAACACACTGAAATCATAGTAAACTCAGTATGCAGCCTTGAATAGGTTGTTTTCACATGATGTCACTGCTACACACGAAGTGGTTCTTCTACATAGGAATCGCTGTCAGAACATCAAAATGTTTCTGTTTTATGTCATTTATAATAGTTAAAATCGGCCAAAATAAGAGATGCTAAACAGCTTTTTGCTCATAAAGGGGGGGAAAGTTCAAGAAACTGACTGAAAAACAGAGACGGCATGTAATAAACATTCATTCAATTCATCCGTGTGTACAAACTCACGATAATTCGATTGACAGCACTAATAAAGATTATATACAGGCCTAGCTATGTGTATAAATATGTTAATGTGTGATACAAACACCACACTTATACAATATCCAGGAGAACGTACAACTCTCCCGGCCATGTAATCACTGCAATGAAATATCCACCTTGTTTTGCAATGTCTTTACTGGCGTCTTGGCAGAATAAACAACCATAACGTTAACGTCCACATGCGCAGCAGCGGTGAATGTTTGTTGATGGTAAGTTCTTTGAGCGATCACAAAAGAAATGCTACCCTTTTGACAAAACTAGACGGTTATTATTGTGGATGACTTTTGCCCCTTACTAAGTTAAATAAATAAATAACAATGCAGACTGCGTCCACGCTTCTGTATGCTTTCATCTGTAATTTCGTGATTTCGTCTGTAAGATATCCGCATGGGGAAAAAACCACTAATTTATAATAAACATGTTTTTGAACCAAAGTGCATAATGTGTACAACTCTTTGTTAATGAATGATACAGAATACTGTAGGGTAGTAAACTGATAACTGTAATAAATACAAAGCCTGAGCAGAATATTAGAGCCTCTCAGAGCAACACTGTGCCATTTTTCTGATTGAATCCGCTACTGAATGAATCATTTGAGTCACTGATTCACTGATTTGTTCACTCAGACAGCCACTTGTTTTATTTCTAAACGAATTGGCCAATCTGAACAAATCATTTGACTTCACCACCTTTTAATGACACTGTTTAGTGACTCATTTTTAGTATTTCATGCCTTTACCAAGCAAGATACCAGCTTAAAACACACACAGCAAAATAAAGTTGAAGCAGGGGCGCCGCTAAGGGGGGGAAAGTTAGGACGATTCTAAGGGCCCATGCACTCTAGGGGCCCCCAGAGATCTGCTTTATAATTAATATCAATACTATAATGTAATATAAATTATTAATGTATCTCTAAATTACAAGTAAAACTATTTATTAGAAAAAAACGGCTTATATCTGCCTCTCGTGTCTGTCACTGTCAAATCGCACCCCCCCTCCTTTCACTGTATGGTTCAGTCCGTCAGTAGCAGGAAGAGAGTTGATGCTTTGAGAGCGATCGTCAGGTAAACTGTCAAAGCAGAGATGGTTAACACAGATTAAATCCGGTCATCAAAAACGAAAAGAGAGGCTACAAAAAGCAGAGCGAGAGAAAAAGGGACGGCAGTTGCTATCACAGTGTTTTGAAAAGAAAGGTAACGTTATGTCTATTCACAGAGCTTTCTTTTTGCGGTAATGATAGCGCCGCTAGTTTAATTTATTTTGCTAATGATGAGCTCTTTATATATACGCCTTCACCCGCTCTTCCATACGAAGTTCCCCAAACTCATCTCCCAGTTGAAGAAGCAGGGAACTGAGATCCTGCCTTTAAAAATAGCATGTGCATTGCAGTCTGCGTTTAATTATTAATTTCACTATGATATTAACTTAATTGTTGACGTGGCCACCATTAAATGACTGCTATTTTTCCACAATGTTGATTATGTAGAATGATATTAGTTATAACAGCAAAGCAAACATAAAACTGAAAGACAAAACTTTAAATTAATCAAGTTAGGTTTCCTTGAAAGATAATGATCTATTTATTTTTTTTGCCCAGTGGACCATTTCTAGTAATATAACTGGTTAGTCAAACTCATACCATATCAGCAGAATAGTGTAAAACAATATCTCAATGTCCATACAGACAAGTTTTGAATTAATTATGTATGTTTTAAATATGTCATAGCCAGGATGCTCCTCAAGCCAGTCTTTTGAGCCTAGATTGTTAAAGTAGAGCCCATAGTGAATGGCGCAATTTAAATGTAATTACTTTACTGCATGTACTCAGTTACACAAGCACGTGTGTAAACACACACACATACAGATATACACACATACACATATTAGCCCCCCTTTTAATTTTTTTTTTCTTTTTTTAATATTTCCCAAATGATGTTTAACAGAGCAAATGTTCACAGTATGTCTGATAATATTTTTTCTTCTGGAGAAAGTCTTATTTGTTGTATTTTGGCTTGAATAAAAGCAGTTTTTAATTTTTTAAAAACCATTTTAAGGTCAAAATTATTAGTCCCTTTAAGCAATTTTTTTTCTTGATAGTCTACAGGACAAACCACTGTTATACAATAACTTGCCTAATTACCCTAACCTGCCTAGTTAACCTAATTAACCTAGTTAAGCCTTTAAATGTCACTTTAAGCTGTATAGAAGTGTTTTGAAAAATATCTAGTCAAATATTATTTACTGTCATCATGGCAAAGATAAAAGATATCAGTTATTAGAGATGAGTTATAAAAACTATTATGTTTAGAAATGTGTTAAATTGGTGAAAAAATAAACAGGGCTAATAATTCTGACTTCAACTGTGTGTATATATGCACATAAAAATGTAAAATTTTCAGTGAATATTTGATTACTGTTCCTTTTTTTGTACTACGTTTACATTTGAACAATAAATCATCTGTTAGCTACAGTCATGTAGTTTCTCTTACTAAATACTGATAAGTAGTGTACAAAATCAATAATAAAATGCATAGGTCAGTATAACTACATCGCGGACAAAGAGTTTAGATAGCTAGCTTAGTAGTAGGGGGCCCATCCTCATATTTTTTCATGGGGCCCAAAATTGCTAGCGGCGCCCCTGTATATAGTACTGCTTCAGGGAACTTTAACAAGTATACTAAAAACCATAAATTTTCACTAATTTTATTAGTATTTCTTTATATCAAAGTGTGCTTTAATTGCTTTAAAATTAAGTAAAATCTTTGTAGACTATAAAAATATGTACTTTATATGTTTTATTTGAAAAAAGTGGGCAATACATTATAGATTTATTTTATTAAAAAATATATATTATAAATTTTTTTTTTATTCAACTATAGGGGTGCGGCCGGGTAGGGTACCCAACAAGACAATGTGCCCAGGGGCCTCTGAATTCGTAATCCGGGCCTGGTCCCACCCTTGTGTTAAATGAGATTTACGCCCATGCTCATGTTAGGACTTGGAGATTGGAATTTAATCGAGTTTACTGACCAATTGCATGCAAAACAAAGCATTTCTTGGCTTTAGCAGAAGACAATGAGTTTAAAGTAGTTTTGTGTGTTTAATAAAAAAAAAATCTTATCAAAACGTAAAGCGTCTTCCTCGTGAACACCTTTGAAAGCCTTTTTAAAGACAATACAGTATGCATAATTTTGTTTTATATTTTATCCAGTTATTCTCACTCTGTTAATTTACACTTTTTGTACTATACTACTGTCCCAACCCATGTTTCCAACTTATTTCTGTTTAAGGTATGTTGTTACTGAAAATAGACATTTATATATTTGAAGACTTGAGACCTGTTGCACGAAACGAGTTAAACAAACTCTAGGTTTTAGAGTAAGTTTTGTGTTGACAAATCTAAACAAATCTAGCCTGGTTAAGATCAGGTTAAGAAGTGTCACAAAGCTTTATAAGAACTTTCTCTGGACCGCTTAAAGTGTGACGCAGCAAACAGCCAATCACACGACACAGCACAGGGTCTTGATTTATTTCTCACAAGACATTCAATAATTACATTCTCTGTTGAAACGCAACAGGTATCATTATGAGAAATAAAATGCAGTTAATACTGAAATAAATGCTGCAGATGTAGTAATGTTTAAGAAGGCAACTAAAAGAAAATATTATGATATCTGTGCAAATTAATCAAGATAAAGCAAATTGACGTGTAATTTTTTAAAAGACAACTTGTAATTTAATAAGCCAATATCAGGTTTTTTTTCCAGCTTAGAGAATTTCAAGCTCAAAACCTCCATCAAATTTTGTACCACCTTTTGGCAAAAATCAAAAAAGCAGTCACAGCTACTGACAGACCCCAAGTAATGCTCAAGCACAGACCATGTTACTGTATTTAATTACATTTAGTATAGTCTTTTTAAAAGAATGATGCAAATATAGCAGCAATATATATTACTAGCAGCAAAAGACAACTCTGACTCAAAAATCATAACTTAGGTCAGAGTTAGCTAAAACTAAGCACAAACCCAAAACTAACTTTGCCATTTGTCATATCTCATTAGATGTCATTTATTCTGTAAATTACTAATAAAGTAAACATCCTAATATATAACAATCTCAACAATAAACAATTATATAAACACATATCACCTTTCTATAACGCGTGTCTAACTTCTAAAGGGCACGAATAAACACATTGTAACACATTTGAAGAATTATCAACATTGAAATCTTTACGGTAAACACAGTGTTGTCATACCTGTAAAATGGACATAACTTACAGGTCCAAAGGACAAATGCACTGCAGAATACTGTTAATATCACGAGTCATGTATCATATTACACGCGTGTAACGATACATCTAAATATGGGTACAGTACTGAATTAGCGAACTCAAATGACAGCATTTTAACAACTAGTAGCCTATATGACTTAAAGCATATTAAGGCTAACAATGGTTTCGCTACACGTAGCCCATATGTAGAATATAAGGAAACTGAGGCAATACAAACCTTTGACGGTCACAAACAGTGCCGCTGAGAAAAGTCCCAGGAAACACCGAAGCATGTTGTAGGCGTTTAATCCCCGCAGCGTCGACAAACCCTGAAAGGATAAATATATAAGAGCCCTGCTCGCCACAACAGCCAAATCTATCGACTGTCCCACTTGCTCCTCTAGAAAACCGCACCCAAATCACGAATAAATATGACTTCACCCAGTCAAAAGCACCTATAGAAATAAAACCATTGGGACATATTACAGTGAAGGAGGAGAAGGAGGATCTACAGGGCAGGCGCGGCAGCATATGTTCACAATGGTTTAACGCGAAATGCCTTCAACACGTTTACTTTCACTTAAATCGTCAACTCTTCAATCAGGTCACATAGATGAAACTAAACAGACAGCCTTGCCGTCAAAACAGGACGATAATTAAATATTGTTTGGACGAGTAAACCGGTATTGGGCCGCAATGAAACATATGGGACAGATTAATTTTCCCTCCCTGATCTGCTCGGATTATGTCGGAACTTGTTTAAACGGGCTAATAAAATATGTGTAGCCATGAAAATATACGATCGTGTTTTTGAACCATACTGCAGTTATATTGTATAAAGTGCACAACTCTTAAAATAAATAATGCTGTATTAACAATACTGAACTGATAAATTGTAATAGTAATTTTAGATATTTTACTACAGTATGTGTCTATTGTCATACACTGCAGAAAACGGGTATAATGTTTAAGCTTTAAAGATGACTGCTGGCTGCTTTTAGATGGTCGACCAGCCTGGTTTTTGAGGGGCTTTGGCAATTACAGCCATTTCCAGTCTGGTCTTAGCTGGTCAGGCTGGGAGATGACCACCTAAAAGCAGCCCAGCCAGGCTGGGAGACCAGCTCAAACCAGGCTGGTCAAGCTAGTTTTAGCTGGTCACTTTCCAGACCAGCTAAGACCAGCCTGGAAATTGCCCAAACCCCTCTGAAACCAGGCTGTTTAACCAACTAAAGCCAGCCAAAGCTGTTTTTTTTCAGCGAGGAGTTCCTAACTAATAACAGAAACAAAATGCACATTAAAACATATTAATTCAACAAATCAATTAAAAAAACCTTTACTATTTTATGGTTCAAAACACTGGTAGCTACTAGTATTACTATACTAGTGCATGTAAGGTGTGTGCATGTATATGCATATTTAAGGATTGTGTGTTGTGTAGATATATGCATATATGCATGTACATGGATGCTTTCATCCACATATATGTGTGTACATGTATGTTTTCATCGAAGCATAAATTTCATTGTTTATTTTGCTTTATTTCTTTATACATTTTTATTTGGTTTATTTTATGTTTGTTTGTTGCTTGTGAAGTGCTTTGAGTTGCATGTATGTAGGAAAAAGTGCTATACAAATAAAAAAATATTATTTATTTATTATTAGTATGTTTTTCATGTGGGTTGTTTCCACCAAAAGTTTGGAGTAAAATATAAAGGTCTCACCCAGCTGTATTGGTTATTGCTACTATTCTTATATTAACTTACTATAACAATATAGAATATAAAATAAAAATTTAATGTACAAATATGTACATTAAAATATGCTACAGCAGTTTCACTGAATAAAAATCTCTAACACAAAGTAAACAGTCCCAGGGGAAAACAACTGACGATTGTTTAGTTAACGACACAAGACGTTCAATTCAAATTGCAAGATGAGATAAAAGCACAAACATTTTTATTTTAGTTTCTTTTTTTTTTAACAAATGATGTTTGTTCTCAACAAAATGTATTTACAAATTCAAATCACATTGTATTGATAAGGTTAAGCGGTGAAAGTTCCACAAATGAAATTTAAACCCCACCAGCATATAGATTTACATTCAACATGAAAACTGAGATTCAGGACAGTTCATACGAATATGAAAAATCTGTCAGCATGTACTCAAGCTCATGTCCAAACAGCAGTTCACATATTAAAGAAACGAATCATAAATTTGTATTGTGATAAAAAAAAGCATACAAAACATCTAATTATGAGAAAATTACAGTATGACGGACATTATTGATTAACAATGCTATCTTCATTATAATGCTTAAGCCATAAAACTGGCACACATATTATGTCCAGTGATTATTTAACAGGCTGCAAGGCCTGAGAGAATGTTCAAAAATTCATCCGATTTGTTCCCACAGGTTCAGCATTCAAGCTTTCACTTCTTGCTATTTCCAACATCTGAAGTGCGGGTTTCACCAGAGGAACTACAAATAACGGATTACAGTTTTATAAATATAGTGTCTTTATCAATATAATCGCACTATACAAAACATAAATATTCATATTGATCAATGTGCCAGAGACATATACTGTACAAAAGCAAGTCTTTTTAGACAAACCAACAAGCATGATATTCCCTTAAACTGCTCTATAAAGCAAATATTACTCAACCACATGATATCACTTTGCAGTTGATGAACATTTCAAGACCCAAGATTCCTGAAAATGTCCACTGCAGGAATCAGATGCCTTGAAATGAACTAAATTCAGCATTATCATGTCAACAATATATCTCAATATATGGAAATATGAATATTCATATCAATATATGAAACTTGATTAAAAATCTGGATCTTTGGTGAAATGAATGGACCACTGCCCTGTAAAATAATAATAATGGAGCCATGAAGAAACTAGCCACATAAAAACAGAGGCTGAGAGACTTCCAGTGTAAAAATCCCATTGTGGACATTCAGGCTCAGCAGATCCAGCAAAGCCAGAGGTGCATAAACTACGCTGGGATATTGCTCTGAGAGAGTTTCTTCATAGGGATGGTGTTGTCTTTGCCATTCTGTGCTATGTTTCCATTTTGCGCACTAGGCTTGGCATCCTTCAGGCTATAGCGGCCCATCTTGGCCGTTTTGTAGTAGATCGAGTAGATGAAGATGAAGATGACTGAGATGAACGCCACTGTGATAGCAATAAGTCCTGCTATTAAGGGCAGGTAATCCTCTGTGGAAAAAAGATTAAATAAAAGCAAACAATAAAGTGATTGATGAGTCACTACTAAAGAAAAGAAAGAAAAGCCTGAAACAGCATGATATGAGCGATGCTTGTTTTATTACGCAATTACCTTTTTTGAATTCAGTAACGGAAACTAAATAGTTTGTCCCAGAAGCAAACAAATGAAGTGATGATCATTATGCAAGGTCTGAGGATTTAATTTGAGATCATAATAGCAACCAATGTTTGTGTTGTACTACTACAGAGCCCCTAAAGGGACATGGCAGTGGAAAAAATATGAGATGGGAAAGAGAAATATTTTCCGAATCATTTGCATTGCCTTGCAAAATCAGTCGATTTCTGACAAATACTTCCTGTGCTTTTTATATCTTGCAGTGGTTGACAGTTTTCTATGTTCACTAAGCAGCAGTTCAGAGTTTTCTAATCCACTAAGAAAGAGATTAAAACAGACCAAATTCAGTAAACAGTTTATTAAAGTTAGGTTGTTAGTATTATATGTTATTATATGTAGGTTATTATTATCATACCGGTCAACGCTCCCGTTTTTCCCAGGATTCTCCCATATTTTACAGTTCTATCCCGCTATCATTCCATAAAGGTATTTTCCCGTACTTCTCCCGTATTTTCAGTATTTCTCTGAAGGGTGGCAATAAGCAATAAAGAGCCGTTCCTCCCTACACGCAACCCATACCACCGAACCACCAGGGGCCGCCTCTTACTCTTAAATGTAAGTCTGTTCTGTGCTTTCGTTTTATTTAGGCATGAAAACACTTTGAAATTGATATAAAAATGCAATCCTCAAAACAGTCATAAAGAGGTGCGTGACTGTCAGCTGACGCGCTCCATAGTGATAAACAGACGCTTGTTTACCAAACAGATTCTGTACACGCAATTTGAAGCGGAGCGAAAGTGGATACTGGGCTTTGGGTGCGTGTTTGAACAGACATATACACAGAATTAATAATAATAACATCTTAAGATGTCGATCTTGGTGTTTTTTTTTCTAAATGAGCATAAAAAGTTAGGAAAGCAGTAGAATGCTTACGTTATAATTTTAGATGTGTGCATTTTTAAAGTGACACCTCTGTTATTTAATGTAATCAAAAGAAAAATCCAAATAAATGAGAGATTCACTTTTTAATCAGAATGTTTAAGTTAAGCAGTGAAGAAAAGATTAATGAGATTTGATAACTTAGTTCTGCTTTATAACTGTTTGCTAATTTATTTGCTGCTAATGTTTATTCTTTTCGTTTATAAAAATTAGTGCTAATAAAACATATTACTGTCCGTTAAACTGTTTATTTACAATAAAACAGCTCCAGATGAACATATTTAGTCAATTTTATTTTATTTATTATTTGTTTTAATCCCTTATTATGGTGGCATATCCCCTTATTTTCACATCCAAATGTGGACGGGTATGATTATAGGTTGATTCTATTCTTCAGCCAAGCATGAAACTAGGCATGGGATAATAACTGGTTTACTGTAGTTTGGGGCTACGCAGCGGATGATGCCCTTCCAGCCGCAACCCATCTCTGGGAAACATCCATTCATTCTCATTCACACACATACACTACAGACAATTTAGCTTACCCAATTCACCTGTACCGCATATCTTTGCACTGTGGGGGAAACCGGAGCACCTGGAGGAAACCCACGCGAACACGGGGAGAACATGCAAACTTCACACAGATATGTCAACTGACCCAGCCGAGGCTCGAACCAGTGACCTTCTTGCTGTGAGGCGACAGCACTACCTACTGCACCACCGTGTCGCTGCACCAAAATATATTGCGATAAATTATAATATTGTCTTGTATAATAAGTGTTTTACACTTTTTTAAAGATCATTTTATGCTTGTCATATTAAGACAGAATGACAATATACAGTAATATCATCATAATGCCAGTACACACTTCTAAAGAACACATAATATTTTATTCTTAAGAATATATCACTTAATTATAGACGTTTTAACAAATTAATAACGAGGCATTGGAATCAGAATGTGAAAATGCATATCCTAAATAAATAATAACAAATATTAACCAAAAAGTGTAAGGTAAAATGTAGCGATGCTCCAGTTTCAGGTGTCAATTTGGTAAAAAAACACTATAGTAAATTTTTTTTTAACCATACTGACTCTAGCTATGTTTCCATCCAAAGATGCGAGTTAAATGTATGCACAAAACCGAGTTATCGCATAAAAGACATGCACATTTTTTTGTTTAATTTTTTAATTTATTTTTTTTTCATATTTATTCTGTGTTGTCACTTGTCACTTTATGTACACTGGAAGCTTCTGTAGCCGAAGCAAATTCCTTGTGTGTGTGAAGCACACTCGGCAATAAAACTGATTCTGATTCTGAGTAAAGCAGCGTTTCCATCCAAGTAGTCAAAGAGAACTTTTTGATAAAACTGATAAACCAAATATCAACAGTAAAGACAGAATTTTCTGCGGTAGGAGAAATTCTGTCAAACTTTTCTTCATGTAATAAATGACTTGCGCCTCAGAAGACAGTATGCCGACACACAATGAACATGTTGTGGCGTTTGAAGGCGTGAAAAGCAGAGCAAAGACGCTCTTGATTCTTAAATGGTTATGGCATTTTAGAATGACCAAAACAACATTTCAGATGTTTTATAATGTGCTCAGCTTGCTGGTTTGTACATTCACACATTTTTATCATCACATGATCTCATAACTGAATCACATGCCCTTTTTTTATGCACATACAGGATTTTGTTTGGTAAAAGTGTTTCCATCGTAGTTTATCTTTTCTTATCGAAAAAATGTTCATCCTACTCAGTTATGCACACATGTTTTTTATGCGCAATTTCAAAATTGATGCGCATCTTGGCGCTTCCATCAAGCGTTTTTTTATGCGCATGTCCAAAATGCGCATAAATAGTTGGACGAAAACATAGCTAATGACACCTCCAATAGAGATAGAGATGATGCACAATCAGCTAAAATGTTGCTGGTTTTTATGTATATATTTTGCATCACTAAAAATGATTGAGATCATGTCCATGTGTTGCACGGTAAGTCAATATATTGATTATTGTGCCATGCCTAAAAAGTAACATAATTTTTTTATATTTGTTAATGTCCTGATAAAAAAGGCATGAAATTTATTAGGGTGTCCTACTTTTTCACAAGACAATAATGTTGCTGCAAAACATGCAAAAATACATACCTTTTAAGATCACTTTTACTTCTCTCTGGACGACTTCAATGGAATTGTTTGCAATGCACACCACTTTCTCAGGCGTGGACTCTGTTATGGTAAGATATTCCCTGTAAATGATTTCATTTTTGTGCTTCCAGCTGATTATTGGTTTTGGCTTTCCGTCAGCTATGCAAGAAAGGTTCACTGGATAACCTCTAAACACAGGCACCACAGAGGGCAGTATGGTCACATTGATGACCGGTTTAACTACAGGAAGAAGAAAAAAGCCATGAATATTCACACTCAAGATTAAGACAATTATAAAACCTTTGTGTTTGCACAAAAATATGAAAAACTGAAAAATTATTTTACTTACAATTTACAGTAATGTTGACAGATTTTGATGTTAGATTTTGAGGTTTCAGCTCTGCTTCACACTTGTACTGAACTTCATCATCATATCTTTTTGGATGGATCGGGAGTTTAAAAGTTTTATTGACCACACTCTGGATTGTGTTAGTGAAGCTGGTTTGATTCACTAGAGTTTCTCCTTTGTACCAGTTGACAGTGAAACTCTGAGCAGGAGCCACATTGTGAACGTCACACTGGAGCTCATACTGGCTTCCCTCTATCAATGGTCCAGTGTGATTTACAAAGCTGATGGAAATATCTGAAAGACATATTAAGCACTATATAGTAAGCACTGCAATGCATTCCCTCAGTGTATGTCAAAAAATTCAAAGAAATGCTACAAAATAAATACTTGTCAACACATTTTTTAAAAACATCCCTGCTTACACTGACTGGTAGCCATCTTGTAGCTGATATATTGCTCTTTGACCACCAATGATCATCAACCACTCTCCAAAATGTTACAAAAGCCACCATTAGTCACAGTATTTTCCAGGACTCATAGCGAGTTATAATGTAAAAGCCAAACACACTGCCTTAATTCCATCTTCCTATTTCATATGGTAAGCTGTTTCCAGTGAATGACGCTGGGCTAATGACAACACAACCTCTCTCTTAATCTCTGCTAAAAATGCTTAAACCACTTTGCTGGTTTTGTCTAATTTATACTGATCAGGCTGGTGAACTTTTACAGGCCAGACATGAAAAATCGCTTAGAGAGACAGTTTATACTAAAATTAAGGCCATGCAAGATGTAGGTGACATGTTTTATTCACTACATAAATTATGATGCTTTAAATGCAGGTCAGCACTAGAAGCACTTTGAGAGTCCCAAAAATAAACAGGCAAAACAAAATGTCTCCTGATACTCTAATATGTTATGAAGCAAAATGATAGGCCTGTGCTAAATTGGAGTATACAGAATAAATGCAAGTAACATTTTAATTAACAATACAATACACGCATCCTGCCTCTTTATTACCTCTCATGACTTTGTACCCACCATGCGTACAAAATTTAGCAAAAAAAAAAAAAAGCTAGCCAAGAGTGTGATTTAAGGTAATAATTAGCATTAACTAATAGTTTGTAAATAATGTTCCACTTCCTGCACAGACTGAACATTTGACATAATGAGCTAATTTTAACGTACTAGGTGCAAAGTCTAAAGCGCAGGGCGCAAAAGCCTTAAGTCCAAATCCACTTTTGCTATTTTAAGGACGGGAAAATGCGCTCTGCGCCCTGGCACATGGTCTAACAGAGTTGTACTTATTCTCTAAATGAGCTATGAGTGTGTTTTGAGAATAAACCAATCAGAGTCTCATTTCCCATTCCCTTTAAGAGTCGCGCCATGGTGCATTTGCTATTTACATGGCAGACTTTGTAAGTGGAAAAACTGATCGTTTCACTCCTGAGAAAACAGTTAAACAGAGCATCTGCAGCACAAGGATAAAGAATTTGCTTCCTCCAATTGGCCTTTACTTTCACTTCCTCTTTCTTTCTATCGTGGACAAGGAAACGGTGTTGTACACTCCACTGAAGACATCCATTAGCCTACATAATTAATTTCATTTGTTAAGCGCAAAGATTTGTTTCAAAACTATTTCTAAATTTTCAGCAAACGAAAAAATGAACAATAAAAAAAAAAAACTGAGTTATATCCAAACACACATGCTATGCCTCATATGGTCCAAAGCCTGATAGGTGGACAATATTAAGCTTGTTTTTGATAAAACACATTTAAATATGCATATAATAAATACTACTACTACTACTAATAAGATATTACAAAAACAAATTGTCATGTATAAACTGTAAAAAGCCCCCCAAGATAAAGGCATGGAGGCAGCGGTTTTTATATTTATGTAGAAAATAATTATTTATGTAATATTTTAATCCTTTTATTGTTTTTAATTTGTAAAGATATTTTTGTATTGCTGTACTTCCTGTATGTTTTAAGAGAGATACACAACTAACACGCTCTGCACTGGACTTTAGACCTGCTTTCAGCTGGTCTATTGCAGTGTTTCTCAAATGGTGCGTCGCGACCGAAAAGTGGGTCACGGGAACATTTTTAGTGGGTCGCGGAGTGCGTGGTCAAAATAATAATAATAATAATTATTATTTATTTTTGCTTATACCGGACTTTTATTTTGAAATCCGCGCGCGACAACAGTTCAGTTTAGTTCGGTAAATGAACATTTCTCTACCCTTACCGCTGTGTACAGTATTTATCGTTTTTACTTTGTAATATTTCTATAATTTGATACATTTTGTTAAACGACAGCAATAAAATATTGTTTATTTGTAAGTCTTTGTGATTTTCTTATGATTTATCTGTCACTTCTTGTGTATGTTAACAAACAAATTAATTATAGTTTCTAAAATTATAGTTTCTAAAAAATTGGGTCGCGGCTTGATGACCATGTAAAAATGTGGGTCCCATGGCCAAACAAGTTGAGAACCACTGGTCTATTGAACAGTCTATTTTAGTTCCAAAAAATAGCAACACACCAGCAATGAACCTTAGCACACCTCTTTTCTAGACCGAAACACCTATGAGTCCACAATGTGGTGCAAATGGATTTGCTATTTAAACAATGTGGCAGAAAATGGGAAAATTAAGGTTGCGCTGGTCTGAAAATAGCGAATTTTGCGAATAAAGACCAATGTCATCCCAGCGTCAAAATAACATTGCTATTAGATCATTAGAACTAAATCTAACTGTGTGTCTGCTGGGATGAGCCATTGCCTGTCGGGTTTTCTCTCTTCTCTTAATTATTCAATGCTTCTGACCTGAATTTCTTGAATCACCAAGGATAATAATAAAATAAGTCACCCACATCAACTGAAGCTAAGCAAATAAGGCTGCTTTTTAAATTTTT
Organism: Danio albolineatus; assembly: GCA_903798035.1. NCBI lineage: Eukaryota > Metazoa > Chordata > Actinopteri > Cypriniformes > Danionidae > Danio > Danio albolineatus. The sequence continues at coordinate 7,206 of CAIGQQ010026397.1, read as the reverse complement.
GGGTGAACATCCCTTTGAGGAAACCAGTCTGATCTGTTAGAAAGAATACAAGCTCAGCTGAAAATTATCTGTAAGTTTTGAGAGAAATATGGTTGAATAAACGGTCTAATACTTTATCAAGTATACTTCATCAACAGTGAAAATGACCACGTTACCATTTGGCACTTAATCAAAAAATGTAGTGTTGACTTCTCATGAATCGCATCCGGAGCCCGTGTTTAGCAAGTATAATTAAGTTTTCAAGACTTAAAAAAGCTGGAAGACCATATATTTCCGATTGCTGACACATTTTACTTTTATGGCTGGCTTTGGTTAACGTCAAACAGCTCTGACATTGTTAACAAACACAGTGTTTTATCTTGTTTGACAACGTTAATCTATCGCTATTTAAACACTGTTACAAAGTCTTGACTGAAGCTAGACACAGCGGAGTGCTTTCTGATCAGTCTTTGACGTATTTAAAACCCCGTTCGCAAGTTTAACACCGAAAACTGTTCTGCAAATACATCATTTCTGCTTCAGGGTTGGAAAAATACAACACTCGTTATGTAAAAGTCCTACCATCCAACGCACACAGCCGCCACAACAGATCCAAAATTAGACACGTGAAGAAGAGTAACGTTCTCCGCGCCATCATCTTAGCGGCTAATTTATCGACAACGCTTTTAACCAACAAACAGCGTTTAATTGTTCGAACAGAAACACAGCACACGGTCTCGGACCCTTCATTTATCGCAGGAAACCACTGCCCAGTCTTCCCTCGCATTGCTGGCTGTTTTAGTTAATGTTAACCCTCCCCCACATCTCTCTAAAAGTGCACGTTCCAACTTTATTCATTTGCACCCTGACACTTCAGATCAAGGTTTGGAGAAAGAGAACAATCATTTATCCATGTTTTGTGCCTTGCTGGAACATGTTTAAGCATTATAACAGCACCACACTGAGAAGCCACAGCTCACTTCACCCCATTTCCACTCATTGTCAACACGTCCTCCACATCAGATATGCATAAGGGTGGGTCAGTATAAAAAAACACACAGCAGGCTATGGAATGCTGTTTAATTATATCAGATTTTTTATTTCATATCCACAGAATGTGAGTCATTCTGGAGCCCCTCATCCAGTGACGCATGAATTATCTATAGCTCGACTGACTGACACAGTTTCTATGGAGCCAGAATTGTTTCGTAATTCCAAACAAATATAATCCACTCCACAAATAAATGTGAAGCGATTGACAAATACCAAGCATATTCACAAATAAATACAATGAGATCCACAAATAAATCTTAGAGTTCCACAAACATTAATACGTATATAATAATACATGTTTAAATACATGTATAATATGTAAATGTATAGCCTAATAAGTGTGCAATGTAATAAATATTTGATGAGAGGGGACATGGACCTGTATTATTTCTGTACGTACATGGATGAATATCATAGAGGTAAAGTTGGTTTTATATTCAGACATTCTCCTTAATAATATAATAACAGAAAAGTATTCCTTGCAAATTCTAAATAGGGAAATCATAATAAGAGTCAATGATTATCAAAGTACAGCAATTGTTTACAGTCAAATAGTGCTAATGTTGTTTTGAAGTCACACTTGCATGCTAATTCTGACCGAATATTCAAATTAGCGTGGTAAACAATATAGGGACAGTTAAATGAATGAATGTGCGAATATAAAACCAACTTTATCTTAATATGAATATCTTAAGGGAGGGCAATAGGCTTCATTTGACTCATGCACTGTGTAAATGTATAACATGTTAATACTGCTAAAATAAGTCAGTCTGGAATTGTTTGTACATGTTTTTATTCAATGTATTTTTTCAAGATTCATATCATACATTACATAATATACATTTCAAGAGTTCACACTTAGCTGATGATTGATTATAAAGCGTATTTGGCATGCTGTCCCGGGAGAGAGCCTTGAGCCCGGGGCTCCCTCCCGTTTAAAGGGCGAGAGGAGAGTTTGAGCTCAGGTAAGTCTCGAGAAGTCCCCCTGCTTGTGAACGTGCTGAGATATATCTTAACTAGAGTTGCTTTAAGATGCTTATTTAAAAGTAGTCAATTTACTTATGTAGTATGTTTTTTGGACGGTGGGAGGAAACCGGAGAACCCGGGGAAAACCCACGCGAACACGGGGAGAACATGCAAACTCCACACAGAAACACCGACTGGCCCAGGGAGAGGCCGAACCAGCGGTGTTCTTGCTGTGAGGCAACAGTGCTAACCACAGGGCCACCGTGCCGCCCTATAGGAGAAGGGGAGGAGTTGGGGTGGAAGGGGGGATTCTTCAAGACGAAGATGACCTGAGTGGGAAGCTCTGGTAATTTATAGTGTGTAAGGACTCGTCTGATTGGTGCAATATGCGGAGCTGATGTGGTACCAGCTGTGTTCAATCATAAGCACATGATCCTCTCGAAATTAGTTTAGAAATAAACCCCACTTGTTGACATCCATACGTGAGTAATGGCTTCACATTTATTTGTGGATTGTATTATATTTGTTTGGAATTACGAAACAATTCTGGCTCAATAGTTTCAGTCTAAATAAATATGCATATGAGAATTATATATTTATATACGAGATGGAGTGTTCACGTTTTTTCCAAAAAAGGAAATAAGTGCTGGTTTGCCTTGCGTTCACACTGTCATCAGACTGTCATAAATATGCAAACAGTCTTTTGACGAATATGTGATATTTATCAGAACTTGATAACTGTGTAAATGCGTCAAAGGAGCATTAGGAAATTGTCTAGCACAAATGCACGATCTGCTTGCAAGGAGACACATTTCTGACCCCAGCAAACAATTTTGTTCTTAATAGACGTTTAATAAACATCGAAACACAGACAGCTTGGCCAAAACAAGACTAAACTTGGGCTGTCAGTGAAAATCTAATAATAGCCCAAAACTAGACAAGACAGATTAGACAGACTTTATGTGTAGTCATTCATTTCTGTTTATCTG
>CAIGQQ010026392.1:0-13904 GCA_903798035.1 Danio albolineatus | reverse complement strand
CTATTGGACACAATAATGTTACATCTCGCACTATTGGACACAATAATATTACATCTCTCACTATTGGACACAATAATGTTACATCTCGCACTATTGGCCGTAATAATGTTACATCTCACACTATTGGACACAATAATGTTACATCTAATACTAAACTATGCATTTCCTGTCTGTGCTGCAAAGATAAAATCAACACACTTGAATTAAAGTGTCTGCAACTATTTTGAATCACATTTTGAAAGCACTGGCGGAAAAGATCTCAAAGATATAGACAGAAATGTAACTATCCCCATGACTTTTAGAAACTCAGAGGGAAAGCCTTGCTTCTGTTATTAGAGCGGTGGATCCTGAAGTATGAAGAATAACCACACGTGACGAATCTCTACAGTCTAAACTATTAAGTATTTTCCTTAAACCAAGGTCAATAATCTGCCAATGGGGTCAGTAAAATTATCTTGTTCTTGGTTTGGAATGAGATTAATTACCCCATTGGTGGATTATTTTGCTTCTTTTAAGGAAAAACTCACTTAATTTTGACTAATAATTGACATTTGGCTCATTTAAACCAAACAATATTGTGTACTTGTCCAGAAAACGCTTCTGGATTTAAGAGTATTAAGATATTTGTAAGTAAGAGAAGTACTTTTAGCAGTGCCCTGATTAGATTTCTGTTGGCCAGTTCACAATGACAGAGATTTTATCTTCTCTAAGACTTAAATAGCTGTACAATATGTGCAGATCTGATTATCTACAGGTAGTATACTCACACGCAAACAGCCTACACACACGAAATATGCAGACTGTAAAATATGCAGACGTACAGCTTCAGCATTTCGATCTTTACATTACCAATGATTGATCTTTTCCACCTCTGACTAACCCATAAACAAATATGCAGCCTATTTTTTCACTACCTGACCAGTGCGGTAACATTAGCACCCGTGGATATAACTGATAAACGATGTGCTCCTGTTGCACAGTGTCACCCACAGGCGTAACTTGTCGTGAAAATGACGATGAAAGCAATTGTGTCGCGAGGGCGTCGCAGGCATGGTATTGATTGTCGTGAACTATGCCACATTACACAAGAATAAACAATTGAATCTTATGTCACGATGCCTGTTTGTTGTTTACGAATCCCCACGACACCCTACGTCAAGTAAATCATGCCGTAAATGACAAATTCATGTGGTCTGACCGGGGTTTAAGTAAGAAAAGCAGTGTACAGCAATATTTATCTTTTTTAATACTTTATATAATAATTACAGCCTTGTTAAGAACAACAACAACAACAAATGTTAATCATTCCAAGCTTCTGACATGTAGTGTGTGTTTGATAAAAGGGCGAATAGAGAAAACTATTGTGTGTGTTTGATAAAAGAGCGTCAAGCACAAAGACAGTTTGCTAGAAAAACATTGGCTGTACACAAAAGAGAGACGAACCGCTCCGGCAGGTTTGTGTTGTGCATCAGGGATTCCCCATCAAGGGCAAAAGGTCACGGTTGGCACGAAACGCACACGTGTGCTGTTTATACACCGCTGGTGCTCTCTGCTTAATTAAAGAATGAGAATAAAATACGGACAGACAGATTACAGTAGTGGATCCAGCGTAAACGGCTGAAACTTCCCCTCCATTACTCACTCCTATATGCTGCTTGTGACGTGTGTTATGGAAACACGACGGTAACAATCAAAGCTGCGCTCTGATGTTTACAAGACCGTCTGCAGAATTCCCCTCATGCTGTCTTGTACACTCCAGCCACAAGTACACAAATACACCTACACACACATGCACAAACACACCTGACGTATGCTGTTCGGCGTGATTCCTAAGACACACACTGTGATATTGAATTAATTCTGGGAAAAAGAAAATGCTACACATAGAACAAAACCTATAGTCATTTATAGTAAATGCTTCTGAATCCTACTGTAGTGAAGTACTTGAATGAAGCTGTTGTGATGATTGTATAGTTGCTATGGTAACTACATCTATGGTATAAATAAATATGATTTTTTTAGTTGCTATAGTAACACAATAACTGTTAATATGAATAAAAGTTATTATATTGTTGCTATTTTAACTACAACTATAGTATTATAAATGAATGTGATTCTTTAATTGCTATGGTAACACAATAACTATGGTAATATGAATAAAAGTAATTCTATAGTTGCTATGGTAACAGTAACTATGACAACGTAAGTTAATGTGGTTCTATAGTTGCTATGGTAACACAATAACTATGGTTATGTAAATAAACGTGATTCTATAGTTGCTATGGTAACTACAACTATGGTACTATAAAAAAGTGATTCTATCGATGCTATGGTAACAATAACTATGGTAATGTAAATAAATTAAATTTTATAGTTGCTATGGTAACACAATAACTATGGCAATATAAATATAAGTGATTCTGTAGTTGCTATGGAAACAGCAACTATTTTAATCTAAATAAACATGGTTCTATAGTTGCTACGGTAACAGTAACTATGGTCATATAAATGAATGCAATTTTATGGTTGCTATGTAACAGTAACTATGGTAATGTAAGAAAATGTGGTTATATAGTTACTATGGTAACACAATAAGTATGGTAATGTAAATAAACGTGATTATATAGTTGCTATTGTAACAACAACTATGGTATTATAAATGTGATTCTATAGTTGCCATGGTAACACAATAACTGTGGCAAATCAAATAAAAGTGATTCTATGGTTGCTATGCAAACACAGCAAATATTTTAAGATAAAAAAACGTGATTCTATAGTTGATATGGTAACATCAACATAAGGTAATATAAATAAATGTAATTCTATAGTTGCTATGGTATCACAGCTAATGTGATAATCTAAATAAACGTAATTCTATAGTTGCTATGCTAACAGCAACTATGGTAATGTAAATAAATGTGATTCTATAGTTGCTATGGTAACACAGCAACTATGGTAATATAAATAAATGCGATTCTATAGTCGCTATGGTAACACAGCAGCTATGGTAATATAAATAAATGTGATTCTATAGTTGCTATGTTAACAGCAACTATTTTTATATAAATAAACATGATTTTATAGTTGCTATGGTAAAACAGCAACTATGGTAATATAAATAAACATGATTCTTCATTTGCTATGGTAACAGCATTTAGTACAGTTTCTCAGTTCAGTATACTACGATATGCTGAATCAATAGTTGCTATGGAAACACAGTAACTATTTTTATAGAAATAAACACGGTTCTATAGTTGCTATGGTAACAGCAACTATGGTAATGGAAATAAATGTGATTCTATAGTTGCTATGGTAACACCGCATATTTAGTACAGTTTCTCAGTTCAGTATACTACGGTATGCTGGATCAATAGTTGCTATGGAAACACAGCAACTATTTTTATAGAAATAAACATGATTCTATAGTTGCTATGGTAACAACCTATTTAGTCCAGTTTCTCAGTTCAGTATGCTACGATATGCTGAAACTTTTATTAATGAAGAGTTGTAAATACTAAAATATGTAGAGTATTATACTCTTTACGGTCCCGCCATCAACCTTGTTTCAAACCCATTTGACTTTCTTTCTGCTGTTGAACAAAACAGAAGATAGTTTGAAGAACGCTGGAAACCTGTAACCATTGACTTCCATAGTATTTGTTTTTCTTTCAATGGAAGGCGATGGTTACAGCCTTGTCTAAATATCTTCTTTTGTGTTTAACAGAAGAATCTTATAAAGGTTTGGGTGAGTAAATAATGAGTATTGTGTGTGTGTGTGTAGTGTAGTCTACCCCTTTAAGTGTATCAGAATCCCAGTGATAATTCCTGAATCATTTCTGATTAACATATTAAAAAGCATCGCTATTTCAGATACTATACTTGTGAGAGGTTTCAGCTGAGTTTATGATTCAGTGAACACATTTTACAGTGCGAGTAACACCTGTCTGGCAAACACGGCCTCTCTAGTCTCCTACAAAACATGCTAACATTACGAGCTGACAGTAGAAGAGCGCCCACGCTCGTGAGATTACCAGCTCAACTAGCAGGAATTCAAACTATGCAGAGATTCCTCTAAACACAGACGACAACTTCAGATCGTCAACTTTTCCACACGCGTGATGACGCATGTTCAGGGCAGGGAAGGGATTCCAACGGCCTGGGTGATTCCTACAGCGTTCATTTACGTTTACACTTTTATAACAGTGGCTCAGTGGTTAGCAGTGTGGCCTCACAGCAAGAAGGTCACTGGTTCTAGCCTGGTCAGTTGGTGTTTCTGTGTGGAGTTTGCATGTTCTCCCCGTGTTGGTGTGGGTTTCCTCCGGGTGCTCCGGTTTCCCCCACAGTCTAAACACATGCGCTATAGGGGAACTGATGAACTAAATTGGCCCTAGTGTATGAGAGAGTGTGTGTGAATGAGAGTGTATGGGTGTTTCCCAGTATTGGAAGGGCATCCACTGTGTAAAACATATGCTGGGTAAGTTGGCTGGATAGATAAAGGGACTAAGCCGAAGGAAAATGAATGAACGACACATGGAAGTATATATATCATACAATGTCTTGAATCAACATGAGGGTAAGTAAACGATGAGTTTCATTTTACGGTGCGTAATAATGAATTAAAGATGCAACAAGAATACTAACACATTAATACATAAACACTGCTTACACAATTGCATTCAACAAGCTCCACATCACATTAAATGAATATAAGCTCGATGCATCATTTGTACTCCGCAAAGCTATCAAATAGGATAATTATAGGCAGATAAGCGTACCTATAAATGGATAATCATACTCGCTTAACATTAGTGTTGCCGATTCCCCCGATAGCGGCCTATTGCGCTAACCACGCGGCTATATGCTAAACATCTGCACAAACATACTAACTGTAGGCCTGTCACGATATCTATTTTTTGCTGTACAATATATTGCACCAAAATATATCGCGATAAACAATATTATTGTCATTTTAAGACCATTTTAGGCCACTCATTATATAATGCCATAATGGCAATATAATAGCATCATAACGCAAGTACACTCTTCAAAAGAACACATCATATTTTGTTCTTAAGAATATTTAATTTAATTTAGTCATTTTAACAATTTAATGATCAAGCATTGGAATCAGAAAGTGAAAACTCGTATCCAAAACAAATAATAATAAATGTTAACAAAAAAATGCAAGGTAAAAAGTAACAGAGGTTGTGATATCTGCTACCAGATCTATTTTCAGCTGTCAGGCACCCACATAAGCATATACTTAAGTAATTTATGGTAAATACTATAGTGTTTTTTTAACCATACTGACAATGACACGTCCAATAGAGATAGAGATGTTGTGCAGTCAGCTAGAATGCTGCAAGAATTGTTTTTTACGTATGGGCGATATATATATTGCATCACCAAAAATTATTGAGGTCACGTCCATGTATTGTGCGATAAGTCGATATATTGATTATTGTGGCAGGCCTAACTAACTGACGGCATACATTCATAATTTAACTACTTAACACATAACTTTTAATAATGAAGTGTTTATATTTTCAACGGCAGTGTTCTTGGTGCATTTTATGTGTGCAAGTACCTGAAATGAAGTTTTAAAGAATAAAGAAATAAAACAATGCAGACAAGCGTCCTCGTGAAGTCTTCATTTACTGTTCACTCAGTATGTATGAAGAACATCACGTGCGCGCCCGCTACTGGCGCGTGTAGTGGCGTCATCACGCAGGTACGTACACAAAAATAATCTTTTTCTTAAAAACGATAACAAATAGATATTTTAACAACATTAGAAAAATAACAATAAACGTTTTTTTATATAAATCTGAAGAAATAAACGTACAGCATCTTGCAGAAAATAAATGCATACAATCAAGTTATCACAACTGCGTGATATTCACAGTAGTGGTGTCACAGATGTGTTCACACTGCATGACTATCTGGGCTAGTGTTCTCACACTGCTTTGTTTACACTGCAAGATGGATCGGCAACAGGGAGTTTCACACTGCATGACTTCAGTATAGGAAGAATCGCCGACAACTTTGTCCAGACTACGTCTCACACCCAAACACACGCAGTATATCTTTAGTTATTAACTACATAAGGAGAAAGAAGCCTTTAATGTGGTAGAAAATGTCCATATTTGCTCTCCTGGCTTTGAAGGGAATCAGCAGTGTCTCCTCAACTGTTTAATTGTTTGACGGGGTTGGGTTGTGATATCGCTCACATGACACGTCAAACAGACACGGGGGCTCCTGCCAGGGGCGTAAATCCTGGGGGGGACAGGGGGGACATGTCCCCTCCCATCTGAGGGTTGTCCCCCCCTCCCAAAAACAAAAAGAAAAAATAAATCGCACTGTATTGTGAAAAATATATGTGTATACCTAAAATAATTGTATATGTAGAAAAGAAAAGAAAAGCATAATTTGCATTTAAAATGCGTTTAGAAACTATTGAGTTCCCCCTCCTCTTTCTCACAGTGGTTTGGTCCACTGCTTTTCCCGGTTCATCTCCGACTATGTGCAGCGCACACACATAAGTCAGGTGTGTGTGACCTGACGCCTCGGCTCAGTTCTAGGTGCTCACCAGTGAGGAGTGTACTTTATTCACTGTAAATAAAGCGATTCTCTTTAAGGTTGTTGATACAGACTCATTCATAAATTATTTGCGGTAAAAATGCTGATTACCGATATATTTTCCATATGTCTGCTATATTAGCGATTGAAATATTACCCATCTAGTTAACACGTTAGCTTGTTGCAAAGTGCACTGCAGCTAACGCGCCAAATTTACCATGCAATGTTTTATTTGTGACGAGATGGCATAATGTTTACAACATCAACGGCCACAATAAGCATATTTTGTAGCTGTGCTTTGCTAAATGAGCACTGTGCTTCGACTGAACTGACCCCACTGTATTTCTGTATCAATTTCCATTCGGTTTGTACATGACAATTAATTCAAAACAACTTTAACCTTTTTTTTAATTCCTTGTTTTTATTGTTGTGATTATTTTTATAGTTTTATGTACTTCATGTAAAGCACTGTGAATTACCATTGTGTTTAATCTTGCCCTGCAGTGACTAGATAAAGTGACAGAGAAAAGAAAAGTGGACATAAGATCATTATTCAGCGCACTTAAACGCCAATCAATACAAAAAGTTCACATATTAAGGCAATAAGTATGGGTGATTATGTAAATACTAATGTCACAATATCATTCACCAAATACCAAATATCTCCCGGGCATCGGCGATTCTCTCAGATGGCGTCTTTGATAGTCCATATTGTGTGATTGTCACTCGCGTGAACGAGCACCGATTCGCCTGTGATTTCAGGCATTTGTCGCCGATTTCTCAAAACCTGTCGGCGAGTTAAAATCATGCAGTCTGAACTCAGCATTACTCCTCAGCAGCTCAGTCTGTGTTGTATTCGCACTATATTTATCCTCCTCTACACTCCTTCCGCTTCTATGTTTTTAAACAGCAGACCATCATGAAAGGGTCACTGGCAGCTATTTTCAGACGTGAGCCTACGTAGATCACGTTTAAGAATGCTATGTTTTGATACTACATAGAAGGTGACGTCACAGGACTGACATTAGGTCGGCGAACAGGACGTGCTTTCATCTGAGCGCCCCGCCACTGTGTGCCGTTTCCTCCATTGTTCAGAGGGGCACCAGCCTGCTGTTGGATCAACCTATTCTTTGAGCGTGTTGCACAATGTGTTCTCTCAGGTTTATTCAATAGTATGATGCAAGCTGAGACTGCATCCCTCACGATGCAATGTCAGACACAATGCACTCAATGGAGCGAGTGACGTCACTGTGAGGGGTAGGGTTAGGGGTGGGGTTAGGTGAGCACATTAAAAAGCATTGAATGCAGCTCAGATTGCACTTGCTAGTCGGTTTCAAGAGTTCACACTCAGCTGATGATTGATTATAAAGCATGTTCAGCATACTGTCCCGGGAGAGAGCCCTGAGCTCATCTGATCCTCGAGCCCAGGGCTCCCTCCTGTTTGAAGGGCGATAGGGGAGTTTGAGCTCAGGTAGATCTGGAGAACTCCCCTGCTGTAGTAGCTGATGAACAGATAGTGATCGCTCTTCAGAGATAACTACTTACTAGGAGCATGTCTATGGTGCTGATGTGGATTAGTCCATTAACTTAAGCTGCATGTTTTTGGACGGTGGGAGGAAACCGGGGAACCCGGGGGAAACACACGTGAGCACGGGGAGAACATGTAAACTCCACACAGAAACATCAGCTGGCTTGGTAAGGAGTAGAACCAGTGACTTTCTTGCTGTGAGGCAACAGTGCTAACCACTGGGCCACCGTGCCGCTCATCTAGGAAAGGAGGAGGAGTAGGGGTGGAAGGGGGGATTCTTCAAATGAAGATGGCTGTGATATGGAGCTCAGGGTATATATAGTGGCTTAGGACTCATCTGATTGGTGAATCATAAATTGGATAATGTGGGACCAGCTGTGAGCAATCACCTGCACGTGATCCTCTCCACATTAGTTTATAAATAAACTTCACTTATTGGCTGTTTGGGAATTTCTTTATTTAGACCAGAGATGCCCAAACTAGGGCCCGCGGGTCAAAGTTGGCCCATGGTAACCCTTTAATTTGGCACACCAGTCTGAGATGAGAATGAGAATGATAGGAAGGGTTGGAGTGAATGCCTTTAACAGAGATTGTAATTTCTAATTTAACGTAACCTTTTAGGTTTGTTGTTTTGTTGAGCTACAAAAAAGCAAACTGAAATTAAATGTTTTAATAACGTTTCTAAATGAATTAGATATTTTAGATAGAGGACTATGCAGAAGACATTGGCAAGCAAATGAAGGCATAAACAGGAGCAGCTTGACTAGTGTAACCACATTCTGTTATAAATGAGACTTTTTTAACTGTAACAAGTTTATTATAAAACTAGATAGTAAAGTTTGAGGACAAACTTTATGGTGGCTTGAAAAGCCTGTTTAAAGTAGTTTATTTAGTTTGAAAAAGTATCAAGTTGGTTAAAAAATGTTTAAGATCGCTGCAGTCAGCAATGTAACCACTTTAAGGACTGAAGCAAGCCAGTAAAAAGCTTTAAAGTTGATCCTTGTGTCAGAGGTTGGGAATAGCATGATTCTAGCATGAATTAGCATGTTGTTAGTGTGATTCTAGCATGAATTAGCATGTTGTTAGTGTGATTCTAGCATGAAATAGCATGTTGTTAGTGTGATTCTAGCATGAATTAGCATGTTTCTAGCATTAATTAGCATGTTACTAGCATGTTTCTAGCATGAATTAGCACGCTGTTAGTGTGATTCTAGCATGAATTAGCCTGTTACTAGCATGCATTAGCATGTTACTAGCATGAATTAGCATATTACTAACACGATTCTAAAATGAATCAGCTTGTTTCTAGCTTGAATGAACATGTTGTTAGCAATAACTAGCAAGTGCAAGCATGTTGCTAGCATTGTTTCTACAAGATTAGCATGTCAGTAGTCATATTCTTTGAGTGTGTTGCACAATATTCTGTTAAATATATGTGCTATTGGGGTAGCACTTTATTTTGATGGTGCCTTTAGTTGACTATTAGTTAGCTACATTGCATCCAAATCTCACAACAATATTAGTAGATTATCTACTTAACATCTTCTAACATTGGTCTACCAACATAATATCCTCACTATGAGAAATGTGCAAGTACATGTCAACTTGCATGTCAGCTTACATTAACCGTAACCTTACAGTCTGCGAATACTCCAATGAGAAGTAGTTGGCATGTAGTTGCAATGAACATTACAGTAAAATCAAGCAAATATGTTAAAGGGTCCATCAAAATTAAGTGTTTATGCTAATTGTGTCATCATTTAAGGACATATTTAGTGACAAAGAGGTCAAAGGGAGCAGGTTTTTGAAGTAAGTGTACATCATGAAGACAAAACCCTTCCATTTTCCCTGATAATCTGATTAATATCTGCTCCACCGACAGACTCTCCTGACTAAGAAAAGTGCAAGTACATGTCAACTCACTAATGCTGTAATTATAATTAGTTTGCATGTACACTGTAGTTACGATATCATTTAAACCAAAATGTGTCATTAAAGTGGCTCCGCTATAGGTCGAATCTTATATGCTATTTGTGTCATCATTTAAGGACACATGGAGCGACGGGGAGGTCAAAGGGAGCAGGTTTTTGAGGTAAGTGTGCATCATGGAGACGGAGCTTCCTTCCTCTTGTTGCAAGCCTGCTTTTATGACCTTCCTCTGGTCTCGTCACCTCTGGGTTGTGGGTCAATCTCACACCAAAGACCCCCCAGAGGGAAAGACTCCTTGCCTGAGGGACTAGAATAGAAAGTCTGTGTTCCCCCACCTCCTCCTTCAGCCCTGCAGAAACCTGATGAGGAAAGGAAAACATCCTCTACAGGCCAGAAGCACTGCCAGCTCCCTACAGGTTAAATCCAGGCCACGGGAGACTCAACTTCCCTGTGCAATAACAATACAGAGATGTTGTGGAGAATTGCTTTTTCTATGCAGAATCACAACTACAGCTGAGATCATATAAACACAAGGTGCTTAATACATTTCTGTATGGTCTGTTGACATTCTGATTGCCTTAATGCAAAGGTAGAGCATAAACCGAATTGTCAGCTCCGTACCTTGATGGTTCCACACTCTCAGAAAAAAATGGTACAATGTTGTACCAAAGAAGGTACAAACCCTTGTCACTGGGGCAGCACCTTTTTATGGGACAGAATTGTACCCTAAGTAAAGAAACAAATGTGTACCTTTTAAGGTCATGATTTGTACCATGGGAAACCAAAATGTACGTTTATTTTTAAAAAACTGCAGATACAATATTGTATAGTTTGTGAAAGGCACCACCACAGTGACAAGTCACTTTGTACCTTAACAGTGTGAAAGATGCTTACCAAACAATTATTAAAATGCCTTAAATGTTTAGTTTACAATACCTATAGTTTTATGTTTTACCAGCTGTATACTCTAAAAAAAAAGGTTCTTCAGTGGTTCTTCAGTAGTTCTTAACGATATTTGAGGTGCTATTTAGCACTTTTACTGTGTAAAGAACTTTTAAAGCACCATGAAGGTTCTTCAGTGGTTCTTTAAGGTGGTCAGGGTGCTATATAGCACTTTTACTGTGTAAAGAACCTTTAAAGCACCATAAAGGTTTTTCAGTGGTTCTTTGGGGGGTTTAAAGTGCTATATAGCACCACTACTACTGGTAAGCACTTGTTCTTATAGCTAATTCTCATAACTCTTATGCCGGTTTTATTTGTGGAAAGGGTAAAGTAACATTATGAGCACCTTAAAATATAGGTGCTATATAGCACCATTTGACAAAAGTACTATATAGCACCTATTTTTTTAAGGTGCTGTATAGCACCAAAAAAGGTTCCCCCCTCGTTACGACCAAAGAACCAGTTTTGGTGCTATTTAGCACCTTTTTTTTTAGAGTGTAAGTATCTTTACACATATACTTTTAAATGATGATTCTTGTTTTAATATGGAAATTATTCATAAAAATCACTTTGCCTTTCCAGTCATACTTATTTTCATAGATACTGTATTAAAGAAGGAGTTTTTCAACACTTTTGTACCTTTTATATGAGAACAATTGTGTACACTCTAAAAAAAAAAAGGTGCTAAATAGCTTTAGTCGTAACGAGGGTGGAACTTTTTTTGGTGCTTTACAGCACCTTAAAAAAATAGGTGCTATATAGTACTTTTATCAAATGGTGCTATATAGCACCTATATTTTAAGGTGCTCATAATGTTATTTTACCCTTTCCGCAAATAAAGCTGACATAATAGTTATGAGAATTAGCTATAAGAACAAGTGCTTACCAGTAGTAGTGGTGCTATATAGCACTTTAACCCCACAAAGAACCACTGAAAAACCTTTATGGTGCTTTAAAGGTTCTTCACACAGTAAAAGTGCTAAATAGCACCTCAAGCACCATAAAGAACTACTGAAGAACCACTGAAGAACCTTTTTTTTTAAGAGTGTACCTTCATTTCAGTTGTACCATAAAAGGCACAGAACAGTATCATAAGAGGTCTTTTCAGTACCATATAAGGTACAATTTTTACAAAGGTACAAAACTGTTCCTCAAGGAACAACATTTGTACCATCATGTACCTTTTTTTCTGAGAGTGCAGATGAATACAAATTTAATAACACCCCTAATGTTGACTAAAAAACAGGACTTCCTTCGCTGTGCCAGTCACACTGAGTATTGCACTTTTCTCCATTCACAGTAATACGAGTGAACCGTCTTTGTACAGTTGAAGTCAAAATTAGTCACCCTCCTGTGAATCCTTTTCAGATATTTCACTCATGGTGTTTCTCAGATTCAGGAGTTTCTCTCAGTATCTCCTCTAATGTTGTTTCTTCTGGAGAAAGTCTTATTTGTTTTATTTCGGCTAGAATAAAAGCAGTTCTTAATAGTAATAAACCCATATTAAGGTCAACATTATTAGCCCCTTCAGCAATATTAGTGTTGGATTGTCTCCAGAACAAACCACTGTTATACAATGACTCGCCTAATTACCCTAACTTTACCCTAATTACCCTAGTGAAGCCTTTAAATGTCACTGTAAGCTGAATACTAGTGTCTTGAAGAACATCTAGTCTAATATTATGTGCTGTCATCATGGAGAAAGAGAGAAAAAAACATTAATTAAAACTATTTTGTGTAGAAATGCGTCAAAATCTTTCTGATAAACAGAAATTGGGGGAAAAAAAACATACAGGAAGGCTAATAATTCTGACTTGAACTGTATATCTGTAGTATTACAATGCATACTCAATACATCAACGATGCATACTCGTCATTTTCCAGCAAGAACCACTCAAAAACACATTAGTTTACTTTGTTCAGTGTTTCTCATAAGCCCTCGCAGTATCTTAACATGCAATGCAAACACATGGTATTGTCTTCATGGTCTATTGTGGACTCGTCTTTTCAATCCGGTTGCTCTTTGCGTGAGACGACTGTTTGCCGTGGCTTTGTTTTTGTTTCTTAAGTCCTGTCATCGAAAGTATGTGTTGTCATTTCTGCTGCTCATGTTTTTGTCAGTGCGGACTGGAATGTGAATTTCTACGTCATCGTGACTCTGTATTTCGCCGCGTCTGCATTGGAAGTGTCTGTAGGCGTCATTCATCGTGTCTGATCGGACTCTTGATTCAGTTCATTCAGACTCATTTCTGCAGATGTTTATGTAAAAGTGATTTATCTGATGGCTGTAATCTGACGGCAGGTGGAATGACTGCTGAAATGAAGTGGAACCAGGTCTCACGCACCAAAAACCAGCCATTATTACTCACACCGAAGTTTGTTCGCTTGTAGCAAACAAATCAGTACGTTTACATGAACACCGATGGGGTCTTTTCATGTTTGGGTGTTTCTCAGCATTGATTGGTGAACTCAGAGCGCAGTGAATGGGAGAGCACAACAAATCATTATTTTACAATCCTATTAGCTGACATAATGGCAGAAATACTCCAGGATGGTGTTATCAAGACTGTCAGAGAGAGGAAAACAACAGTGTGAGACTGAAAACGGCAGCCAGAAGGGAGAATAATATCAGATTTACAGTCCTGCTCCTCATACACACTGCATTACACACACCTCACACAAGCGGGAGTTCGTTTACTGTAATTGGATGCAAAAGTTGATAAAATACACACATAAATATGAATGTTCTTATGTTTTAAGAAAAGCTTTTAAGGATTTAAGATGCTGATGAGCGTTAAACACATCATAACAGTCTTGAAAAGCCTCCATACTCTGATTTTAATATGATTAATGCTCTGATTAAGAGTCTAGAGTAAACAGAGATTTCTGATGATCTTAATCTGGCTAAACTCATAATCATATTCAT
>CAIGQQ010026388.1:7646-29558 GCA_903798035.1 Danio albolineatus | reverse complement strand
CGGGCGCACTGGGGCTGGAGCCGACACTGGCGGGCGCACTGGGGCTGAAACAGACACTGGCGGGCGCACTGGGGCTGGAGCAGACACTGGCATGCGCACTGGGGCCGGAGCCGACACAGACAGGAGTTCTGGGGTTGGGGCTGACACTAGTGTCTTCTTCCTCCGCTGTCTCCTCGGGCGAGAAGACACAGAGCTAGATTCCTCCATCAATCTGGCACCAACCTCAACTGACTCAGCGGGACTGGGATCTGCCTGACGAACCAGATGTTCCACAAACTGATGGTAAGAGAGCCCTCTCAACTCCAGCATCTGCTGGACATTGAGGGGCTCGTCGAGGGCATAATTGAGGAGGTTCGCCAGGGCTTGATCATTAAACCCCAGTCCCGCTGCTGCCCCACAAAACTTTGTAGCAAAGCTTCTTACCTCCATGCCACATTGCCGCAGCGACTGCAGTTGAATAAGCTGTAAAATGTGGTTGGGGAAGGTGCTGTTTTCTCTCTGCTGGATCCTCATAGTGGCTGAGTATTCTGTTACGGTGAGTAGTGACGATGACAACGGTGTGTGGATCCAAATGCAGATTTATTAAAAGTCAGTATAGCGGTGGTCATCAGGAGCAAACAGGTATATAAGGGAAATCCAGAATCGTAGTCAAAAACAGGCGGAAGGTCAAAATGGCTGGCGGCTGACACGGATAAACAATAGACAAAGCTAAGATCAAACACGGACAAACAGGAACAAAGGAAACACGTTGTAAGTCACTAAAACAGATAACAATACTCAGCAATGACTGGCTGCGTTCGAAACCGCATACTTCCATCCTATTAGGTATGGAAAAAGCAGTAGGCGAGCGTTTGAGTATGTTTGAATCCCCGATGTTCACAAAACAGTAGGCGAGAATTACCTCAATCCTCACGAGATTCGGCCGTACGTATACTTAATTTGCCTTGATATGTGCATACTCACCCACAACATAATAGGAGAAAACAGTACGCCAAGAAAGAAGTACGTTCGAAACTTCGGTATTCATAAAAGTGTAGGCGAGAAATCCCCGGATGCCCTACTGCTTCTGCCCAGATTCCGGAGTATTCTCAGATGGTTACTTATCTATCCCAGGAGGCCATGGGAAAGCAATTCGGCACGAAGAAGAAGAAGGGAGAGACGACAATTACGTCATAATATTGAGGATAAACGGGACGCAGATGATTCGAAATGTAAGTTATTGGAAAGCGTAAAGATGCTTCCCTGAGTTAAATGGCCTTTGCTCAGCTAACAGTAGTGTACAGTGAATTGTAGAGTTGCTGACAGTATAAAGATGCTTTATAATAGCGCTATAATGTTTATAATAGCGTTAAAATATATGTTTTATTTTGCGCTAAAACATCATCATGTGGGAACTTCAGTGAGCACGTAACATTACGCTTTAAAGGTGAATTTATATAAACAAAAACCCATTATTAATGTCTGACACAAATATATGAGAAGTGTTGCAGATTTACAACATTAAACACACCTGAGCGAGTGATGTGTTTGTGCTGATGTAGATTATACTGTTGTCGATACTGTTTACATTAGCTAACGTAACATGTAATATTCATAAATGTATATAAAACCATAATTCATTTGTTTTATCTGTTCATTTGTATAGGTGATAAAATTAATTTATTTTTATTTATTTATTTTTTAACACAAAATGACATTGTGCTGTTTAAATGACTTCTTTATTATGTGTTTTGTGTGATCTGAAATGTCCTCAGACTGGTGCCGTGTGCACTGAGGATGAAGAAGCGGTGTGCTGGAGATGATGCTGGAGATGCTGTAGTGCTGTGGACGAGACCCTGACAGATGTCGCTGTGGTCTATTCATCGTCAGAATCGGTTTCTCTGGCGTGGACAGCCTCATGTCCCAACGCCGTTTTAGTCTGACTGCAGCAGTGATGATGATGATGGCAAATACAGATGAAGAGCCGCTGATCATCTGCAGAAGCAGCCCGCTGTGTGGAGATGCAGCTGATGCGGTTCTGTCTCTAACACATGATTGCTAACCAGTTTGAATAAAGCTTTGTTTCATGTGTTGGTGACTTATTTGTCATGGTTACTTCTATTCATTCTTTTAATGTTCCATTTTATGATCAATAAATGAAATAATAATTTGTCAGTAATGTAAGCATTATTTCCTATTTTGACGGAAAATTAAGATGTACTCACAATGGCTACATTTCTCTAATGACTGTTAATACATAGCAGTGGCATATAAAACACATTCTGATTTGTATTTTGTGCCATGTATATATAGGATGTGTTTGATATATATAGAGATTTCCTTCATTATTGAAATTAAAAATCCATATTTTAAAGGAAATGGATGAATCAAAATGTTAATTCCCGGCTTCAAGTTTTGGTCATGTAAAATAGGCAGGCTAAAGCACTGCTGTACACAAAGATGAAAATCATTCTTGGATGGCCTACAGTAAGTAACACAACACACTTATTCCAATATAATAAAATATTACAATAATTCTCCATATCTTCTGGTATAAATATGATGAGTTCATATGTAAAAAACCTTTAAATGTCATTTGTTCAAAAAAATTTGCAAGCACCGGTGTGTATATCAGTAAGTTCACTTTTATGGTATAAAAAATGGTTCTTTGCATTGCCGTTAAAGTGACACAACTACAAAAATATTGGAGGCTGAGTAAAAAACTATTCGGTAGAGTTGTACGGTCCTGATGAGGTGCTTCTGTCCCTGTCATCTTATTTATATTATTATGGGATTGTTATAATTTTCATTAATTAAAGAAAAACTTACAATTTAGACAGGCTCTAAAAAAACATGGATGTATCTTTTACAATTAACAAAAACGACATTAATGTAATGGGTTTCTTGTATTATATGAGATTATATGCACACAAATGCACAATGAGAATATTTGCGTTGAATAATCAAACAAGACAGGAAAACAAGCGAGATTTAAGCAGGTTACTTGTGGATGAAAAATGTTATACAAACAATACAGACAATAAGTTCATGTTAACTTTTGTAAATAAAAATATTAATTTAAATTACGATTCATTAAACCTGCAATTTCTTCAAAGTTGTTGCGCTTGTCAGTCACGTGATAACGTAAACACGGCGGATGACGTACGATCCCATTCATACTCAACGAGATTTGGCTGTTGAGTGCCTACTCTTTTAGTCCTCGTTAAGTAAGTACTCATTCAAATTGAGTACCTACTCATTGAGTATGCGGTTTCGAACGCAGCCACTGTGTGCAAGTGTGCTGTTTATAAAGTGTGTGTAATCAGTCCAGAAGCAGCTTCAGCTGAGAGAGTCTAATCAGATGGTGACTTGGAGCAGGAGTGTGTGTGTGTGCTGCATGACTGGATTTGTAGTCCGGTAACAAGCAGATTTGTAGTCCATGGAATATTTGTGTGTGTGTCAACCAGCGATCTCTGGCTGTAGATCGCTGGTGATCGTGACAAATATAACAATTTATTAGTCAGGTAAATGTGTATTATGCCAATTCATTCAGTCAATTAATAATCGATCAATACAAAACATCAAATTCTCAAAGATAATTCCAAGATCAAAAAATGCATACCTGACTTTAAAATCTACATAGTGTGGAGTTTTAAAAAAACTCTGCACCATGGGCCACCTCTGAATGCAGAAGCGCCCTGAACCGCTTGGGACTCAACCTTAAATATCCAAACCAAGGGATAGAAGGGGTGTGTGTTGAATAACAAAGGGCATTCAGTGAGGGTTTCTGAGGGTGCTTTCACACTAGCACTTTTGGTCCGCACACGGGTTCGTTTGACGTCATAGTACGGTACGTTTAGCTAGTGTGAACACGTCTTCTGAACTCGGGTGCGCACCCGTGAACCGTACCCGAGTCCGCCTGAAAGAGGTGGTCTGGGGTACGGTTCATGTGAACTCTGGTACGGTTCACTTGTTGTATGAATGCAATCGTACCAAAAGCCGGAAGTGAACCGTCAACAGTACAGCAAACTATAGTTTTTATAACATTCATTCGTGTGTGTGTGTGTGTTTATATGTGTGTGTGTCTGTCTGAGTATCACGCGCAGACAAGCGCGACTGAGACAGAGCAAACACAGTGATAATGCTTGTCTCCTCTAAAAACAGCTGGGACATCACGTGATGTTCTGAACGTGTATAATATGTTTGCGGCAGATAGACGCGAGCTGTTTTCTGTATGTTCTAAACCAAAAGGTTCAGTTAAAGCAGAACAACCGCGATGTGCGGACGTCTCTCCCGTTTGGCGCTTTGGTTTCGTGTCCGTCGCCTGGCAACAGACGTACACAAAACATCGGCTTGATGACGCAAGCGTACCGGGGTTCAGAAGGAAAAAAGACAGTGTGAACACAAACCAACCAAGCAGGTGGCAAGGGGGGACAATCGAACTTGGGTACAGTCCAGGCAATTGAACCAAGTGTGAAAGCACCCTGAACCCCCCGGTCACACCCTAAGCAGTGGTGTAAAAGGTACCTGAAGCCATATATTTATTATTTGGTTATGGCTTTCTCTGAGGGAATGAGACCATTGTACCAGTCGCACTGAGACATTTCAAATGATATCCAACATGATAGATAAAGACACTTGTATTGAAAAAGAACAGTTCATACTTTGAGGTGACCATTTTGTGTGAGAAGAGGGTGCATAAAACAGAGGGGGTTTTGGGATATACTTCAGATGTAAATGAATGAAAGAGCCGATTTGTCTGTGTTTTCAGCTCATGTCTTTGAATTGCCAAAGACATCAACTCAAAGTTTTACATGTTCAAACCTATATGAGACCCATATGTGAAACTCACATGGGACCCACATAAATTGCCCATTTTTAGCCCATGCCCACACAGATCCCATAAAGGTCCCATATGTTTAAACCTATATGGGACCCACATAAATTGCCCATTTTCAGCCCATGCCCACATGGAACCCATGCTGCCCAGATATAACCCATATGGGACCCACATATCAATGCTGGCTGGGAAAATGCCCAGCGAAAGGCTCATGCTGTATTCACACCAGACGCGGCAAGCGCGGCAAAATCGCGCTATGCTAATCGCATCTGGTGTGAATGCAGCATCAGTCTGATCATATTGTCACAAACCTAACCACTGGGTGTATTTGATTTAGTCAAATCTATCATAACTATACTTATGGCAAAGTTGTTGAAATGGAATTCACGAATATTATACATAAAGCATATGCATCACAATTAGGGATGGAAAAAATACCATATTAACATGTACTATAGGTTAATAATATTGTTTAAAATGTAATTATAATAAGTGTTAGATTATCACGATCATCTTGCAGTAAATCCTATCCAGCCAGCATCGTTCTGATGCAAACAAAGCGTGCAAAGATGTTTTTGAATGAGAAAAAAATGGCAGAAGGCAGTAACAACACTGGGAAATTTCAGCCTTCTAAGGCCCCGTTTACACTGCCAATTAAATGTTACCCAATTCAGATTTTTGCTCATATGTGACACAACTAGGATCTGTTCCATGACCATGTAAACACACACACACACACACACACACACACACACACACACACACACAAAACGTATTTGGATATTCAGAGTTTGGTTTTAGGCCTCTTTCATATGTCGAAATAAATTGGATATGTGACAATGCGACTGTCATGTAAACAGGCAGATTGGATTTATAGAGGTAAATGACAATCATCCAGACAAAATGATCATAAAAATGTATAGTAATAATTCTAGTAGTAGTAATAGTAAAGTCTGATATAATTTTCAATACAATAGAAAAACAGAGATGCAAGTGGCATTAATGAAATAAAAGAGCATGTCTGTTGTGATACGTCGATGTGGGCTGTTATAATGTGTTATTGTGTGGGCTGTTATAATGTGTTATTGTGTATTTCACTGGATATTCAACGTTTCAATCTGCCTGCATTGACACCATTGTATGCAAACAAGACTGTACTGAACAATGACATCACTTTTTATTTTTACATTGCTGATATATACAGGGGCGCCACTAGCAATTTTGGGCCCCATGAAAAAATATGATGGGCCCCCTACTACCAAGCTAGCTATCCTCTTTGTCTGCAATGTAGTTATACTGACCTATGCATTTTATTATTGATTTTGTCCACTACTTATCAGTATTTAGTTAGACAGCGGCCATGACTGTAGCTAGCAGATGATTTATTGTTCAAGTGTAAATGTAGTACAAAAAGAGGAACAGAAATCAAATATTCACTGAACATTGTACATTTCTAAACACACAAAAGACCAATGTGTGACTATTTAAATAACTGTATTGCAATAGTGTCTCATACAATGTGCAATACACTGGAACAGTGACAAACATCAAGAAGACACTAAATTATATTACAATGAGACCCATAAATAAGCCGAGACCCATAAATGATGCTGAGTGCATCATCCGGGTCATTACAGTGCACTTATTATTGTTAGAGTTTTCAGTGTGAACGCACTACTTACACTATTTATACTACACAATGGCGTAGAATAGTGCATAAGTATGTGATTTGGGACGCAGCTGATGTTATCCTCGAGGACATTTGACAGTTTACCTGACGATCACACTCAAAGCATCAACTCTCTTCCCGCTACTGATGGACTGAACCATACAGTGAAAGGAGGGGGGTGCAATTTGACAGTGACAGACACAAGGGGCAGATATAAGCCGTATTATTATTATTATTTTAATAAATTGTTTTACTTGTAATTTAGAGACACATTCATAATTTCTATTACATTATAGTACTGTTATTAATTATAAAGCAGATCTCTGTGGGCCCCTAGAGTTCATGGGCCCTTAGAATCGTCCTAACTTCCCCATAGCGGCGTCCCTGGATATATAGGTGAATTAACTAATCTTTTTTTTTTTTTTTTTTTTTTTTTTTTTACAAACAAATGAATCAATACTAAATTTACTTAAGCTGTACAAAATTATTCACCAGTTATTATTGTAAAGATGCACTGAAACAATGTAAAAAGTACTATATAAATAAAGGTTACTTGACTATTGACGGCGATCCTTATAAGGAAGGAAATGCCACAGAATAGTATCTTCCTTTGAAAAATGCATAGAGCTGCTTGATTTATTTTGATGATTGTTGATCAACAACCTAGATGTGCCTCTTGCTTAATCTTGTCATTGTACATTACTGACACTGTATTCTACCACTAGATTTGATTCAGTGCTTCGACATAAGTTGTATAGTTAAAGCACTATATAAATATAGGTCACTGATCATTTTCAGTGTGAGTTTCTCTTTAAACACTTTCACCTAAATTTAATTAAACTGTGATGTTGATAATCATGATAATTTGGGTCATCATAATCAGGATATGAAATTTTTATAAAGTTCCATCCAAAGTCACAATTAGTCAAGATGAAAAGAAATTAAGCTTCTAACTTTCTAAGCATCATACTACTGGACAATTCCTGACTAATACATTTTTAATATACTCTAACGAACCCAGATACTAGCTCATTACATGAGATATGTTGGGTCCATCAAGATTATACCTTGAGCTGCAGTCTCGGAGAGGTGAGACAATAGAAAAGTCTCAGAATCAAACAATTCTTCATTGTCTAAAAACAAGACGAGACAAAAATACCAATGCTATAAGCAACACAGCAAGAAGGAGGGTAGGCAATAAAAGATCAAACATGTTTGAAATTAACAATAAGCTGTTACCTAAAATGTATATTTAAAAAAAGCCTGCAACAGAATGCAACAACTTCAGTAGCTTTGGGAGCCAATTTTAACGGTACCTTGCAATGTGGAAACATTGGGGAGTTGCTGTGATCTGGTACCCATGTCGTCTATGTCATCTATTAAATTACATTGTAAAAACATTATTAAATGTTACTACACAAACCATATACACAAAAACCAAGTAGATTTAACAACGTAAATGATGCATACCACCAATTTCGTCCAGAGATTTTCCTTGAATATCCTTCAATCTTCCCCTCTTAGCCACAAGCAGCTTTGAGATCTTAGTCAGCCGAATATATATCTATAGTACTCCCTATCTCATGGCCAAGAAAATCGGCTAGTTGGTCTAGTTCATTTTCTTTCAAGTTCATGACTTGGCTTATTGTGGAAATCTGTTTGCGAAGGTTAGTTGATCTGAGGTCTTGAGGATCTTTGGCTCAACACACATCTGACCAAATTGTCCCCTGTAGTGACCATCACTACAATGAATAGCAAAGAGATAATTGTTATTTTCGGTTACCCCACACTTCTCTTACTCCTTTCTTTCAATTAATGAGGCGTTACAGATTAGCATACATATCAGAAGTCAGGATCAGAGCAACTTTTCCCCCTTTTTTCCCTCTTCACTTCCACCCTGGTGAATTGTTTGCAAAGTGTCTTCTCAACTTCTGTAAGCCCAGAGCTTATGTCATAGTTTAGTTTGGACATGTCATGTCATAGTTTAGTTTGGACATGTCACGATCAGTCATGCGTGCCACCTCATCTTCCCTCCTCCTATTAAACAAAATCACTTGACAGGGGGTCACTTTTGCTAGTGCTGCATAAGTGCCTGCTGTTGGGTTATCGGCTAGTTTCTCCTTAGTCAAATTGACTTGCTGACCAAGATATAACTGTAGCTTCTGAACTACTTTGGCCAATGGAAGTCTGCTGCTCTTGTTGTACTGTGCCTCACTCAGGTTTGATAAGAAGAAAATAATAATTCAGACCACTTGGTTTCATGAAGTGTTTGAAACCTCCTGATGGAATCGATTGCCTCTTCATCCTCTTCCATGAGAGCAAGACACATAATGAGGTCACTTATCTTTCTGAGAGAATTAATCTGTCACTCCCATGCTTATTAAAGCGGGACCGGGCAAACTGCATGAGATAATGATCATTCCTTTTTACAGTGGACACATCATCCTTGTGCATTTAGCCCAACACTGACCAAAGTTCACTTGAAGTTGGCTGGGACACTGTGGATTGAGCAGATGCTAAACCAAAAACACTGTACCTTGACTTAGGTCTCTCTTCAACATTATTCTCTTGTCGTTTAGCACATCTTTTCATATGTCTGGAAAGTTTACAAGCAAGTAATCATATGTCTCATAGCTGCTGCTCTGTTTGAAACTCCTATCACTATATTTCACTGTAAGCTAGCCTAACCCTGTTGTTGTAACACCTGAGTTGTGCCTGAAGTTACCAAGGTTTCAGAATTTTTCAAGAACCTTTCTGTTCTTCGATGATTTAGGGAACTGGTGTGCCTGTGCAATTTCAGTATTTTCATATACATGCCTCTCGAGATGACGTGCAAATTTTGTTTCAGGTTTTCCACATACAAAAAAATACCACATACTTTTGCTGATTTGGTCGACAATTTACTTGGGTCAAGCATATCCACAGTACCCTTTTCATTACTCATATCTTTTGTTTTTTGCTGGTATGACTCTGAGCATTCTGGTTCTGGTTCGTGGTCACTTTGGAGATGTGTCCTGTACATCTATGACCTGTTCTTGTTCAGCAAATGTAACACCTAAATCAGGCTTATTAGTGGTATGGGACATTTTGGATGGTTCAGACAACTCAGTCCCTGAGCTGTCTGAATCCGATACAGATTCAGGGATGAACTCGTCATCAGACATTGACTTGTGCCTGACTGCACCCATTGTATTGTACGTGTGTATTTTATCCAGATTTTGATGCTTATTGCTCTATTTATTTATTTTTATATTTGCTTTCACTTTCTAGCTTGCTAGCTTGCACCTGTTGTCTCACGTGCGCCATCCAGTTTAATTACATTTTCCCACCTATTTACACCCTTTATATTACATTGCTTTGTGTGGGTGCTTTGCTCTCTCTCTCTCATGCTCTCTCCCTCCCTCTTCATTGACTACTGCTGAATTTATACATACTCATCTGCTCCTGTTTACTTAATACACTGCTGTGGTAAGTCAGAATTTACTTCAACTCACGGTGAGTAAAAATGACTTCTCCTGCTCTTGTCACATGCATTTCATGCCACATGATTAGTGTATGTCAAATTTAAAAGTGCTGGCTAAATTAAACATTAGTTCAGTAAGATTGTTATCCTCGTCGGTGCTAATGATGTTTGACTACATCAGTCGGAGATCACTAAAAGTAATATTAAAGCGGTGTGTAATCTTGCAAAGACGATGTCAGACACCATAATATGCTCTGGTCCCCTGCCCGCTTATCGTGGTGATGAGTTTCACAGCAGACTCTTATCACTCAATGGCTGGATGTCAAAATGGTGCCCAATGAATAACATAGGTTTTGTAGACAATTGGCCAAATATTTGGGTAGACCTGACCTGTTGAAAAGAGATGGTTTTCATCCCACTCGGGCTGAAGCAGCTCTCTAGTAATCTGACATATCTTAGTGCTGGCATTCTACTAACTGGGGCCCAGGTCAGGGAGCAGACAGATTGGCTTAACCAACTGTCTGCTAGTCTCCAGTTTACCTAACTCAAATAATCTGCAGCACATAGAGCCACCTAGATATAAGAACATAGACACTGTGTCTGTTTCCCGAACCTCTAAATAGAAAAAAACTCCCAAATCCATTCAAATGTAACAGTCTAATTGATGTTCATCAAATAAAAAATAAAGCTTATTGCATTATTGAACATTAAATCACTCTCCATTAAAACTCTTTTAATGATTTGATAACTGATCTAAAGCTAGATGCACGTTGTCTAACAGAAACCTGGCTAAAACCAGATGATTACATGCCCCTAAACGAGTCTTCACCTGAAGGATATCGTTATAAACACGAGCCGCGTTTTAAAGGCAAAGGTGGAGATGTTGACCTTATATGCAATACTATTTTTAGAGTTACTCAGTGATCTGACTTCAAATATAATTAATTTGAAGTAATAGTGTTGTATATTTCTGTGTGCAATTTAAACAATAAATTTTAATCTAAATTTATATTGGCAACTGTATAGGCTTCAAGGGCACCATACCGACTTAACAAAAGAATTTGCTGATTTCTTATCTGAAATAGATCAGGACAAAGATAAAATTTTAATTGTTGGTGATTTTAATATTCATATAGATAATAAAAAAGATACATTTCTCAACATAGTAGTAATGACTTCATGAATTTTTTCACATGCAAGATTGATGATATCAGAGATAAAATAAGCCCTATCAATCTGTGCCTCCTACAGCATCGTCCTAATTAGAGCACTGTAGACCGCTAATGGATAAACTTCTAATTATTTCAACAGTAGGTGAGGAAGAATTATCTAAAATGATAAGTTCGTCCAAATCAACAACGTCTATTCTAGATCCTATAACGACCATATTATTAAAACAATTGTTTTCAGAATTTTCTGTTCTTAACAATTTGAATTCATCCCTACATTTAGGATACGTTCCTTAAAATTTTTAAACTGTCATTAAGCCTCTTATGAAAAAAACACAGCTTGATCCCAAATAACTAGCAAATTATAGACCCATTTTAAACTAGCCTTTTCTATCAAAGATACTAGGAAAAATTGTATCTGCTCAACTACGTTCCTTTCTACAAAGAAACAAGATTTATGAAAAAATTTTGTCTGGATTTAGAGCATTTCAAAGCACAGAAACCACACTCCTAAGTGTTACAAATGACCTCCTATCAGCCGACCGTGGTTGCTTTTCTCTCTTAGTGCTATTGGACCTCAGTGCTGCATTTGATACAATCGATCATAATATTCTCTTTGATAGTCTTGAAAATTATGTTGGTATTACAGAAACTGCATTGGCCTGGTTTAAGTCTTTTCTATCTGAACGTTATCAATTTGTATCAGTTAATAAAGAGACATCATACAGATCAAAAGTACACTGTGGGGTACCACAAGGCTCAGTTCTTGGTCCCTTACTTTTCACACTATATATGCTACTGCTAGATGATACCATTAAAAAAAACATGGAGTTAGCTTCCACTGTTATGCTGATGATGCACAACTTTATATCTCCTCTTTTCAATTCAATTCATCTTTATTTGTATAGCGCTTTTACAATGTAGATTGTGTCAAAGCAGCTTCACATCCATTATAAAAAATTTAAACAGTGTCAGTCCAGTTTTCAGTGTTGAAGTTCAGTTTAGTTCATTTCACCGTGGTTTAATAATCACTGCTGAGAGTCCAAACACTGAAGATTAATCCATCGATGCCCTACAAGTCCCGAACCATGCAAGCCAGTGGCGACAGTGGCGAGGAAAAAACTTCACCAATTGGCGAAAGTGAAGAATTAAAAATCCTCGAGAGAAACCAAGCTCAATTGGGCACAACCATTTCTCCTATGGCCATACGTCTTGTGCAGAGCTGCAGTCTAGGCGCCGGAGCTGGAGAACGCTGGACATCCATCATGGAGAGACCACAGGTGGGTCACCGGCTGTTGAACAGGCTGGCCCTTCGGGAACAATGCGAGGACTCTTCTGTCACAGGGATCGTCTTACAGGGATCGGTCTCATGCTCTCCACTCCTCCATGACCACCACAGCAGCTGCTCAGGATACGGCCTGGTCCAGGATTATGCAAA
Source organism: Danio albolineatus (assembly GCA_903798035.1). Lineage (NCBI taxonomy): Eukaryota > Metazoa > Chordata > Actinopteri > Cypriniformes > Danionidae > Danio > Danio albolineatus. Next base: position 17,000 of record CAIGQQ010026388.1, on the reverse strand, counting down.
CCTCGGGAATAATAAAAAACAGACTAACATGATCGCAGATGCCGTTCAAATTATAATGTCTTTTGGGGAGTGTTCCCGGCTCCGGTTGCCCTAAATAATGCAGACTAACAATCCTTTAGAGGATTTGGATTCCAAAGCATTTGTGTTTTATGTGTATGCTAATGCAAAGAGATGTGTCTTTAATCTAGTTTTAAACTGACAGAGTGTGTCTGCTTCCCGACCTGTGCTAGGAAGACTGTTCCAGAGTTTAGGTGCCAGATAAGAGAAAGATCTACCACCTACGGTTGATTTTGATATTCTGGGAATAATCAGTTGTCCAGAATTAATTGAGTGTAGAGGACGTAATGGGCTATAATAAATCAGGAGCTCCCGCAAATACTGGGGAGCCAAGCTGGTCAGGGCTTTGTAGGTAGTAAGATTTTAAAATTTATACGATATTTAAGGGAGCCAATGCAATGCTGAAAGAACTGGAGTAATATCTTCATATTTCTTTGTTCTAGAAAGCACTCTAGCAGCTGCAAAACTGAAGTTTGTTAATTAGGCCAACAGGGCAGCCGCCTAGTAATGCATTACAATAATCTAATCAAGACGTCATGAAAGCATGAATGAGCTTTTCCGCATCAGACATTGATAGCATATGTCGAAGTTTGGCAATATTTTAAAGATGAAAAAAGCAGTTTTACAGATGCTTGAAATCTGGCCTTCAAATGACAGGCTGCTCTCAAAAATCACCCCCAAATTTTTGACTGAAGATGAGAACTGAACTAAGAATCCATCAAGGGTTAGACAGTGTTCTAGGTTTTTGCGTTTGAGGTTTTTGGGACCAATAAGCAAGACCTCAGTTTTATCTGAATTTAGTAATAAGAAGTTATTAGTCATCCAATTTTTAATATCAGCTATACAATCTGTTAGTTTAGTAAATTCAAACAAATTACCAGGTTGAGAGGAGATATAAAGTTGTGTATCATCAGCATAACAGTGGAAGCTAACACCATGTTTTTTAATGATATCACCTAGCGGTAGCATATATAGTGTGAAAAGTAAGGGACCAAGAACTGAGCCTTGTGGTACCCCACAGTGTACTTTTGATCTGTATGATGTCTCTTCATTAACTGATACAAATTGATAACGTTCAGATAGATAATACCTGAACCAGGCCAATGCAGTTCCTGTAATACCAACATAATTTTCAAGCCTATCAAGGAGAATATTATGATCGATTGTATCAAATGCAGCACTGAGGTCCAATAGCACTAAGAGAGAAATGCAACCATGGTCGGACGACAGGAGGAGGTCATTTGTGACTCTTAGGAGTGCGGTTTCTGTGCTATGAAATGCTTTAAATCCAGATTGAAATTTTTCAAATATTGTTTCTTTGTAGGAAGGAACATAGTTGAGCAGATACGATTTTTTCTAGTATCTTTGATAGAAAAGGCAAGTTTGAAATCGGTCTATAATTTGCTAGTTCTTTGGGATCAAGCTGTGGTTTTTTACTAAGAGGCTTAATGACAGCTAGCTTAAAAGTCTCTCAACCTGATTATTTGTTTGAATTTACTAAATTAACAGATTGTATAGCTGATATTAAAAATTGGATGACCAATAACTTCTTATTACTAAATTCAGATAAAATTGAGGTCTTGCTTATTGGACCCAAAATCACTGTCTAACCCTTGATGGATTCTCAGTTCAGTCCTCATCTTCAGTCAAAACTTTGGGGGTGATTTTTGATAGCAACCTGTCATTTGATGGCCAGATTTCAAGCATCTGTAAAACTGCATTTTTTAAATCTTAAAGAGCCCCTATTAAACATTAAAAAGGGTCATATTTTGGTTTTAGGGGTCTCCAACAGCAGGCTGATATGCATGCATGGTCAAAAAAGACTTTTATTGTCTTATAATATGCATTTATTTTTACCTAATTATCCCAGCGACTCCCATATGAATCGTTCAGGCATTCATTTGTTCCAAAACCCCTCCTTAACGATGCTAATCTGCGTTGATTAAACTGACGGTCGACATTGCGATTGGTTGACATCGTTCAGCGCGAGAGAATGCCCACCACGACTTATCAATATTGAAGTAGTCATAGTGTGTGTATGACCATATCTGCCAACACTCTCGTTTATCCCGGGAGTCGCCCATATTTCAGACACCTCACCCCCGAACCTAACCCCCATCTCCTAGCATATTGCTCTATTCTTAATCATAAGTAAAAACAGCAACAGACATAATATAGTATTAATGCACACAGTGGCAAAAGCTGAATCATTATGAAACATGACCGCCGCACATGTGTAGGAGAGCTGATGTGGCCATAGCAACGGCAAGCAACAGAGGAACACTAGCTCACAAAAGCATTTTAATCCGTAAACAATGCGACAAGTGTCGCCTTTTCAACGTGGCTTTAGACGCGATATAAGAATATGAGAAGTTAACCTGATACACTACAAGCGATTACAAGTTACAAAACACAATTAAATACATAATTTGCAAGCTAGGGAGCGCAACAAGGAAACCATTTCATTCACACTTACTCACACCTGTGAAATGCAGGAAGAAGAAGAGGTTGGATAGAGGGTGCAGGCCAGATTCACCATCAGGCCACCGGGAAATGTCCCGGTGCTTCCTATGGCCAGTCCGCCCCTGCATACATCTTTTCTGATCCTTCCTTTAACAAACGGCTGACGAATCCTCCGTTGCAAGCATGTAGATTTCAGAAGCACTCCTCAGAGAGAACACAGCACATGGCTGGGGCTATATTGCTGAGGAATTTTTGCAAACATAAACCTCAACCACTGACTCTTTACAGTTTCATCTTTGGGTTATCCACACACTTCCAATAATATTTAGCTGAGCACAGCGTCTTCACGATATGATTCAACATGTCTGCTACAGCGTTCTTTTCAGTGTTGCCAGATGTAGCTGACTGATTCCAGCCCAAAACCTATCCAAACGGTTTTTCAAAACTTTTGTAAGGTCCCACCAATTTAGTCCAACAGCGGTGTCTACGGGTGGGTGAAGGTTCGCTGCCGGTTCTGTCTTTCCAGTGCACAATGTTGATTTACTTCAAGTTTAACTCATATCTAACTCCAGTTTTAGTATGGTGGTTTTAGAAGATTAATATGTTCATCCTCGTTTTATCTGACTCCAATTTTATAGTTTATATTACTTTATTAATTTAGCAGTTTATGAGATATTTTTGTATATATTTGAATAATCTTATAACTCCTACCGATTTTTCCTATGTAACAACTTAACTAGATTCCAAACAATGACCAGAGGTTAACCACCAGAAACTTATCGCTCTAGCCCCCCATGATTGAAATAACAATGTAACAACTTAATCATGATTGAAATATTTAATCAGAGTGTAAGGTATGGTCTTTTAACTACATTCGAACTGTAGTTCAGCCGAATGACTAAAAAGTTAAACTAGTCAAACCATCCTTCTGCAATCTTACACCAAAAATGGAAATAAGGGCAGTATTAATAGCTTAAAATGTGGGAGAGCGTTGCTATTATGTGAATATATTGTATTGCAATATGGAACCATTAAATGTTGATGTTAAATCAAAAGTAATTGACAAATACTTGAAAATGAGATGATTTAATGACAATAATTCTCTATGGTTACAACTGAATTAGTTACAAATAACATAAAAACATGAAATGATAAAAACATATAATAATAATTTTACCCAGCTTAAATGTAAATTAAAGTTACCTGAGAGAGAGAGAGGGAGAGGGAGAGAGAGGGGGAGGGAGAAAGATAGAGAGAGAGTTGGGAGCGAGCCAGAGCAGGAGAAGAAAAGAGGGCCAGAGCCAAGTTTACCACCTCTTTTGTACCTTTCTTGACCATGTGACCAAAGCCTAAATACTGAGACATTCAAACTGACCAATCAACATGTGACTACATCATGAAACCCCCACAGTCCACACACCAGGCCCTGATCTCATCAGTGTGAATTTGTGTGAGCCTTCTTTGGTGAAAAAGACATGTTCTGCCATATAAACAAATGCATATAATAATTTTCATCCCTACAATTCCTCCCCTGGCACTGTTGTGACACATAAAGAGGCAAAAGGTGACATTAATGATGAAAATATGCTTTCTGTTGTGTGCTGTTGTCATCTTCCGACTTCCTGCCCAGGCTTGTTGCAGACATAAGGTTGGTCAGTCTTTGTTGTATTGTCAGTGTTCATAAGCAAAATGTCCTCCATACCCCCACAAGATAGGTGCTTATGAATGCAGGGAATCCCTGCTCTTCTTTTGAAGTCGATCCCAAGGTGGAACCTTCTTTGCATGGATCCTGTATTTCAAAACAGCAAATGGCACAACAAGCAGAAAAAGCAAACACATGGCATTTGTCATTGATCAAAGGACTGATGTGGTCAGTTTGAGTTAATCTTAAGCAAAATATTCTTAAATAAAATATGGTCAAGATGAAGGCAAAATAAGATGAAACAAGCTCTTTACACAATATCTGGAAACATCAAAATTAAATCGCTTAACAACAAAATCAACAATAGCTGGTTAAGTGTATCAGCAGAATATTCAGTGTAACCAAATACAGTGAAATAAATGAATCAATGTTCAAAGACAATCAAACTTGCATTCAAATGGATTAAATACAAAGTGATCACAAATAACATTTGTTGTAGAGAAATCAATAATGTTATAAAAGCAACAATATTTCAACATTTTGGATTTAGAATCCCAATTTACATTTTGATATAACAAGTTGAAACAAATAATAAGTAATTGGTAAATAATCAAATGAAACCAAAATAACAAAACAAGATGAAAAAGCCATAGTTTTGATAAAGTCTGATTGAAAAGACTTAAACAACATGTATAATCTATATGAAGCAGTGTCAGACACATGTGAATTTGACTATGTGTGTGAAGATTTGAAATGTTCTTCTCTGTGTAGCAGTGTTCCAGCTGAGGCTAGGTGTTTGTGTAAACATGCTCCTAACAAAGGGTGGAAGTCTTATGACAGTGTTGTAAAATTTAGTCCTATTGTAACAGGGAGCCAGAATGTGTGTATATGTAAATGTAATCAGGCTCAAAATACTTCCAAATCAATGTTTTTTAAGGAGCATAATAAAGTGCAATGTTCAAGGCTGAATCCTGTAAGAAAGCATTTTCATAGTTACTGTAATTATTACACTGTAGCCACAAGGCAATTCTATACTCCTGTTTGTAGTTTAAACTGGAGCTATATTGAGGATAACCCAGTTTTCTACGTTTAGGAGATGAGATTCATCCAACATAGAATCAGAATCAAGATGTCGCCGGCGATGATGGCTGCCTCCGTGACGTGCTCTGCAGTATTTTTCGTTTTTTTGTTAGTTTGTCCTGTTTTTTGTCACATTCCTACAATTAGTTTCACCAGAGACGAATTGTTGGACATTCGGACGCATACACCACCAAATACTTTTCCAGACTTGGACTTATCTGATGTTCTGTTGGACATTGTTGTCGGAGGAGCTGCGTTGCTGCTCAAACGCGTTCAGACGCGCAGACGAGGGAAGCGTGCAGGCGCGCTTGTGAAACTCAGACAACGAGAATTTCGAACCGCATTGCCGAGCATCCATCTGGCAAATCTCCGCTCTCTACCCAACAAAATTGACGAACTCATTCTGCTCTCTCGGACAAACAAGGATTTTATGCATTCAGCTGCTCTGTGTTTCACGGAAACCTGGCTAAACGACACCATACCTGACAACGCGCTTCACCTTCCCGGCTATCAGCTGTTCAGAGCGGATTGCGACGAGGAAACAACGCGGAAATCGCGCGGTGGCGGGACGTGCTTTTACATCAATGAAAGGTGGTGTACAGATGTAACTCTTTTAAAGAAGATGTGCTGTCCAGATCTAGAAGCACTGTTTATTAACTGTAAGCCTTTTTACTCACCGCGTGAGTTCTGCTGGTTTGTCCTCGTCTCTGTTTACATTCCTCCGCACGCGCACGCGCGCCTGGCGATACAGAAACTAGCCGATCAGATCACGGAAATAGAACGACAGCAGCCGGACTCTGTTTTAATCATCCTCCGGGATTTTAACAAAGCAAAACTATCCCATGAACTGCCAAAATATAGACAGCATTTTACATGCCCCACAAGAGACAGTAACATATTGGATCACTGCTATACCACAATAAATGCATACCACTCTGTCCAACCAGCTGCTTTGGCACACTCTGAGCACTGTTTAATTCATCTTATACCAACCTACAGACAGAAACTGAAAACAGCCAAACCTGTATTAAGATCTGTGAAAAGATGGACTAATGAAACAGAGCGGGATCTACAAGCCTGTTTCGACCTCACTGACTGGAGTGTTTTTGAAGATGCTGCAAACGATCTGGATGAACTCACAGACACTGTAACATCTTATATTAGTTTCTGTGAAGATGTGTGCATCCCTACCAGGACTCAACTCACATACAACAATGACAAACCATGGTTCACTGTAAAACTCAGACAGCTACGTCAGGCCAAAGAGGCTGCTTACAGGAATGGGGAGAGGGCCTTGTATAAGCAAGCAAAGTACACCCTGGAAAGAGAGATAAGAGTCGCCAAAAAAACTACTCTGAAAAACGAAGGAGCCAGTTCTCTTCCAGCGACTCAGCATCCGTGTGGAAAAGCTTAAGGAATATCACAAGTTACAAGCGACCACCCCCTAGCACTGTAGACAATGAACAACTTGCTAACGACCTGAATGAGTTTTACTGCCGGTTTGAGAAAAACCCCCACACCCACCCTGAACTGCTCTTCACGCCACCATTAACACCTCCACCACCACCCCCCCATACCTGCAATTCAGTTTAATGAAGATGATGTGCACCAGGTCTTCCGGAAACAAAAGAGGAGAAAAGCACCAGGCCCAGATTTTATAACACCAGCCTGTTTAAAATCCTGTGCTGACCAACTGGCCCCCATCTTCACCCTGGTCTTCAACAGATCACTGGAGCTGTGTGAAGTGCCCTCCTGCCTCAAACGCTCCATCATCATACCCATCCCAAAGAAACCCAAACTTACAGGACTAAATGATTACAGACCGGTGGCGCTAACATCTGTGGTCATGAAATCGTTTGAAAAGCTGGTGCTGGCCCACCCGAAGGACATCACTGAACCCTCACTGGACTCTCTTCAGTTTGCCTACAGAGCAAACAGGTCTGTGGATGATGCAGTCAATATGGGACTGCATTATGTTTTGCAACACCTAGACAGACCAGGGACCTATGCGAGGATCTTGTTTGTTGACTTCAGCTCAGCTTTCAACACCATCATCCCAAAATTTCTCCTGCCCAAATTAACTCAGCTCTCCGTGCCCACCTCTGTCTGTCAGTGGATCAACAGCTTTCTAACGGACAGGTAGCAGCTGATCAAGCTGGGCAAATCCTCATCCAGGACCCGCACAATCAGCACTGGCGCCCCCCAGGGGTGTGTCCTTTCCCCTCTGCTCTTCTCTCTGTACACGAATGACTGCACCTCAAAAGACCCCTCTGTCAAGCTCCTAAAGTTTGCAGACGACACCACCCTTATTGGTCTCATTCAGGACGATGACGAGTCTGCTTACAGACAGGACGTTCAGGAGCTGGCTATCTGGTGCAGTCACAACAACCTGGAGCTGAACACGCTCAAAACAGTGGAGATGATAGTGGACTTCAGGAGAAACCCCCCTGCTCTCCCCCACTGAGCATCATGGACAGCACTGTGGCTGCAGTGGAGTCATTCAGGTTCCTGGGCACCACCATCTCTCAGGACCTGAAGTGGGACACTCACATTGACTCCATTGTCAAAAAAGCCCAACAAAGGCTGTACTTTCTTCGTCAGCTGAGGAAGTTCAACCTGCCACAGGAGCTTCTGAAACAGTTCTACACCTCCATCATTGAGTCAGTCATCTGCACTTTAATAACTGTCTGGTTTAGCTCAGCTACCAAATCTGACCTTCGAAGACTACGTCGAGTAGTTCGGACTGCTGAGCGAATCATTGGTACAACCCTCCCTACTCTCCAAGAACTGTACTTATCCAGAGCGAGCAGAGGGGCGGCCAAAATCACTCTGGACCCCTCACACCCAGCACACTGCCTCTTTGAACTGCTACCTTCTGGGCGACGCTACAGAGCACTGCGCACCAGAACAGCCCGACACAGAAATAGTTTCTTCCCTCAGGCAATCCATCTCATGAACACTTGATGATAATAATCGTGGAACCAACATCACTGTTTGCAATACACTTTTACACACACATACACTTATTTAACAACACACGTTACATGTCAATTTGCACATAACAAATCCACTTGTTACACACACATACACTTATTTACAAAACACTCTTTATATGCCAATTTGCACATAACAGCTGCACATATAATGTTGTATATAGTAATACACCTGTACATACACTTGTCCATCTGTATATCTGCATTTAACACTTCTATTATTTTGAATATATTTATTATCTGTTTTTTGTCCTGTCTCTGTAATTCTGTTGCACTGTAGAAGCTCTGTCACGAAAACAAATTCCTCATATGTGTGAACATACCTGGCAATAAAGCTCTTTCTGATTCTGATTAGTCTATGTGTACGTGTAGTATCACAAACAACTATTGTGTCTATGGCAATGAAAATGTGTATAACACAATAACAAATTTGGAAATGCAAACAGATCCAGTAAATATTAACTTTATTGCTATTAGGCAGCTAAGCCGCCAGCAAAGGAAGTTAACAGTTGCAGGCCTTGTATTAACAATGCTCTGGCCCCCCATGATTGAAATAACCATGTAACAACTTAATTATGATTGAAAAATTTACCCAGAGCAGGGGTGTCTAAAGTTTTTGGGCCGAGGGCCAGATGCAAAAAACAAAATGTTGTCCTGGGCCAAATTTTACAATTTCACAGACACGCATATATATATATATATATATATATACACTCTTAAAAAAAAGGTTCTTCAGTGGTTCTTCAGTAGTTCTTTACGGTATTTGAGGTGCTATTTAGCACTTTTACTGTGTAAAGAACCTTTACAGCACCATAAAGGTTCTTCAGTGGTTCTTTAAGGTGGTCAGGGTGCTATATAGCACTTTTACTGGGTAAAGAACCTTTAAAGCACCATAAAGGTTTTTCAGTGGTTCTTTGGGGGGGTTAAAAGTGCTATATAGCACCACTACTACTGGTAAGCACTTGTTCTTACAGCTAATTCTCATAACTATTATGCCAGTTTTATTTGCGGAAAGGTAAAGTAACATTAAGAGCACCTTAAAATATAGGTGCTATATAGCACCATTTGACAAAAGTACTATATAGCACTTATTTTTTTAAGGTGCTGTATAGCACCAAA
>CAIGQQ010026381.1:33878-54199 GCA_903798035.1 Danio albolineatus | reverse complement strand
TAATATAAAACAATGAATGAGAAATTATTAATCTCTTGAATATGTGATGATTAATAAACAGTCATCTATTGTTTTTACCGTGTAGTTGATGCGTGTGCCAGAATATTTCCACCAATAGGCTTCTTGGGATCTGCTGAAAACATGGCCGCTCCGTCCACCTGCGCTACAACCTGGTTAGTGATGACGACAGCCACTCCAAACTGCAAACCAGAAAAAAAGATAGAATAAGTTGCACTTTAGAGTAACTTTGCAGACCTTTTTGTCACAAACAGCAACATAACACTGTACTACATAACAACATCGCACACAACCTTACATTACTACCTGAAATGTAATATCACAAACAAAAACTTAGTGGCACATTGAAAACTTCACACATTTTTTTAAAGAAATGTTTAAGACTAATATTTAATACATTTATCAAAAGGTTTATTTAATATTTCAAAGTATAATCAGATTTAATGAATTCACTTGAATAAATAATGTATACTATTTAAATGAAGCACATTAATAATACTACTTGTGATGCAGCAGTTGTCATTTGTAAACTGTATATGTCCTGTAATGTGACTTGCTGTTCAAGATCTATTTGAATATTTATTTTTAAAATACCATAACACAGATGAGCTTCATACTAAGAGTAAACATAAAAAATAATTAATTTTTAGAGTTTTTATTCTTAATAGTTTTCCATCGACTTGGCAAAACATTTTTTTAATGTATTCAAACTAAAATGAAAGTAAATGATAATTCTACTGTGTGTATATACATCTATCCATCTATCTATTTACCCATCCATACATACATCTATCTACAGACACACATATACACACAAAAATAAAAATCAACAAATGCCAAATATTAACACAAGCAACCTCAGGTGATACGAAAATGATTTGAGGATTATACAGTATGAATCTCTTATACCTGAACCAATTTTTAAAAATGATCTTATTTCTATAAGACAAAAAATAAAATAAAAGACATTAAAACGTTTATTTAAACCTTTCTGAATTATTCCTCCTTAAAAATAACTGACTCTCATTTTCAATAACAATCATCATACAGATTGGGGAAGCAGTCAGTGAAATCATACACTGCTCATGATGATGTCGTTTACCTCATCAGCGAGACGCAGCAGCATGCGCAGAAAGCGTCCCAGATGCCCCTGTCGGGCAGACAGCTCTCCTCGGCCGGAGTAATCTGTCCTGTACAGAGCTGTGGCGCTGTCCACTATCAGCAGAGCATATCTGGACGCAGATTCAGAATAAATGAACACACTACAGCTTATGAAGACACTGGCTAACGTTTACATCCACCTATTAATGCGCATTATCGCATTAAAAAAAAAAGTTTGCACAATGGAGTAGAGTAAACCAGGGTAAACGTTTTATAAAAATAATTGCATAAACAATAACGAGAGCCTCAAAATGGGAGGAATTTGGATCCTATTTTACTGTCAAAAAAAAAAGAAGAAGAAGAAGAAGAAAAAAAAAAGAGACTTATTGTGTTTATTTCACCCCAATATGACTGTGGACACACTGTAGCTACACACATGAAAATTATAGTTGTGTGATTTTGTTTTAAAGGTCACGTAAAGTGTTTTGAAATGTGCATTTTTACTCAATGTTTACCATAATTTAATGAAACATGACAAATGGGTTGGACAGAATAGTTCCTCCCCTTGTTATGTTAAAAAACATCCAATAGCATTTAGTTTTTCGCACGGCTCTACCAGTTAGAGTTGCTGAACTCAAACGCAAAGTAAAGCTTTACTCGCAAACGCTTCATGCCATATTCCAGTTTTGTGCATTAATCTATTTGGCATCTTTGTATCTGAACATAGCTGGTGAGTCTGTGTGTTACCTGGACTCGGTCATCATTGCGGAGGCCTGATACAGCAGCTGTGTTTGATGGTCAGTGTTGAATGCTCTGGCGTAGGCCACGTTATCCAGAACATCACTGCCCACCAGACCATACCTGACCCAACAAAGAGATTTTCAGTTAATTTCCCATACTAAAGAGATGTTAGGCTTCTGTTATAATGCTGCTCCGTGCAGTGCAATAAAACACAACATATTAAAGCCACGCTGCTGTTTTACTGTATCCTATAAAACCAAACCAGAAATGATGATGATGTATAATTTATTTAATGCCATGTCAGCAACAAAGGCTAATTTTATGGCAAGAATATTGCATTAATAAAAAATACAATTTAAAATAAAAAACAAATGAATAAATGGCAGGCATTACGGTGGCGTAGTGGGTAGCACAATCGCCTCACAGCAAGAAAGTTGCTGGTTCCAAGCCTCAACTGGGTCAATTGGCATTTCTGTGTCGAGTCTGCATGTTCTCCCAATGTTGGTGTGGGTTTCCTTCAGATGCTCCGGTTTCCCCAACAGCCCTAAGTGAATAAACTGAATTGCCCATAGTATAAATGTGTGTGTGTGTGTGTGAATATGAGTGCGTATGGGTGTCTCCCAGTTCTGGGCTGCGGCTAAAAGGGCATACACTGCGTAAAACATATGCTGAATAAGTTGGCGGTTCATTCCGCTGTGGTGACCCCAGATTAATAAAGAGACTAAGCCGAAAAGGAAAATGAATGAATGAATGTTCTGTTTAGCAGAGCACACAATGAAACAAACAATATGGACCTTGGGAGGAAAATAAAAATAAAAAAGAGTGCATTCTATTATACAGAAACTTAATATTTAATGATATTAGATGATTCGCTGTGTGCATCTGATAGATTACACTTCCAATTTAATATTTGCAGTGTGTTTGAAAAAGTCTTAATGCATCTTTTGCTTGGGTTTTTACATGTATTTTACTACCAGTTGTCCCTAGCATGTGCCATTTTGAGTGCTTCGAAACAGTGAATCATTGCAATTATTTTAGGGTTTTTGAAAAGTTTTTTTTAATTGAACGCTATCATGGGTTTGAGGAAGATAAAGTGGCTCTGACCGTTCAGCCACGGCTAGCAGTCTCTCTGGACGGAAAGTTCCTTCAGTATCGATGTACATGGCTTTTCCTTCACCTCCACCCTGATCTATAGGCAGCTGAAATGCAAAGATCAATGTTATTTTAACCCTGTAACCCATAGCATATGAAAAAATCTGAAAGACTTTCCAATGAAACAATTCAACCTTTATAATAAATTTGCATATGTAAAAATGCATTTTTACAGCTCATACAGTCTAGTATATGAAAATATGGCTCTAATGCAGAAAAGAAATAGGCCAAGAAAGAGCAATTTTGTGCAGATGCTGATATTTATTCCAGCAAAAAATATCATTAAAGAGCTCCTATTTTATCCCTTGCTCTAGAAACAGTACGAACATGCACACATACAGTCTAGTATAATGAGAATATGGCACTAATGCAGAAAAAAAACTATTCAGTTTTATTTAAAGGTCCTGTTTTATTCAGAGGCCCGTTATGAATTAATTAAATATTTATAAATAATTAATTAATTCACCACAGCCTATGACGACGATGACATCGTCTATCGTGATGTTTTACATTAGACATCATCTGATGCCAATTTGGTCGACGTCGCCCAACCCTAATTAATCCTAGTCAATCGATTTGGTGAGCAGGAAAAACTGCACTCCTACAACATGTTGCGGTGGGCCTCAAAACTGCAGGGACTTATTGAGACTTATTGTGTTTATTTCACTCCAATATGACTGTGGACTAGGGCTGTGCAATTAATCGCAATCGCAAAAAAAAGGGCAATTTAAGCACATGCAATTTCTAAATCGCATAAAGGCTGCAATTTTATCTATTAATTTATTTTGATTTTTGTTCACGTTCTCATGCGCATGATTTTAATTTTTTAACCAATCAGAGCTGACGCAGCACACTGGGCAATTACAGCTGAGTGGGAGAAAGATGTTAACCAATCAGAGCTCACTCCGCACACAACGAAGTTGAGCGGGAGAACAGAATAGATGGTTTTGATTTACGTTAGTTTTTATTTATTGTTCTGACTGGAATTGAGGTTAGTTCATCTTTATTTCTTCATGTCGTCTGTTGTCAAGACAATTTATTACAGTTGTTTATCCAGCAGTTAGTACTACTGTGTACAGTATGTGTTTAACTAGAGTTGAGGTTAGTTAATCTTAATTTACTTTATGTTGTCTGTTTTAAAGACAATTTTACTACAGTTTTATTTATTTATTTATTAAACTTAATACTGTTATTTCATTGTGAAATGTTTTGTGATGCTCTTCTTGTGCACTGAATACATTTAGAATGTGTGACAAAGCAAAAACAGAAAAAAAAAAAAAAAAAAAAAAAAAAAAAAATCATAATCTCAATAATCGCTCAAGAAATCGCAATGATTATTTTGTCCATATTGCACAGCCCTACTGTGGACACACTATACCTACACACAGTTCTTTCCAAACAGCTTTCAAAAGTTCATTTATTTGTCTAAACCAAAATGCATGTATATTCAAGATTTTTTTTATAAACAGAAATGTCTAAAGTCCGCTGTGGCGACCCCGGATTAATAAAGGGACTAAGCCGAAAAGAAAATGAATGAATGTCTAAAGTACAGCCTTTATTTAAAAGTTAACTGGCTATTTTGTAACGTGAAGGTGTTTTACTGTATCCTTGCATAAAAATAAAAATGCGTGTTACCTGACAAGTGACGGCGAGTGTGTGACAAAGCTGCGTCTTTCCTGTACGAAACTCCCCAAACATCTCAGTAATGGATCCCGTCTCGATTCCTCCTACAGAAGACAGACAGAAAAAGATTAGCTCATGCGTCAACAGCACATTATTGCCTTAAAGATGCGAGCGTCGCACCCTGCAGGAGTTTATCCAGCTCTTTGGACCCTGTGGAGATCTGGATGATTTCAGCTCTGCGCTGGTGAAACTCAGTCGCGGTGGTGAAGCCCATGGGAACCATTTTAGCAGCTTCGGTCTGTCAAAGAGGTTAAATCAAAAGCCATGATTACACCATTCATTAAGAAGTCAATCCACAAGTAAACAGCAGAAGTACAATACATAATAAACCCTGCCATTTCTTTATTATCATTACTTCATCTCCTGCTTTTGCTCTTTTCTGGCTTTCTTAGTCAACTCCTATATTGATAGGGGATTGTTAATTGATTAACAGGTTGGGTATTGAGCAGCTCTGACTGGATTTGGTTTGTCTGGACATTTTCTGACTAGATCTGGTGTCCGGGACTAGATCTTTTTTCAGGGTTTATACACATATTTACTTCTAAAATTCCATGACTTTTCCAGGACTTTCAAGTAAATTTTCATGACCTAATGTTTTATGTAATGTCTACGTATACATGGTAAATAATAAGAAAAACAATTCACGTTCAAAGTTATTACAGCACATATGTTTCTTTAACCGGATAAAAACCCACTGAGATCAAGATCTCATTTACAAGGGTGACCTGGCCAAAAGTTCCGCAACACACGACTTATGAAAAAATAAATAAATAAATATAGTTATAATATTGATATTAATAATAGTAAAAAAAAGATAATTTAAAAATACAGTTTAGTTGTTCAGCTATACCACATTACAATATATAAAAAACACATACATTGAGAAATGGACTGTTGTTGTTTGTTAAAAAGGATAGAGCGAAAAGATGTCATTGGGATGATCATAAGTCATGTAACATTTAGTTTATATTAACCTTTATATCTATGTAAAATTTATTTAGATAATGTTCACACAGCACTAATAATGTGAGAGTGAGTATGTGTTTGGCGTTTGGCCATGGACAGAAAAGAAGAAAAGAAAACTAACCTACAGTATATTCAAGTATACATACATTTGTTCATCTAATTTCCATGACTTTTCCAAAACTTTGTGGGCTTTGCAGTTTTTCCAAAACTTTTCCAGGCCTGGAAAATGCCATGTCAAAATTCCATGACTTTTCCAGGTTTTCCATGACCTTATGAACCCTGTTATTTATTTATCTGGCATGCAGAGTGTGATATAACAGTATGTAAACGGGGCAAGCTTTTATTTCACAATATTAGATTTTAAAATAAAAAAACAGACCCTCACCTCAAATAAATCAGCAAAGTGGTCGAAAGTAGACAAAAATGTGAAAAAACAACAAGAATGCTACTTTAAGCATTAGTTTAACTAAAATAAGAAAATACAGTAAATTCTACATCTTCGAAACACAAATGTTGATATTTTAGATGAAGCGCGAGAAGATACATGTGAAAAAAGTTCTTTTTAAATAGGTTTTGACACACAGAAGTATTGTTGGAGCTTTGTATGATTGAAATTGACTCATTGAAGTCATATGAAATGTTTTGACAATGTTTTCAGTTCATTTTCTTGGCACTGTTGCTGTCAATGAGAGCATGAAAGAGCTCTCGGATTTCATCTAAAATATCTTCATTTGTTTTTGGAAGATGAATGAAGGCCTCAGGGGATTGGACTGACATAAGGGTGAGTAATTAATAACAGAATTTTCCTTTTTTGGGTGAACTAACCATTTAATGGTAAGTATAAACAATACATTACACACAGAAGTGTGCAAGCTGTGTTGCTTACCAGGATCTTGTCAGCTTTGGCTTCGCTAATTCCTTTAATATTCAGCAGTTCTTTCTTGGGTGCGTATGCGACGGCTTCTACAGTATGAAAACCACCATCTTCCAGCTTCTTAATATCACTGCTGCTGATGCCACTTTGCTAAAGAGAGGATTAAAATATATAAACAATCAGAATCCACTCAAAGGGTTATGTATATACACACAGAGTTACAACAGGGTATATACAGGACTCAAAGAGTTAAAATCAATGCCTTTAAGGAGCTATTATAAGATGTTTTACATAGATTAAGACCTCATCGCAACTTTAGGTTTCAACTGGTAACATTGGCAACATTTGAACTTGCAGTATATTCACTAAATAGTACCTGCTTATCAATGCAAGATAACTCAGAAGGCAAATAAAGAACATGTATTTATTTATCTCACCACCTCTATGAAAGGTTCAGAAGAAAGAAAACTACAAAACAACAATCACACCAGTAAAAAACTACATGTGGAGCTTTAGCAAACTCTCTGACCTTTAAATCAATTAATGAATCTTTAGACTCCATTTAATACAACAATATACTCCTTTATAAAGCCGCTGTTGTATAGGTGCTGCTTTAGTTACTGCAAGATTTTATCAATTTCATAAACTACAGCAATTACAATAGTCACATTTTAAATTCAGGCAAACCTTAGCATACATCACTATCCAAAATAAAACAATATTTAATACGTTGTACAATAGCATTTAAGACTTTTAAATACTATTTTAAGGAACTTCAATTTCTCTAAATCAACTTTTAATACTTTGTAAGACCCCGCAGACACCCTGTACAGTTGTACCTCTAGACGGGAAACTGGTTGTGGCCCAAAATTCTCCTCTTCCTCCACTTCTGCCTCCACCTCCACCCGGGATGCGTTCCTCATGGCCATATTTACTCCTTCAAAACACATTACGCTTTATTAGTAAAAGCTGCATGTGATGCTTGTGTTTTAAGACATCTTTAACATTACCAGCTCATTAAGAGCCTAACATTATGAGGGAAAAAGTTCTGTGTCCTCATTACTGTCTCTGATTATACATGCATGTGATTCAAAACATATTTACTAAGATCAAGCGCTGATTTCACCAGAAGTTTTAATGACTTTTTAGGTATTTGTAGCATATTGACAGTTAGCGACCGACATATAATAATAACTGCATAAAAGTATAGTCCTTTAAATGTTCATTCATTCATTTTATTTTATTTATTGCCATTTCAGCAACCAAGGCTTTTTTCATGGCATAAACATTTCAATAATAGATATACAATTAAAAATCAACAACCAAATGAATACATAAATTAAATAAGATTTTTTTGTGTTAATACATGTGATAAAAATTCTAAAATCTTTTCTGGTGTCACTTTGTTAAAAATGTCCTTCAGAGAGTTCATTTCATAAAAAGGTCTTCTGGAGTCATTAAAAGCAGGACAGTCCAGTAAAATGTGTTTTATAGAGAGCGGAATTGTGCAGTACAAACACTGCGTAGGGTTTTCACCTTGGAGCAAAAAACCATATGTTAGTCTTGTATGTCCAATACGACATCTAGTAAAAACCACTTGATCAAATCTAGTCTTAAAATGTCTTAAAATTCTGTATGAGATTTCAGGTTGGATTTCAAATAATTTATTATTTTCCAATGTATTCCGCTCTTCTTGCCACTTGTTTAAAATGTAAACATTTATAAAACGTCTCATCTCTGATGGAGGAATTTGGCATTTGATCACTGCTTGCTTTAAAGCATCTTCAGCAGCTGCCTCAGCTCGCTCATTTCCTGAAAGTCCGACATGTCCTGGAATCCAGCAAAAAATGACGTGATAAAACTGATTTTGTAATTGATGAACTTTAGTTAAAATATTATCAATCAAAGGATGATCATTCTTTGAAGATTCCATAGCTTGGAGGCATGATTTGGAGTCTGTGAAAATGATAGATTTCTTTTGTTGGACATTTTCTATATATTCCAATGCTAAAAGTAAGGCACGGGCTTCAGCTGTGAATATTGTGCATTCTTTAGGCAGGCTGATTCTAGTCCTTTAAATGTTAGATTTGATTAACAATTATAGTTTACTCATTTGTGACAATTGGATTTTTACAAAAACAATAACTGAATAAAATGACTTTATAAAAGTTACAATATCATCAGTGATGACTTTATAAGGTGTTCATCACAATCCGAAAGATTTACAAATCACCAAACGTCAACTCAATAGATTTTAGGGAAGTGTAAGTCATGGCATTTTTTGAAAACAATGTACATCAATCCTTACACTATGGCAACTTTTAACTTGGGCTCTGCAATATTGAAAAAATCTGACATTGTGCTATTTGTTTTGCTGCGATATTTACTGCGATATGGATATAATTTCACCAGGTGATATGAATAACTCTATTTGGACAGATTTTATAAATTTAGATCGACTGGGATGATCAAGCATTTTCCTATGCAGTACATAAAAAATTACAAGTATATATATACATATGACAGCAAAAATAAGAGTGAAATAGAGCTGTGCAATTAATCGCAATCACAAAATAAAAATAAAAAAACTCAATTTAAGCACATGCAATTTCTAACTCGCGTAAGGCTGCAATTTTATCCATCAATTTATTTAATCTTTTATTCAGAATACATTCTTGTGCGCATGATTTTAATATGTTAACCAATCAGAGCTGAGTTTGTAAAGACACACCGGGCAATTACAGCTAAGCTGAGCGGGAGAAAGATGTTAACCAATCAGAGCTCGCTCCGCACACGACGAGTTGAGCGGGAGAACAGAATAGATGGTTTTGATTTACGTTAGTTTTTATTTATTGTTCTGACTGGAATTGAGGTTAGTTCATCTTTATTTCTTCATGTCGTCTGTTTTTAACACAATTTATTACAGTTTTGTTTATCCAGCAGTTAGCACTACTGTGTACAGTATGTGTTTAACTTGAGTTGAGGTTAGTTAATCTTAAATTACTTTATGTTGTCTGTTTTAAAGACAATTTTACTACAGTTTCATTTATTAAATTTAATACTATGTTATTTCATTGTGAAATGTTTTGTTATGCACTTCTTGTGCACTGAATACATTTAGAATGTGTGTATGTAGCTTGTTTGAAAAAGCAAAAACAGCTGCCAAAATCGCAAATAAAAATCGCAATTGCAATATTCGTTCCAAAAATCGCAATATGATTATTTTGCCTATATTGCACAGCCCTAGAGTGAAGTAAACAGTGCTTTCTGGTTTTCAAAGGAGTCTAACAGTACAGAATTTGAACAATCAAACATAAAATAACATGGTGATCATTGTATAAATAATTGAAAAATAATAACATCTTCATATTTTAAACTTTAATAAATAATCTAATCCTGCGATGTGTCTATTTTGGATACACACATTGTGATATCAATCCTCAAACGATACATTGTTCAGCCCTACTTTTAACGTATCAGACTTTTACATTGTTTCCCAAATTGAGGTGAAATTGTTTCTATATTGCACATTCGCTAATTTTCGAACATATACTACCTTTAATACACATGTATGTATATTGTTTACCATGGTACTTTGAATATGCGGTCTGAAAGCGCATGTATGACAACAAAAGCACCATTTAATCGACTGTCAACAATGTTGCACTGATAGTCATTCGCTGCTAATTTGACTTTATGATTTAAATTGATCAACGAATACTTTTCTGAAATTATATTGTTAAAGTCCGAATGTCTGAATATAAAACAAACTTTACCTCAGTTTTCCAAGGTTCCCCCAAGAACACCATGGTAATGTTAAAATACTATGGTAAATTACTTCACGGATAACAGTAACGTAACTTGATATAAATATGATGTTGTATGAGCACCGTTATCTAAAGTATGAAAGAACAACTAGTGGTAATGAAATATTTGCCAATCTTGTAGGATATTAACGTAATGACTAGCCCTTATGTTAGAGAAGCTGACCATGTATACACAAACACTGCCGCGCTCTCATCGACACAAACAACATGTTCAAACATGTTCTCACAACTCCTATATCATTAATGTGTAGCATAAAGTTACAGAACATGTGACAGAGTCGTGATTATAAGATTAATCAAACGTTTAATATCGTGATTGTTGTTTTTGTCACTCACCCGCTAAACTGCTGCTGCTCAATCTGAACTTTCCCGCGTGCCGTCGTCAGACCACGTCACCGACGTCATGGCATCACGTCGCTGTTTCATAACGTCATTATGTATCTTATTTGTTTTCGTTTTTGTACAAGATACAATTGATTTAAAAAGTGATTTATTTTATATAATAATTTTACTTGAATAATATCCATGTAAAGAAAAGGGCTAAGGGGCTAAAGCTAAGCGAAATTGTCAACATTTTATAAGAGAGATTA
Source organism: Danio albolineatus (assembly GCA_903798035.1). NCBI lineage: Eukaryota > Metazoa > Chordata > Actinopteri > Cypriniformes > Danionidae > Danio > Danio albolineatus. The sequence goes on along the minus strand of CAIGQQ010026381.1, from coordinate 43,247 downwards.
AACAATATGGTAATACGCTGTATAACATTTTAAATAAAAACGTTTTAAACAAACGCGTATGAAGCATTATGTAAATTTAATTTGGTTTACTCCAACTACTGGCAACTGCCTATTAACCATTTTGAGGGATGTAACCCCAGATAGCAAGCCGACATTGAATCAATGTTGATTCTTGGTTATAAGCGTCAGTATCAGTCGTCGATCAAATTTCGACATTGAATCAACGTTCTTTATTTGGTCGGTACGTCGGAAGGTTATTACATCGAGAATAAAACATTGATTCAATGTCGAAATGAAGTTGACTCTTCAACATAGCCTACCCGACGCATCTGGTCGAAATCATAACATCGGTTCGATGTTGAAACTTGGTTGGAGGAGTCGGAGTCGGTTCTTGCGCGTGCTCATCATTTGAATCAATAACGGACGAGGCAACGGACGGACCGGTAAACTAAAGGTAAGTAAGTTATATTCGACGTTTCACGTGTTTTATTTGTCCCTTTCCCCAAAAAATTGTGTTAAATATAGATTATAGATGTATAAATTAACACTTTACCACTTCCTATACGTTTTTAGTAAGCCTAAATGCCGCCCTGCAGATACCCAAGCCATTGACAGCAGCTAAGCTATGAAGGTAAAAGAAAAGCTGTTTTTGGTTATTTAATTGTCGTTTTCAACACAATTAACTTTGCTTTATGATTTAATTGCTTTTTAACCTGTGTGAAAATATAAGATGATATGTCAAATCGACTTGGAATGAGCCTAAAAACATTGCCCCGGCTAAAGGCTAAGTTAACGTTATGAGAAACGGTTAGCATATAACATTACGTATCATCGATCTAACGTTAAACGATATTTATAACACGTTATAATGCTAACGAAATGAATCGCTGTCGGTTCACTGTTTTGTTGCTATATGTGTTTCTACATTTAGTGATGAACTCCACGCAGGAGACGCTCCACAGCATTGAATGAGAAAAGCTGTAAGTTGCCCACTCGATCTGTCGCCAGTCAAGTTAGTTTGTGGTTACGTTGGTTCTGTTCCTGATTTCCTTTGTTCACAAACCATGCTTGGTTGTGTTTTTTTTTCTTCAGATTGTTGTGCTATGTTCTGGTGTGTATGTTTTTATTTTCCTGTTTATTAAAATAAATTTTGTCTACATGCTCCTTTCTTGATTGAGGTTACTGCAGTTTACTAAAATTAAGCTTTTTAGAATTTCACAAGAAAATGAAAACCAAACAAGATCATTGAATTTCTCACAAAATACAATGTTAACCTAATATTCTGAGTGAGTAGTTAAAAACTGTGGCAATTTTATGGTACCGATACTGTGGATTGAACTTAAAATCTATCTTGGAAATTTACTTTGTAATAGTAGATACCAGGTTCCTACTGAGTAACATGTTTTTTTTTTCTTCTTAATTTTTTTCAAGTGGCAGTTTCTCTGGAATCTCCAGTTGAAGACATCAAGATCTTTAACCTGTGTCAGCCTGGACAGACGTCTATTCCAGTTCTGCCTACACCACACTAATCTCACTGCTTATGTATGGATCACTGACTATACATGTTCTCTGAAGGTATTATTGGAGCAAAACAGCCCCCATGACTCAACGTTTTTTTTCTCTCTCTATCACAAACACCTTTTCTCTCTCTCTCACAAACACCGAACAACTGGTTGTGCTTACAGTACAGTTTACTGACAATGTTTAAGCCATTTTTATGGTTGTATTAAATACATTTTTATTTTTACAAAAAAGTAATTGTCACAACATGATGCACATTTCAGTTTTAATGAGAATGAGAATTACTCAACAGGGCTCAACACCTAAGGATTTTTTTACTGGCCTGGTGTGAAATTAAGGTGGAGAGCAGGAAGTAAGTAAAAATAAATAGGAGGTATAAAATAAAGTGTATTTTTTCAATTCATACCATATTACAAAGGGTAAATGAATAGGGATATTATGAAGAGGACAGGGTTTTCTACTGAACTAAAATATATTTTCCTACTATTTAGGCGGTAAATACTATAAGCTACTCACATGAAAAAAAACCTATAGTAAAAACTATAATGTTTTTGAACAATACTATAGCTAATTTCTTGAATTAAACTGTTGTAGTAATTGTATGGTTGTCGTGATGCAACACAACTGTAGTAATAAACAATTATCCGATAGACTATACAGTTTTCTACACTAAAATTATAGACTATCATAATACAACGCCATTTACACTACAGTATTTATTGGAGTTTGTGGTATAAATATACATATATCTCTTTTTTTATGTGAATAATGTTATCTTTCAGACTTCCTTATAAACAACAACAACAACAACAAATAAAAACATTTACCCTACATTATTATTATCGTTATTATTGTGGGGGGTTTTTTGCTAGTAGAGGGGTAAACACTAGTGCTTTACAATAACAAAAGTCTAGTTTTGCTCGCAAGGGTAGCATTTCTTTTTTATTCTGTTGATGAACCAGCCACAAAAATCCAATGCTGCTGCACATCTCATTACAGCTGTTTACTTTATTCTGATGGAATAAATATATATAATATATCTTTATTACTGCTCTCAAACAATGAATTGAGAAAATGTTTATGAGAAAGCCACCTTTACTTCCATTTTTTTCAGACAGTTTCTTAATGTTCCTCTTTATGAACAAAAACTTTTGGAACTCTACAAAAACTTCTGTATTTCTCAGTTTTGGCTGATTTGAAAAAAAAATTATGTTCTGATAGCGATTCCTAAGTAGAAGAATCACTTCCTGTCCTCCATCTGAATTTTCCATGTCTTCAATAACATCATGTGCAAACAACCTATTATGTTTACTTTTTTCTTTCTTAGTTTGCTTCCACAAGAGGACAACAGATCTACGCATGAGGAATTGGTAGCCCACAAGCTCTTTTTAAACACGTGTGTGCAGCACAAGCCCTTGTGAGTGGTAATAATGTGTGTCTTTTGCGTGTGCAATCATCATCCTCTCATTCTCCTTTTTTTTCCTATCCGAACACTTATTTTTGTCAGTCTAGCTGCTTCTCAGTTGTACACTGCATCACATTTGCATGCATTTTGAAAAAGGTTCAGACGCAAATTTTAAACTTAAGTGACAAACTTTCCTGAGCATCTCTCATGCTGGCCCTGGTCCATTCTGACTACTGAGCACTGCTCAAGGTAAAATTGCCTTTTAAAGACCACAAATTAATTGGAACATTGAGCTGCAAGGTGATAAATAGCCTTAAATTCACAATTATGAGATATGAGACCTGGTGAAAAAGGTATCTTCATTTTATGCATAGTTCACTCAAAGATGAAAATGTACACAATACAAAAAAATCAGTAAATTAGCAGTTTTCTATATTTTGTGATTCTTGTTTTTTATTTTTCCCCATTTATTTATGCTTTTGAATCACAGTATGAGACCTTGATCTTTCTTCTGATCACTTTTAACCTTAAGTTGGTCATTTATTAACATTTTTAAAGTTTCAAGTCAATATTCTCTGTGTTGGTGTTGTATGTTATGCTACAAACACCTTGTAATAAATTGCCAGTACATTTACTGTTATTTTACAGACTTAAACAATAAATTATTTCAAACTACTAAAATGTCAATAAAAGTTTTGCATAAAATGTAGGGTTGAATTTTCAACATTAAATGTCAACAGAGTGGGGATCCAGATTCCATAATGCAATTCACACCTGTAAATAAACCCAAAATACAGAAACGGTTAATTAACATATATAAATTTACAGTGTATTTACTCATCCTCAAGTGTTTGTAAGCCTTTATAAATTCTTTCTTCTTTTGAACACAAAGATATTCCCTATATCTATAGGAAGAAGATATTTTGAAGAAAGATGAATACCAGTATCCATTGTAGGAAAAACAACTGTTATTGGTTACATGTTTTGTGTTCAACAGCAGAAAGAAATTAATCCAAATTTTGTGAAGTGTAAGGTGTTTAATTGATGACAGATTTTTCATTTTTGAGTGAACTATCCATTAAGCTATAGCATTTAGTTTTATTTGCATATAGTAATAATAATGCAATACAAAATGCAATTACAGTTGTAACAATTTAAATTATAGGCTATAACAACCATATAATAGGTCTGACATAAGGCAACCATTAAAATTAAAACCTGCTTTATTTCGTTTGAAATTTTAACTGCAAATGCTTAAGAACAACGATTTAACATGAATCTTTGAATATAGTGAGCAACAGCGTTATTATATTTTGTTTCATCAATAGCTTGTTAAATAGTTTAGTTTTTATTTTGTTGTATAATGAAACTTATGCATAACCTGAATCACTAACAAATTACCAGCTATAGAATCCCTCAGATAAACAACAAAAACAGCATGCATAGTATGTAACAAATTAATATTAAAATATGTCTTAAACTTAGAAATACAAACAAAATCCATGGCATAAGTTTGTATTTCTATCATGCTTTGAAGGTTCACCTTTTGCATTTATATATATATATATAAATTAGGGGAGGGATAATTTTACATATATAATTTTATACACACACACACACATTAGGGCTGCATGATATTGGGAAAATATGCAATATTGTTGTTGAATATTGCGATAAAGATTTTATTTTATTTTTTTCGATAACAGCAATGTAAAGAAAATCATCTGTGTTTTGATAATATGAAAATATTTTAAACACATAAAATATTCAACATACTAAAATTATCTTAAATCTAATTCAAATCTGTCCAGTAAGGTGCAAACATTTTGACTTTAAAATACAATAAATGACTAAAAATCTTGGTAAATATTCTGATTTCTGGTTTGGTTTTACCACAGACACAAACACAAAAAGCATTTATCTCAAGCATTAGCATTAACATTGTTCATTTTAAAGTTTTTATCAGCATCTTTTAAGCAACCTATTTCCTTCTATGTCTTTTATAAATAAATTTTAAAAAGTTTACAGTCCTTATTGATATGGATATACTGACATCTTGTCAAGATCCACTTAAAATAATTGGGTATTAAAATGTAAACATTATTAACATGTAGGAATGCAATGATATTACAATAATAGATTATTTGACTTGTGATATTACTTTTTTTTTTCATTTTAATTGTTTATTCATTTATTATATTTATGAAGACAGGCAAGGAAATATTTTGCTTAAAAGATGCTGTAATTTTAACATGCTGACTGGTTCCATACGAATAAACTCTTTGAGACACATGCATTTTGTGTTTACATGTCTATGGTAAAACCAAACTAGAAATAGAAATCAGAATATCTAGGGTTTATCAAGGGTTTTAGTAATTCATTGCATTTTAAAGTCAAAATGTTTGCACCTTCCTTGACAGCTTTTTTTATCTATTTATTATTTTTTTTGCTTGAATTAGATTTAAGAATTTTAGTATAATTAATATTTTAAATGTTTGAAATATTTTAGTAGATAATTACACATATATGATTTTTTGTAATCTAACAACAGTAGCATACTGTAGGGAAAAGTTTTTGCAAGAAATATAGTTATTGCATTGTTCAACAACATCACATATAGCATAATTCTCAATATTGTGCAGCCCTACTTGGGGCAGTAGACAGGATTGATACAACTTGATATAATCGAGAAGCTGCAGAACTGACAAAAAAAAAACTGTTCTCATGAGATAAAGGACACAGCTGAAAACATACAGAGCACAGAAATGAGAGGATGATCATGAGGGCTTGTGATGCACACCTTTAAGTATTTAAAAAGAGTTTGCGGGTTTACATGTTACATATTAAGTTAAAGTCAGAATTATTAGCCCCCTGTGAAATACGTATGTTCGATAATGTTTTTTTTTTTTGGAGAAAGTCTTATTTGTTTTATTTTAGCTGGAATAAAAGCAATTTTTAATAAGTAATTAATAAGTAATTCATAATTCAGGGGGCTAATAATTCTGACTTCAACTGTTTACATACAGTGAGCGAAATTAGTATTGAACATGTCACCATTTTTCTCAGAAATTATATTTCTAAAGACGCTGTTGACTTGACATTTGCCCTGGATGTTGGTAACAACCAACCAAAGAAATCCAAATATGCAAAGAAAACAAAACAATTTAGTTTACAAATGAAGTTATGTGTAATAAAATGAAATCACACATGAAGAAAGGCATATTGGAAGGCAGTGAAAGCCCAGATAGAAGTAGTTCTTCAGCAACCCTCTGCCCTTCCTCAGTGTAAATAAAGATCAGCTGCTTTAGTCCAACATCTACATTAGGATGAAGATGAAACCAAATTGGACATTTCAGCAAGACAACGATCCGCAACGCAGCCAAGAAAACTCTAAAAATCTTTCATAAAAAGAAAATCAAGCTGTAGAATGGCCAGCCAAAATAAAAAATAAAATACAAAATAAAGATCAGATTTGATAGACGAGACCCAGAGAACCATCAAGATTTTTACACTCTTTTAAAGTCTGTGAAAAAAAAAATCCCACGTGAGCAATGTATGTGACTTCATTCTCCATATGAGAAGCATCTTTAAGCTGTCATCACCAAAAAGGCCTTTTATATAAAGTGTTAAATACACTTCAGTAGTTCAGCACTTTCTCCTTGTGTCATTCCATTATAATTATGGATTAACTATTACTAAAACTATTATAGTTTTATTTAGCTTAAAATTTATTTTTCATTTTGTGTGTTTGCATTGTTTGGGATTTTAGCAAAATTTGGTTCAATTCCATGTCAACAGCTCCTTTATAAATATTATTTCAAAACTAAATAAATATGTGAGGGTGACACAGTTAGCAGTGGGCTCAGTGGTTAGCACTGTCACCTCACACTAAAAAGGTCCCTGGGTCAGTTGGTGTTTTTGTGAGGACTTTGCATGTTCTCCCCATGTTGGCATGGGTTTTCTCCTGGTACTCCGGTTTCCCTTACAGTGTGCTGTGTAAAACGTGCTTGATAAATTGACAGTTCATTCCGCTGTGGCAACCCCTGATGAATAAAGGGACTAAGCCAAAGGAAAATCAATGAATGAATATAAGATATACCATGGGAATCAAAATTTTAATGTGAGAAAGTGTGGATTGTTTTCTTGTCGGCTTAGTCCCTTTATTAATCTGGGGTTGCCACAGCGGAATGAACCACCAACTTATCCAGCTTATGTTTTATGCAGCGGATGCTCTTCCAGCCGCAACCCATCACTGGGAAACATTACACTCATTCACACTCAAACTCTACGGACAGTTTAGCTTACTCAATTCACCTGTACCACATGTCTTTGGAGTTGTGGGGGAAGCACCTGGAGGAAACCCACACGAACACGGGGAGAACATGCAAACTCCACACAGGAATGCCAACTGACCCAGCCGAGGCACGAACCAGCGACCTTCTTGCTGTGAGGCGATCGTGCTACTCACTGTGCCACCGCGATGCCCTCATTTTTGAACATTTCTTTTGCAAAACATTTGGCTTTTTTTTTATTTATTTTTTTGTTTACATTAGTTGCAATTGATCATTTTTGTTATTTATTTGCTTATTCTGTTTCATGACCTTAATCAGACTCTATGGGCCAAACAATGTAGATTATTGCACATATTATAGCATATATTTTATACAAAATCATATAGAATATGCATACACAAAATGTTAATAATCTCTACAGAAAAAAAGTCTGATTTTCTAGTATTGTGATTTGTGCAACTGTATTCATGGAAGGTGTGACTGTTGTGTTTGTGAGAGAGAAAGAATCAAAGTAAAAGTTTACTTCCAAACTTCCAACACATTTTGTTCATAACTTTGTTCATACAGAATTGTCACTGTCATGGGTGTTCAGTTTTGCTACAATAATACTACATGCAACTTATGTACTTATTTACTGTATTTACTGTAAAGGATGATTTGTTGATTGGTTAATGATTAGGCTACTCGATAATCGATTGATTTGTCAATTTTTGATCATACAGTTAACAAAAACACATTATTCGTAACTGAATATTTTACTTTTATATTATTTACATAATAACCTTATTTAACAAAGCAGGGCTGCGTTTCCGAAAACCATCGTTAGCCAAGATCGCAAATCCATCGATCCAACGAATATTTGTAAACTGCATTGCAAACTTGGTCCGTGTACCTGCAGCTTCCTGGTTATGTTGTATTCCCAGTTATCCCCACATGCCCCATTCATTTAATGTTCCAACACTTAAACTTGGAATTATTAAAAAAATATTAAAGTCATCTGAAGCTTAGATTTGTCCACATGTCAGGTTTTGAACCATATGGGTCAGCATGTGTGTTTGGATATAACTCCGTTTTTTACCACACTGAAAAAAATGTCTACAAAACTGTTACAAACAATTTATTTGTGTTGAATTTAAACAAACAATTTAAATTTAACAATGTTCAACTGAATTTGTTTAAATTCAGCCCGAATAAATTGTTTACAGCCACTTAAGGTAAAACAAATTGAGTAAATCCAAGGAATCAGACTTCGTTATTATTGTTCATTTATTCCTTTTCTGGAAATTAGAACTAAATTTAGAAATAGTTTTGAAACAAATCTTTGCGCTTAACAAACGAAATTAATTATGTAGGCTAATTATGTAGTGCATACAACACCGTTTTCCACGAAAGAAAGAAAGTGAAAGTAAAGGCCAATCGGAGGCTCATAAAGTCCAGCGCGTTAGTAATGCGCCTATGTGGATTCAAAAGCTTAACACAGGTTGTACAGCAAAACACAAATATCTCTATATAGGTAAAAGAGATTAAAATGTTACAAAAATTACTATTTTTTTAATAAATATAACCACTGCGTCCATGTCTCACCTGAATCCATTAGCCTACATATTTAATTTCGTTAGTTAAGCGCAAAGGTTTGTTTCAAAACTATTTCTAAATTCAGTTCTAATTTCCAGCAAACGAATAAATGAACAATAATAACAAAATGTGGTCAAACTACTGAGTTATATCCAAACACACGTCCTGTTCTTATGCCTATATGGTGATGCGCAGACGTCTCCGAAACCCCACAGGTGGACAAATCTACACTTGTTTATTAAAACTAATAGAAATATGCATGTAATAATTAATAAACCATACTGCTAATAATAATAATAATATAAAAATGCCAATTGTCATGAATAAGCTGAAAAAGCCCCTCGACATGAAGCAGGCCGTGGTTTTTCTATTTATGTAGTAAATAAACAAAAAATTAACATTTTAATTCTTTATTATTATTTTTTTCGTCTGTAAAGATATTATCGCTGTACATCCTTGCGTATTAAGCAACGTGTAAGCGTTCGGACCCGCATATGCGCATAACCTGCTCTGCGCGGGACTTTAGAGCAGCTTTTAACAGCTGGTTTATTTCAGTTTCTCAAAAGAGCAACTCGT